>OZ024706.1:21757431-21805481 GCA_964016945.1 Microplitis deprimator | reverse complement strand
TCTTGTCAGCATGTCCTGTGCTGGCAAGAAGTGCATACGTTCAGCGTCACAATGCTGCTCTGCGAGTACTTTATTACTACCTTAGACACACGCACGGTATCGATAAAACACCAGTGCTGCCTTATTTGCCAGGAGACATTCCGCAAGTTGTTGAGAATGACCGTTGCCGTATTTATTGGAACGTGCCATTCGCAACAACGCGGAAAATAGATCACAATAAACCTGATATTGTGCTCTTCGATAAAACCGCTCGTAACATTTATGTTATTGAGTTTTCAGCTCCAGCTGAATATAACATCACGGTTAAAGAAGAGCACAAACACAAAATATATCAGGATCTCCTGTTTGAAATTGGCAAACTTTACCCAGGCTACCGTGCCAAGCTTGTCGTACTCATTGTTGGCGTCCTAGGAGGGATGAAACAGAATTTTGTATCTGCATTGGCTAAAATCCCAACTTGCTCATCGCAAGTTGAGTTTATGGCATCGAGGATGCAAAAGACTGTAATTCTCGTATCCCTCCGTCTCCTAAGACAACGAAACTTGGCCTGCTGCGCATGCTGATCATCTTGTTGATGAAGCATCGCAGCAGTAACGATTTGGCGCTCAGGTGAGGCCCTCGGTAGAGTCGGACTACCGGGGATAACCCCCTGAGCATTTAACTTGAAAAGAAATAATAATAATAATAATAATAATAATAATAATAATAATAATAATAATAATAATAATAATAATAATAATAATAATAATAATAATAATAATAATAATAATAATAATAATAATAATAATGATAATAATAATGATAATGATAATGATAATGATAATGATAATGATAATGATAATGATAATAATAATAATAATATTAATAATAATAATGTTTAGGTTTCCACTATATTAAATTGGTGTATTACCGTACGATGGACGGTGTGGCTCAATAAGTTATAGATCAAATTGTACGGAATATAGTTTAGTGCCGGATAGATCAACTGGTAGAGCACTCGGCGCGATACCGACATGGTCTCGGTTCGATTCCCAGTTCGGGCTATCTATATTTTTCTCAATTTTTATATAGATTGTCTTATCGAGAAGGTTTGCATGTTTAGGTTTCCACTATATTAAATTGGCGTAGCACAACAGATATTGGCAGCAGTGAGATGCAAAACAGCAGAGGGCTCAGAGAATCTCCCTGAAAGACTCCTCTTTTGTACTGTACAACTTCGGTTACACGTTTGTTGTTGCCACATGAAATGTGAAACCGTGTTTGCCAAAGTTGCATCGTAAGCTGAATGCATCCCACTGTATCACGATTGACTCCAAGGCATTTCAGCAAGAAGAGAATAAGCTCATGAGATGTTGAGTCAAATGCCTTGCAGTAGTCAATCCAGGCCATTGACAGGTTGCGCTGATAGTAGATTGCATCTTGAATGACACAACGATCTACTAACAGATTCTCTTTGCAACCTGACAGGCCTCTTTTACTGCCACGTTGTTCGTGGATCTGCTGCCATACAGGATCTATCACTTCTAGAATGCGATTGTTTAAAATTTTAGTAAAAATCTTATAAACCGCATTCAAACAGGTCGGTAGTTCTTTGGGTCAGACAAGTCACCTTTCTTAGGGATGAGCACGGTTCGCCCTTCTACAAGCCAACATGAATTTGGTTTATCGCCTCTGATAAACGCTGTAAAAATCCGGGCCAGATGGCTATGGGTAGAAGTTAGTTTCTTCCACCAAAATAAGTTAATGCCATCTGGACCCGGAGCAGCCCAGTTCTTACCATTATTCAGAGCTAAACAAACTTCTTCTACGCTGACTCCAGGGTTCTCTTCATCAGCATTGTCGTTGCGGTGTTGTCGACAGAATGCTTCAAAGTCGTTGAGAGCTGGAGTGTCACGATTCACGTTTGGTTGATCACCATACAACTCGGAGCAGAAAGCTTCTACTCGCTCGATGGATGGGGGATCGCCAGAAACAGATGTCTTAGGTGTCAAAAAGCGTGAAGGACTTAACCGAAACAAAGAGGTATCGGTAAGCCGCTTCAGCTTTTTCTCTAGTGACTTTTTAGCAGTCACAAGAGCCCGCAACCTGTTAAGGGAACCTTCTTTGATGTTCAGAAGATTCTCCTTATTCAGTGTGTGATGCTGGTATCGTAGTCCAGCCGCAATGCGGCGGACATTAGATGTAAAGGCTTTACGTGCATTTACATACTCAATCACACACTGAATGCGGGAGACATGTTTCCGGAGATCATCAATCTTCAGTGTTAGCTGCCCAATGCGCCCTCTCATCTTAGCCTCAGGCGAAGAAGTATTCCTTCCTGCTGGAGGTAAGAGTGAGAAGGCACCATCATAGACAGCTCGATTGATGGTGAGCAAAGTAGAGTCCTCCTGAATCCGAGTGGATATTTCGTGGTTTTCTGTGTCAAGTAGATGTTTTGGGTAGTGTATCTTCTTCGAGATACATACTTGCCGTGTGTCAAATTCATTGTTGGCGTCTTCGAAAAACGGCGTCTTTCCTGATGTAGCTGTGCTGGAAAAGACAGACGGTGAGATAACCGTCTGTTAGTTAACAGTGATCTTCGTGTTCGCCGGAGATGAGAAAGATAATCACGTAGATGTTGTTGTGAAAAGTTGCTATGGTTAGGATGCATATCGCTCCAGAGAGCATGCATCCTAGCCATGTAGCCTCTCCGCTCCGGTTCACTGTTGTGATAGCACATCAGGAGATCGGCTCGTAATTCCTCCGTCCACCTAAATGCAGTCCGTTGTTCGCCAAGGTCGTCATTATTCGAAATCTCGGTGCTCCGCCCAGCTAGTGGGTAGCCCTTATCCGACAAGGGCAGGTTGTGGGGAGCACTTCCTGGTTCAGTATCGTCTTAAACTCAGTTTGACTTTTCGCTGGGGAGTTAACCCAGCGTAAAGTTTGTTGTGCGATTGGTAGGCCAGCAGATGGAAGACTGACCTACATTGCCCACGATGTGCTACGGGGTAAACGAAACCTCCGCTGGCCGCACAACATGCACCGTGGGCATTATTATTATTATTATTATTATTATTATTATTATTATTATTATTATTATTATTATTATTATTATTATTATTATTATTATTATTATTATTATTATTATTATTATTATTATTATTATTATTATTATTATTATTATTATTATTATTATTATTATTATTATCTTTTCAAGTTAAATGCTCAGGGCGTTATCTCCGGTAGTCCGACTCTACCGAGGGCCTCAACTGAGCGCCAAATCGTTACTGCTGCGATGCTTCATCAACAAGATGATCAGCATGCGCAGCAGGCCAAGTTTCGTTGCCTTAGGAGACGGAGGGATCCGAGAATTACAGCCTTTTGCATCCTCGATGCCAAAAACTCAACTTGCGATGAGCAAGTTGGGATTTTAGCCAATGCAGATACAAAATTCTGTTTCATCCCTCCTAGGACGTCAACAATGAGTACGACAAGCTTGACACGGTAGCCTGGGTAAAGTTTGCCAATTTCAAACAGGAGATCCTGATATATTTCGTGTTTGTGCTCTTCTTTAACCGTGATGTTATATTTAGCTGGAGCTGAAAACTCAATAACATAAATGTTGGGATTTTAGCCAAGGAAGATACAAAATTCTGTTTCATCCCTCAAACTATATTGTCAAACATATTGTTATATATATATATGTATATATAACTATCATAGTTGTCAAAGGCAAACGAGAACTGCCAAAATCAGACTAGAGTTGCAAAAGACAGACTCGAGTCGCAAGAGGCAGACTAGAGTCGCTAGAGGTAGATTAGAGTCGCAAAAGGCAGACTAGAGTCGCAAAAAGCAGACTAGAATCAAAGCAGACTAGAATCAAAGCAGAGTCAAAAAAATTAGAGACAGCGACAAATCCACTGTTTTGATTAAAAAAAAAATTCGCTACCCACTGAAATGTAATAAAAAAAATAGTTACTGACAACTATTGACAAAAAATTAATGGAAAAAAAAACACAATCATGTCCTTAAAACTTGGTTATATTAAATATTAGGAGTACAAATAAGTTTCTGCCGTTTTATTGTAGATGGCGCGGCACGGAGTTTCGGTTAGCTTTCGCAGGTGATAACCGGCTTAAAAAATAGTTTGGACATTCAAGAACAACATAACCTATTAATGTCATTGATTTTATATTGGTAAAATATAATTTTTATAAGTTGAAAATGTCAAAATTCGAGCCAAGTAAGTCGAGAGTGGTTTCAAAAGTTTAAAAACGGTGATTTCGACGTAGAAGACAAAGATCGCAGTGGAAGGCCAAAAATTTACGAGGATGCAGAATTGGAGGAATTATTGGAGGAAGATTCATCTCAAACACAAAAAGAACTTGCTCTAACATTAGAAGTCACTCAGCAAGCAGTCTAACATCGTTTAAAATCATTAGGAATGATTCATAAACAAGGAAATTGGGTTCCGTACGAATTAAAGCCAAGAGATATTGAACGCCGATTATGCTTAAGTGAAATGCTGCTAGCTAGACATAAAAAAAAGGGTTTTTTACATCGTATCATAACTGGTGATGAGAAGTGGATACATTATGACAATCCAAAAAGAAGAAAATCATGGGGATTACCTGGCCACGCGTCAACATCAACAGCAAAACCGAATATTCACGGAAAAAAACTTATGCTGTGTATTTGGTGGGATCAGCTAGGTGTAGTGTATTATGGGTTGCTTAATCCGAGCGAAACAATTACTGGAGCCATCTATCGAACACAATTGATGAGATTGAGCCGAGCTCTGAAGGAAAAACGCCCTCAATACTATCCTAGACACGAAAAAATTATTCTTCTGCATGACAATGCTCGTCCACATGTTGCGGCTCTCGTGAAAAAGTACTTGGAAACACTTGGTTGGGAAGTGTTACCCCACCCGCCGTATTCACCAGACATTGCACGGTCTGATTATCACCTGTTCCGGTCCATGGCGGATGCTCTGACGGCGCAGCGGTTCACATCTTATGAGGATACCAAAAATTGGGTTGATTTGTGGATAGCCTCAAAAGTCAAGAAGTTCTTCAGACGTGGGATTCGAATGCTGCCTGAGAGATGGGAAAAAGTGGTTGCAAGTGATGGGCAATATTTTAAATAAATTTATATTACCGTTCTTCTATAATAAATATTCAATTTGTGTTAAAAAACGGCGAAAACTTATTTGTAACCCTAATACATACATACATTGTCGAACGAATGGTATTTTCGAACTCTACTTTACTAATTATGTTAGGTTATGACAAAATTCCTTGAAAAATCAACCATGAGGATAAATACAAAACCTAGATTTGAAAAAAATCTACCTAAGAAAGAAAAAAAAATCAGTAAAATTCCTACATATTTAAAAGACGATAACTGACTTGCAAAAGTATAGTAACCATGGCGCTTTAGAATCACGGAGGACACACGGTGGGTTTGTTCCATTTCACCACTGTTATTACGCGGTGTATCCACCGTAATTCTACGGTGGATTTACCACCGTCTATACACAGTGTTTCCACTGTGATTACGCGGTGGAACCACGTCGGTAAAATGGCACAGTGGATACACTGTGTATACACGGTGGTGAAATGGATCAAACCCACCGTGTAACCACGATGGATCCACGGTGTTTCCAATTTCACGGTGTTTCCACCGTGATTTAAATCTGCGAGGGAACTTTTGTAATTTTGTTACTCATAGAAAATATTTGAAAATCATAAAAAAATCTAAAAAATAATTTAGTTATAGTAAAACAAATTTTATAAACGGTAGAATAAAATTTAAATCTATTAAAAAAATAATATCAAATCATATAGCAATTTTCAAAATTTTTTCAATTAATTTTTTGTATAGAAAATAAATTGTAGAAAAAAAAATAGAATGAAAAAATAATAGTACAAAAAAAGAACAGTAAGAAAACAGAAAAATACCAAACCGTTTAACCAAGACCAATGATTATGTATTTGAAAATTTTCTAAAGAAAATATTAATCATCACAATAAAGGAATAATAATTAAAATTGTAATGTATTTTAAACACGTATTTAAAAAGCATAGGTAAACCACATTTTATTTAATTCCTACACAGCTATCTTTTTGAGAAATCTACTCATATTGAGCTCATTTTGTGGGGTTTACAGTACTCTTTGAAATTGCTTTTAGTAACATAGTTGAATCTTCACCGGTTCACAAGTTATAAAACTTCAAACTTCAAAAATTTTGATTTGAACCTAAAAACTATCATTCTTAGCAGTTATTGTATGAAATATCAGCTTTTACGAAAAAATATGAATGCGAATTCTGTAATGTATTCAATACTTTACAAAAATCCTTGAAACTAAATTTTTAACTTTAGTATACACTCAACTAAAAAATTGAAAGAGCGGAATTTCTAAAGTTATTTAAGTAATTGTTAAAAGACTGTCATTTGATCACGTATATAATATCGAACGCAGATTCAAAACAAAAAAAGAGTTTTTAACCGTAAAAATTTTAGTTTTGAAATTTTTTGATAAAAAATTTATCTTAACAACTTTAATCACCCACTCGAAGAAAAATCAGGAATGAAAAATTTTTAAATTTCTTTAGCGTTGCCTGTAGACGTGAAAAATACTTTAAACTACCCTTTCCAAAAGTTCCCTTAGAATCCACTCAAATTTTTTAAAAACATCATAGAAATTAATAGATTTGTATTAGTATTTATGCGGTTTTTAAGTGGATTCTATAAAAACTTTTGGATAGGGTAAGCCTACGTAAAGTGCTCAAGCTTCATCATTTAGCCCCAATTTGCTTCTTTCCAATTATTATATGATCATTTTGCATCCAGTTACAGCCTCACAGAAAAAAATGAACTACATAAATTGAGAAACGACCAGTGATATAATAATAAAGTGATCAGTAAATACTATTATTCTAAATTTTAATTTTTCAATTCCTAATTAAAATGTTTTATAACGGTAGGCCTTGGCTACTTCGTGCCCAGTAGCCACGAACCACAGTTAATAAAATCTCCCGAATAATTTAAATTAATTAATAGTGAATTCTTAAATATAAATATTAATTAAAGATTGTTTTATTGCTCGTTCGAAAAACGGGAAATAGATCTCAGGATGAAGGTCGACTCGTTCTTGCCACACACGCGGCTGAAATAAACTTATTCTAAATGACGCTGGTGATAAAAGAAATTTTATTTTAGAGACTCAATCGAATTCTATAAAATTAAATTTTATTTAACCAGAACCCTTAACACGTACAGAGATTCCCCTTTACTCATAAATTAATTATTTGCGAGAGTAAATAAACGTCCAGCGACAATGAATAAATTTGCTGAAGCGCGCAAATTTTTATTGGACGCAGGAAAAATAAATTTAGTATTTAATTAAGTTAATGTCGCGTTAAAGAGAGAAGAAAATATTTTAAGTGTATATAGGTATATAAATTTTAGCAATAAAAATCAGGTATCTCATGTCCACTTACTGAGGGGATCGGCCGACGGTGCATCTTGATGTCTGGAGATGTCAATGCCTGCTGAATTTCTTGGGTCCGGATATCCTCGTCGTGAACCTGGCGAAGCGTCAGCGATGAACCAAACGAAACATCACCCACAACCACACACTTGGTTTAATTAGAACCAGAGAGACTGAATTATCACTATTTCGCTTAGAAAAATTACGCACTTATGAATTTTTACAGAGACTAAAGATTCGTTGCGACTAATCAGTTACAAGTCTCGAACTTGAGTGTCGTCTTAGACGCCAACCTCCGTTGACCCCTACCTAATTATTCGCACTGACCAATTCACGGTCCTCTGCTGCGCGAAATCATCCCCTATGGTCTAGCGCCAATCTCAGCCAAACTCAACAATCAGGCAGCGATGAGAGAGAGAGAGAAAGACCAAACCAAGACCGAGACAGCGAAAGAGCCGCACTCTCACGTCGTAAACTACTGCTGTCCGGTTACAGTATATAATTATAGGATAAATATTAAAATTAATTGTCCATTCTTAAAAAAATAAATAGTTGAACTGTGAAAATAGTAACTTAAATATTAAAAATTTATGATACCTATTATAAAATTTATTGTATGAAATGTTAATATTCCCTCTATTGACACTCAGTTTCAGGGTTTTAATATCAAACACTAATTTTTAAAGTTTATTTTTTTTCGGGCTGTTAAAAATCACTAAAAAAATTTAGAAATCCTGCTCCCTTAATTTTTTTGTTAAGTGTAGATTGAAGTTACAAATTAAGTTTCAAGTATTTTTAAATAGTATTGAATATATTATAGAATTCGCATTGATATTTTTTCGTAACAGCTGATGTTTTATAGAATAACGACCTATAACAATGGTTTTTATGGTCGAAGCTTGACTATTTGAAGTCTCATAACTTGGAAACCGTTATAAGTGCAAGTATGTTACTAAAAACAATTCCAAATAGGACTTCAACCCTACAAAATAAGCCCAAATACGAGTCGATTTCTTAAGAAGTGGCCGAATAGGAATTTTAAAACGTGATGTTTTTCATGTGCTTTTTAAATGGGAAAACTTTAAAAATAGATCACAAACTCTTAAAATTACAGTTAAGGGCTTGAATTTTCAGAGAATCTTATGTTTATTGTTTACAATAAAATTTTCATATTTTTAAAAGATATATTTGTTACTGAAGTTATAATGGTATTGGAAGCGTATTTCATGCGCTTTAAGATACATCTAACGGAAGTCAGTTATGGTCCATTTAGAATTTAATTATGCTTAAATCCGCAGAAATTTCGTTTGTTGTTTATTTTTAAAGTTGTCAAGGTCATCAACTCAGTTTATAAAAAAATAGTTGAGACGATAAGATAAGTCACGAACATCAAAGCTTATGTAGAAAGAAGTACAAATTTCAAAAGAAATGGTCTATGACGTTTGGTTCAAATGTTATTTATAAGGTACCCGCGGGTAATGAGACTTGTCGAGTAATAAGGCCTAAGTGACAAAAATGATATTTAAAATAACCACCTCCGATAAAGGCTTCTCTAGTAGAAGGGTATTGCATATAGATGTTACGACAAGTTTATAGAGTCCCGATACCACGTTCCCTTTCTTCTATATTTCATCATCCGTCATATAATGTCGTAACGCAGAAGAAATCATAAAAAACAATCTAGTCTTCTGACTCTTGAAAAGGAAACTGATAGTTTTAAGTGCCGCTGAACAAAACAATCTAGTCTTCTGTCTTTAAAAAAGTATTGTTGCTAACTTTAAGTAATGATTCATCTTTAATACCAATTTTATTAAGTTGTCACGATATTTAAATATCGCGGCAGTCTCGCATCAGGTCGGTGAGCAACAGATGGCAGCACACGCTGCTCACTCGTCTCACCTACCATTATTATTATGATTATTTTGTTTACATGTACTATTTTGTTTTAATTATTGCAACTATATTATTTGATACATTTCTTAGGTTTAAATTACTGTGGAATCAGGAAAATTTAATAATTAAATTAAGCATATATTTGGATTTTTGTGATGCTGGGATGAATAATAGCGTATTTTATTTATATGCTTATTATTATTTTGGCCTAGCGACGCATGCGCGTCAATGCAACAGTTGGCATGAATAAATTTATTTATAATAAATAAATTTAAGCGTTTTATGAAGGAACCACTGTCTGAGTTATCATATAATTGTAATAATATTTAATAATGATAGATACAATTGGCCATTTAATGTCGGGAATGGGATAAATTACACAAGCCAAGTCATGTATTTTGTTGTTGGTACTGGTCAAAATTAATATGCGACAGGTATAATTCTCCATTGGTTGAAGTGAGACAAAGATATAAAAATGGCGTCGGCCGAGGTGCCAGCATGAAATCCACGTGCTGCCGTGGTCAGACGTGGATAAACTTTTGTACGAGCAGGGTGTGTGCTTGTTGTGCCTAGATATTATTTTGATACGTCATTTGATTTAATAGTATAAAATAAGAACATACTAAGTGCCATTTGAGGCTTTGAGTAATTGGTGACAATTGTTTATTACTTGGATAGTATCTTTTTGCCGATGGAGCCTGTACGCAGACTGTATTACAATGATGACTGTAAGTACCTTTGACTAATTCATTGGCGTGTAATTGTGCGTTCCCGCGTTGTAGCCATTTGTATCTCTCACGAGAGCGAGTGAGATAGCGCAAACTTGTCAGCAATTTTAGGACTGTACATTACATGCGTAATTGTTGATCCCAGTGGACAATAATTCAACAAATAAAATTAACAATTACTATTTCTATATTACTGGATAATTTAAATATTGAAATTGTAATTGACTTAAATTTAATTATACTTACTGACTAGTATATTCAAATCTCATCAAATAATATAGATGATACATGTTTGATGGGACTTTCAGTATATTATTGTTTTTCTTGGAATCGAGTGTTGTCAGTAAGTAAATATTTGAGTATGAGAGATCATTAGTTAAAATTTGAATAACTTGTTCGTAATTTTTTATCAATAGTGGTGTGTAAACTATTATTATTATTTTTTTTATTAAGGGATATCACATGCGAGTGATATTATTACTTATAAAGATCTGAATATTATTTATCATTATTTATAAGTATTGGAATATTATTTGTGATGAAACTAGTGTTATTATTATTTTTTATTAATAGATATCATATGCGAGTGATATAATTATTTACAATTATCTGATTATGATTTGTGTTTAATTTATTATTATTTACAAGTATTTGAAATTATTAACGGTCACATGCGAGTGATATTATGATTTACATTTATAATAATATTATTTGCGTTTATTTCATTATTATTGTTTTGGAAGTAGTAAATATCATATGCGAGTGATAGTACTAATTATTTAAATATTCTTGGCGGTAAACAAATTATCATTTATACGTTGAAATACAAATTGAAGCAAATGGTCATCAACCCGGAATTTATTTAACTGGTATTTATTTAAATTACTGCTATCTTTTCCTTGCTATCCTATTCCTAAATCTGACAATCGCTATCCTGTATTTATTTTTATTTTCATTTCATTTTTCTCCGTTGTGTTTTATTTTGGTTTAACTTTTTTTTCGTGGAGCACACGAACTGGCGCCCAACTAGGATATCTAACCCAGCCTGAGTGGAGCTGTGTGTCCAGGGAGATTCGAGATATCTCCAGGTGGGATTATGGTTTGTTACCATTTTCATTTTCAGTTTTTCACCAGCGGAGGGCCATAACGGCTATTGAGCACTACCCACACTCCGCCGTGGGACGTGTGAAATAGAAGAGAACGTTATAAAGTATAATTAAACTATTCCAGTTTGATTAACCTGTAGGCCTTATTACCCTACCGTAGTAAAATAAGGCCTATTCGTATGGTTTTTGTAAAAGTTTAATTTTTTGTTTGTTTGTGGTATAAATAACCAGTCCTTCATTATATTTTATGGCTAATGTATTGAAATAAAGATTTATGATACATTTCGATAATTGAATGCAATATTTTCGATTCTATTCAAGATCTCCCTTAGCTAGGCCTTATGACCCGCCGGTACCCTACATAAAGCAAAGAAATATGATTTTTTTGAAAAACGAAATAATGTGAAACACTCAAAACTTCTAATATTATCGACGAATTTATCTCATCTTTAAACATGATCCAGATAATTGTTGAAACAATAATTGTGAAAAAATTCGTGGAGATTCGATCAGAGTTGCAGGGCTTACCGTGTATAACTTCTTTTGAAAGTCAAGAAAATTTTAAACACAAACAACTTCTAAACTAATCACCTAATCAAGTCAATCTCCGAGCTTGATCAAAGTGACTGACCGGAGAATAGATGCAGAAAATTTCATTGCGAACTAATGAGTTATAAACGATAACCGCAAAATATCAGTTAGGTAACAAAATATTATTTAAATATTTTTTAGACAAAAAAAGATATTGATCGTTGATTTAGGATTAAAACAGACCTGATTAAAAGAAACGATTCAAAGCGGTTCAATTTTACTACTATCAAGATACACATTCATCATTGAGAGAATCGTTTTGTTTAATCAGGGAGCAAGGATTTCATTTCAATAAAAGAAATCGACTTTTAAATTGATATAACTAGAAAGCTTTTAGGGAATCTGAAAACTTTATGAAAGGTATTTAATGAAGATGAAATGATCTACAAATGGGTATTTAAAAATTTTTTGATAAGTCTGATAATTTTACATTGAAGTCAAAAAAAATTTCATAAATAAGAACAATTATAGAATATTAATAAAAAGTTTATGAAGTACGTGAATAATAAATATAGTAAAACTTATTAGTTCAATTACTTATGTACACTTTTAATCTATTTGGTTATTTATCCTGTCAATATGCATGGAAATCGCTTGAAATTCCAGACGATTCGTTTCTAGTGGGACGTTTTTTTTTTCGAACAGCTTATCTAATTCTAACTGCTCCATTTTTTCGCTATTGGAATCAATTTTTACTAATTTTTTTTTAAGAGACATTAAAATTGCATTCACGCCGTACCACTTTTTGAACAGTTGTGACAAAACAAAAACCTATCAGATTTTTTTAGTCAAATAATAAAATAAAGGAAAAATTATTCCAGCTTTGAAATGAAATTCCCCGTTTTTACGTTCATTTAAAATTCCCTGTCATTTCCAGGCTTACCAAAAATGTGGCCACCATAAATAATTGTATATAATTAAAAATTGAGACGCACCAAGTACATTTATATCGATTAAATTGTTCTCAAATATTTTTTTTTAAACAGTATATATGAACTTGGCATATATTTTGACGATTTCCAATATTTTTTTAAAGTAATAGAGTGAATATATATATATATATATATATATATATATATATATATATATATATATATATATATATATATCATCGCATTTTGAACCCCTCGCGGACCTGGAATCACTGTAAAATCACAGTGAAATCACAGTGAGATTATAGTAAAAACATTGTGAGACCATGATGAAATTACGGTGAATTCACCATGATTTTGTGCCATTCGGTCACTGTAGTTTTATGGTTATCTCACAATGATTCGATAGTGGTTTCACAGCAAATTTACAGTAAATTTACAGTGAATTTACAGTGAATTTACAGTGAATTTACAGTAAATACACGGAAAAAAAATGTAGTCAATTTCACTAAAAAATATGAAAATAATTTTACTATATCCAGTTCAGTAAATTTTACTATATTAGAATGGAAACAAATCAAATTAAATTTTTAATAACTTTTAACTTTTTATCACTAGTGCTATCATTTTGATTATTATTGTTATTTATGTCATCTGTATTGGTATTCGTATCGATTTTTATTTTTAAAAATCACTTGTTTTAACCGAGATTCGAACCCTGATCTCCCACGTGCGAGTCCTTTCCTATGTCAAACGGCCTGATGTTTCCTTTGAACAAAAGTTTCTGAACTTGTAACACATATTTTTATATGCTATCCCTACCAACTTTTAATTTTATCTACACATAGTAAAATTTAATTTACAGATTATATAATCGTGTTAGCAAAAAATACATTACGTATAATAATTTTTAATATCTTCTTATGTAATAATTGCCAACCAGTAAATTTTACTAAATGTTTTGCAATAATTAAAATACAGAATGTATTTACTGACATCTGTTATTAAATTTGACTACAATATTGTAATTTTGACTATATTTTTTTCTCCATGTACAGTAAATTGGCAGTGAATTTTTGGTAAATTCATAGTAAATGTACAGTAAATTAGCAGTGAATTCACAGTGAATATACAGTGGATATCCTGTAAATTTCTTACTATTTTACTCGTAAAATTTAGAACTAATAAAATAATAATAATTACGAAGTATGAATTACTTTATTATAATTTAGAATTATTTTGACATCTTATAAATTTTTTTTTTAAAAGGAAAGCTCCATATATACACACAGTCATTCAGACGTCACATGGAAAATGATATGAACAAATGTTCGGGGCCTCCTAACCTCGCGTTCTAACGAAAACTCGATTTTCGAATATCGAGGTAAAAAAAAGAATTTGTCACTATACCACTCTAAAGCTACGATTTGACGACTGTGGTGTCAAATCATCATAAAACTATAGTCAAATCACCATTAATTTACTGTGAAATCACCATTAATTTACCGTGGAATCATGGTGAAATCACCATTAATTTACTGTGAAATTGTGGTGAAATCACCATTAATTTACTGTGGAATCATGGTGAAATCACCATTAATTTACTGTGAAATCATGGTGAAATCATGGTGAAATCACCATTAATTTACTGTAGAATAATAGTGAAATCACCATTAATTTACTCTCAACTCGCAGTGAAATCATAGTGAAATCACTACTAAATCACAATGACAAAATGGCACAAAATGACTGTGAATTCACGATGAAATCACCGTAAATACACCGTAGAATTACGGTGAGAGTATATTCACTGTGATTTCACTGTGATTTTACAGTGATTTCAAGTCCGCGAGGGACGTGTACTTGGCGCGATCTATTACAACTTTGCTGTTTTTGGTGGGATTTCGAGTCTTTTTGTAAAATTAATGCATTTCAATAACCTCAATATAAAAATATATGCCATATGATTAGAGTTTATATTCGATGATAATAAGACTTTGACTTTTCGCGAAGAAGGACTTTTATCAGTAAAAAGTATTGAACATGTATTTGACGTATTTTTTTTTCTAACATGTATTGACTTTTATAAGATTTTTTTTTATCGTAAATTATTTTAAATAATTCATTTTTTTTACTAACACATTGTTTTTATTATAATTAATGTTAGTAATGGTAATACTTAAGTTAATTATGAATTAAGAGTTAATTTTTTATGGCATTCTCATTTTTATTACGCGGGAACCATTAATAAATTCAAAAAATGACCAGACGTAAATTTAAAGTTGGTCAATTGACGTCACAGCAAGTATTTCTTTGGCCTTACACCACTAGCTAAAATTTAGCTGATACAAACTTCTACTCTGATAACGAAAGTTACTCAATAGAAAATTGCTGTCAGTTAGCTGTGGTCTATTCGAAGACAATTTTACAGCAACTATGATATAATCCAATTTTTAATTACAATGTGGAGATAATTAATATCTACAGTTTATCGTGAATTAACATCTGCTTTTTGAAGATAAGTTGACGAAAAGTTGTAGAAAAGCCTCCATCAACTAATTGAACGACAACACTTTCCAGTCAGCTTGAAGTCGAATTCCGGCCATAACTGTCAGTACATACGCTAATAGCACAGTTTGCTATCGCAAAACTTTACTTTACAAGTGTTTCCTTGAATATTTTATTAAATGTCCGTCAACTTCGGACTTTTTCGTTTTTGACGACAATTTGTATACAACTTGCTATATAATTTGACGTAAATTTGGTACCCAAATTAGAATGCAAATTCACTTTAAAATTTGACTAGAAAAAAGTTGTCGTCAATTTTCAGTCGAATTATCATATCAATTTGTTGTTAATATGACGTGAAAAATTATTTAAGTATTTTTTTATCGTCAAATTGTAGACAATTTTATGCAACAATTCGCTTACCTTCGTTGTAAAAATAAAATTCATAACCCTTAAAAGTGCATACGTGAACGGTATATAGAGGCACGGTGTCTCGCGTGCACACGCAAGTTTGAACGTGTACTTGGCATGAGGCACTACCGTGCCTCTGGATAAGAAAAAAAATATTTAAAGAAATTACACATGTACTTTTTTAAAATTTTCTTCAAGTGCATATTTTAATGTCTAGTTCTTTTTTTTTTTTAAGTAGATTTTCTTAAAAATTTAACTATTGTATTTGTCCTCATGGTCGATTTTTCAAGAAATTTCATTATAAACTTTCATAATTAGTTGAGTAGAGTTCAGAAATACCATTCGTTAAAAAATTTATATATATATATTTATATATATATATATATATATATATATATATATATATATATATATATATGGGATAGAACCGACTTTTGAGGACACGATTGCGTCTACAGTTCTTATCCGATCTTAATGAAATTTTCTACACTTATTCTATGTGTGATTACCACGGTTAAGTTTAAAGATGGGCTGAATCGGTCGATTAGTTTAGAAGTTATGGCTGTTTGAAATTTCAACAATTTTTCGAAGAAATCAGTTTTTAATCACTTTCAAGTCCATATAACTTTAAAACTACAACTCATAGATAATTTCTGCAAAAAGTATTTCAAAGCTTGACTAATAAGCTTGAATTTATGACCTTAAACTTTATATTCAGACCATTTCTTTCAATAATTTAATAGCCTTGAAAATTTTATTAGAATCAAAAAATGTTGAAAATATGATTTTCATTCCACATAACTTATACTTGTCCCATTATAATCCAGTTTCGTCAGTTGTATTTTATTGTGCACAAAATAACCTGTAAATTTCACTGCTATTTTATATTTTAAAAGTATTTCTTTTATTATTTATTATGTATCAAATGTACCTCTACTCCCAATGATTATCACTGATCTTCTCATTACAATAGCACGCTCAGTTCTTATCAGATCTTAATGGAATTTTTTACACTTATTCTATAGGCAATTACCTTGATCAGGTTTAAAGATGGGCTGAATTGTTCAAATAGTTTTGAAATTATGGGTGTTTGAAATTTTCATGTTTTTTTGTAAAAATCATTTTTTAATCACTGCTAAAGCTCATATAACTTTAAAACTAATATTCATAGACAATTTCCGTGAAAAGAATCTGCAAGCTTGTCTAATAATTTTTAATTTATGACCTTAAACTTCATGGTTTGACTTTTTCTTTCAATAATTTGATTGCCTTGAACTTTATAATTAAATCGAAAAATGTTGAAAATATGGTTTTTATTCCACATAACTTATGCATTCCTTATTATAATACAATTTTGTCACGTGTATTTTATTTTGAACAAAATAACCTGTAAATTTCACAGCTATTTCATATTTTTAAAGTATTACTGTTATTTTAACTGGGCTTGTCATGGTAACAGCGATTACAATTATGACCTCATACTAATTAAACTTTCAATACTTTATTTATGTGGGAGTTCCGAGAATGATATATAGGTGGTGAGTTTACATTGAGCGTCATTTTAACAGAAAATTTAAGCAGCATGCACTTTTTAATAAAAAGTTATCTGTCTTACTGACCGATGATACAAATTAAACTGTTCAATCAGTCCTATTGGTAAGAAGAAATAAGAAAAACAAAAAAAAAAGTTTCACCGCATTTTATTTTTTGATTTTTGTTTTTTTCTATTGTTCCAATTTTTATTTTTTATTTTATTTTTATTTCATTTAGTATTGTTTTAATTATTATTGGTATCAACGACGTTTTAATTTTTATTGACTTATTGCAATTTAATTTTTTTTTTTTTCTATTCTCGGTTTTATTTTATTCTATTTTTTTTAATTTTATTATTGTTTCTTTATTTAACTATTCTTTTTTATCTTCTTTTCTTTATGTTTCCAGTAATTGAATAATGAATAAAATTAGAAAAAAATAATAATTACCAGATACATAATGTTTTTGAATAGGCTGCCTTTTTTGTAGATGTCACCACTTTTTTAACGACTGTCACGCCAATTTTTATTGTCAGATAGATAGATCGGTAGAAGGAAATAGAAAGAGAAATATTTATTTTATTTATTTATTAAATTATCGATCAGGAAGCTGCTGCTTCATATGATCATAAATCTACAATTATTAAGTTACATCTAATGATGATAATAATAATAATAATAATAATAATAATAATAATAATAATAATAATAATAATAATAATAATAATAATAATAATGGTTATTTTGAAACAATAATTAACTTATAATATAATCGATTAACTTATAGTATAATAATAATTATGACTACTTTCAATCTCACAGATATCAACTCTAATTAATTAAGATCACTCAGTACATCTAGCCCATTCTCCTCTCTTTCTAATAAATGTAAATAACATTTTTCTCTGAATTCAACTAAAGTTTCTGATAACGTAATATCCGGTGGTAATAAATTCCAAAGTCTACAACCTGTTACGATAAAAGAATTAAAGTATGCATTTGTACGTGCAAATGGAACTTGCAGCGTATCAGTTCTGTTTGAATTTTGTCGCGACGCAATATTAGGCCTTAATTTTAAATCTGAACTAAATAAACTAGGTCTCATAAGACATAAAATTTTATAAAACTCACACAATTATAATTGCGCTCTTCGACTATCTGGTCTTAACCATCCTAAACGCCTTCTATGTCTTGAAATGTGAACATCTCGCACGATTATTAAAAATTCTGGAACACCTTCATTTGGCAAGGTTGATGATGAAGCTAGTTGACGCACACAGAGCCCATCTCGTACATATAACATAACTCCACCTCCAGTTCTTCTACGACGATCAATCCTTAGAATAGAATATGATAGCATTGCAATTTGAGCATCTGAAATAGACTCATTCAGCCACGACTCAACTACAGCTATTATACTATATGAATTATGTTTAAAAAAACCTCTAAATTCATCAATATTTGATGATATTGATTGCGCATTAAGGTGACATATATTTATTATCGGCTCTGACGAAATAATATCTCGAACTTTCTGAGTCGGTGAACTTGTTGTCGTTGTTGAAATATGAATAGAGTTGATATCTGAAGTGAGTTATAAATTAATCGACGCTAAGTTCGTATGAGGTAATATTTTATGAGGTTTAGATGTTGAGTCTTTCCTTATAAATACAGCACCGTTACTCATCCAAATATGTTTGTTTTCAATATCTGGAAAATTCTTCTTAACTTCTTCTCGTAGTCGATAGAGTTCACGTGGTAAACGGTGATTAACGTTTACTTTACAATCAGGCAGATTAGAATCAATTTGAGTCGCTACAAGATTAATATTATTTCTTTTTTCAATTATTTGGCGGCACTTCGAGGATGATGTAAGTTCAACTAATATGGCACGAGATCTAACTTGAATCACATCAGGTGTGTCCAAGTTCATTGGTTTCTTCCCCATTCGTTGAGCACTTATAATTTCATCTGAATCTAGTTTAACATTTAAAGCCTCTGCTAACGCAGGAATAACATTAGAAAGAAGTTCTTTTGATCTAATCGTATTCTCATTCTCAGGTATACCCGTAACAACAAGCTGGTTAGCAACACTTTGACACTCTAAGCGCAAAATTAACGAACGATCAATTGATGAGTTTGCAGAGGAAATCTCAGACGAAATTTTGTCTTCCACTACCTTCAGACGAGAACCATGAGACGTTACCTCCAAATCAATTTTATTAATAGTTTTGTTCACTGAGACCACATCAGTAGCAGTTTTTTTATAATCTCCTTTGTGCATAACTAAATCCGAGTGAATTTTCTTATTTTCTTATTGGAGTGATTTAACATCACATGCTAAAGTTTCTAGCATATTTTTCATTTTATCCATACCAGAGAGTCTCTTATCAATTTTTTCTAACATTTTTGACACACTATTTTCAAAATCGCATGAAGGACATTTTTTAGCCACAAGCATTGCTGCCGTTAACATTGAATCCAGTGAACATTTTGTTGTTACACAATCTGCATAAAAAGAATAACTACATTTGGCTTTTGTTGTAACACAATCAATGCTTCTCGCAATTTTATTATAGCAGAGGGCACACTTAGGTTTAGTCATGTTAACTTTAATTTGAAATTTTTTCAAATTTTCAAATTTTTCGCGCCGATAGCATACACTCTAGTTAATATTTATAGATATAGAAATGAGTAAATGTTAGAAAGAGAAGACATTAACATTTTTTTTTGCATGCATACTGTTAATGTTGAATGATCGGATTAGAATTTCAATTCATTGTAATTAAACGGAACGGATTTAGGCCGTGATTTTCATAAAGATTCTTGCAATAAAAATTACAAAGCTAATAAAATAAAAGTCTTTCGGGATTTATCGTATTCACGAAGTTTCATACGTAACAATTGACAGCACTGATGTCTTTAGTTAAAATAATTTATTTTAAACTAATAAAATAACGTATGGACTCAATATTAGGTTCAAATTTTTCCTTATTAAATTTTCTATATGCTATTATACAATGTGAGTTATTGTGGTGTAATTAAAAGAGTGTGGAAATAGTTTTGTGTGAGTAAAATAGTCGAAGAAAAAAAACCGTTCATAAAACACCCTCAGCGCTTTCGCGCTTGAGGTGTGCAAAAGACTCGCACACTTGTCCCAATTATAATTAAAAAGGGATGAATTTTCCGATTACGTCCGAAACAATTGAGTGAAATTAATATAAACGAAAGACAGTAGCTGAAACACAGAGAGAGAGTACCGGGAGACGGCCGAGACAGAGCCGGGAGAATCGGGTGACCATCTTGACGTAGGACTGCCGACTACCCGACCATCAGGTATTTGAGTGATCAGATCGAGAGTATAAACTGCGAGAGAGTCGAGACAGAATAAAGAAAAGAACATGAGACGACCAGAACGCACAAGACTAATAAGGATCAGAACAACTCATACCGAACATAGATTAGGACAAACGACGGGAAAAGAATCAACGAAAATTGTAACGGGTATTCATTAATAATATTCCAGGCAGGGAGGCCGGAATATTAATAAATTAAATAGGTAGTTATACTTCATGTCCGCGGACTATTGTCGTGTCGATTAATGTGATGGTCGCGTCTAGGCTGCATGAGATAAATTAATTATTAATTGTCGATTAATTAATGTGGAAATAAGCTCATAAGGGGCTATTTATAAATTACATGAGCCCTTCCCAGGGCGGGGGGGGGGTTAACTTGAATCTTTATATATGCTTACTGTATCCAGTTGGTGATACTTAAAAAATCTTACGTAAAATTTTTTTCAACAGATCAATCAATAATTCGGATAATATTTCTACTCTGCCATGATTGCAATGCATTCGATTCTTTATATGTGTTGGTTTTTGGTATTACCTTGCTACTATACTTGTCATGCTGTTGTTTAAATTACTTTTAGCAAAAACAAAAGTGCATGCTTAATAAATATTCTTAGATATCAGTTCACACAAACATTTACTTCAGCAGAAACATCCCTGATTGATAAAAATTATTTGGAATAATTCAAAACAATTCGAAATGATTTAAAACAATTTGAATGAACTAATATATAGCTATACACTTAACACGGAGCAAATCATTTTTCATAATCAGGGATCTAATATATTGTATACTTCTAAGATTCAGTCTTACATTGACATTTATGTACATCTTCTTTTTAATTATTAATTAATAATATTTGATGATAATATGTATATGGCTGGTAGTCTTCATCCTCTACTTTCGTTTCGATATATTTTATAATTTTTAATGTTTGTTTCTATTATTGTAAGTCTTATGAAAATTTAGTCACATTTATAAATAATATATTTATGTCACCAACCCGACTAGAAATTTTTAGGTGCACCCACTTGGGAACCAATTGGGTTGCCCAATGGGGACCCTACATTGGGATGTAACGCAGAAACGCACTTGGGTCCCGATCGGGCAATCTCTATAGGTTCCCAATTGGGTAAGACCAACGTATTCCCAAACGTACGATCCCTATCAAATTTCGAAAAAAAAATAAAATAATTTTAATTAGATCTGAAATGTAATCTATTGTATAAGAAGCGTTACTTAGACGCATTATACATGATTTTGATTGATGAAAAAATCCCGATTACTGTTGGACTCGAACCTGCATCCTTCAGATCCAAAGTCTTTGACGCTATCCACTGCGCTGACCTACGTATACGATCGCGAGAGTGTAAATAGTATATTTATCATAATACCAAAGAATAACTTGAAGAAATTAAAAATCCGTGATGCAATAATCTACGTACTCTTTGTATAAATATACTATTATTTTGTACTTTGTTTAATTTTTAGCCAGTAAACAAAATTCTAATCAAAAAAAAGAATTAAAAAAATTTACGGTCGATGAATTACCAAATTAAAACCTCAGGGTACTTTAAGTAAATCAAGTAAAATTAAATTAATCAAAATTGTAGTCAATCAAAATCATTCTAGAAAAAATAGAAAACAGAGGAGGGAGGGACAAAAAACAGAATATCCTGTTCAGAAGAAGTGAAAAATAATTTGATTTAAAAATTGAATAAATTTAATAAAATGAAATTGTTTATAAGCAATTTGGATTAATAAAAAAGTAATTTTAACATAAATATTGTGTACGAGCGTAAAAAACAAATTTGTTTTATTATTAAATTTTCGAAAAAAAATTTTTCAATAACAAATTTTGAGCATTTCAGATTGTATATAAATCACAAAAGTTATTAAAATAATAATAATATTTGCATTGGGCTACCCCAACAAGTTCCTAACTGGGTCCCGATGTGGCAAAACCAATAAAACTTAGTTGTTTTTGCATTGGGCTATCCCAATGAGTTCCCAATTCGGTCCCACTCAGGAAAAACTGATGTTGGGTAGCTAGTTTTTGCATTTGGATATCCCAATAAGTTCCCGATCGGGTTCCGACTGGAATAGACCTACTGGACATGCCACAGCGATTCCCGATTGGGACCCAATATATGTATTAGGACAATTTCTAGTCGGGAATATATAAATTTAGCTGTATCAAAAAAATCGATTTTTTTTTTTCTGAAAAAGTACTATAAAAATATTGTTCAGGATACCGAAAAAATGATCCTATTAAAACGCAGCTCTTAATTTTAATATTAAGGGGTGCCTCATCGCGATTTTTTATTTCCCATTTGATTAACATGGGAATTTTTTTTTTTTTTAAGTTTGGAATTTTATCACGCATCAGCAAATCGAAGTATCAGCAGAATCAAGAGATTTTTGTTGAAAATTAAACGGTTTACAAAAAAAGTATCATATTATTTTTCGATAAATTTAATTTTTCAGAAGTTATTCTAGATCAAAGTTCGATTCATAGTAAACTTTACCACTATTCGATTTTTTCGGCGAAACTATCAGACTTATCGTAAAATGTCAAAGGCAGACTATCAGACTCATCGTATAGAGTCATTAAATAACAGATTTGGAAAAGAAAAAAAAATAATTTTCAAGAACAGTTCTACGACATCTTGCGATTAAATTGATAGTTTTGCTGAAAAGGTAAGAAAAACGTGAAATTTACCATAACTTTAATTTTAAGTTTCAATAACTTCTGAACGGTTAAATTAATTAAAAAATCATAAAAGACATTTATAGTAGAGCACTCAATTTTCTACAAGATTATGTATTGGTTGCATCAATCCTTTGATCAATTGATAAGTTATGAAATTCCAACATTAAATTCGTAAATCAAATAATTCATTATCATACAAGGATTTTTCGATACTTAAAACACTCATTTTTACTTTAAAGTCTTTACGTAATGTCAAGTAAGGGGGGGGAGGGGTCTAAATGAGAAATCTTACTATTGCTTACTACATGGGAGGGGAGTATTAAAATTGCCTACAATTTGCTTACGTAATTTATGAATAGCCCTTAAGCCAGACGTTAAAGAGTTTAGTGTTCTCGAATGTTCTCGAAAAATCCAGGCAGGGATGCCGGATTTACGATGCAATAAGCATTTTCCAGGCAGTTCGTGAAAACCACGTGCCAGAAACTTATTCCCGATCTAATCCTAAATCTAATCATTAAAATTAGCATAAACAAATCATAATTAAATAAATTAGATAAAACGAATTAAGACATTTATTACTGTTAAAAGCGCCGTAGAAGAAAACGTGGTAATGAGATTCTCAAGTTAGGTCGTGAAGTTGACGATGGAAATATATGCCAAATAAATTTTAATTTAAAGTGAATTAAAAAAGTGATGAAAATTATTATAAATTAATTAGAAATCTAGTTGACGTCAATGGCAATAAAATTTGGTCGTAGACAATTGATTATATTTTCATTTTGAGATCGGAAAATGAGAAATGGAATTTAATCATGTTAGGTTGGATGAAAATAAGAAAAATTATGTGTGTCATATGTAAAGTGTAATTTAGTGATAAGACCAGGGTCCGAGATTTGTTTTAAGTTTTAATCAAGTACAGGGTCCAGGGGACCGTGTGAAATGTAGATAAGTTTTAGCCACTTAGAGGGTCTTAGTGACCGCGTGGAGCATTACGTTAACAAAATCCGCGTGTGTTTGTAGTAGAATCCAGGGGACTCAGTCACGTGTGTGTGGGTAATATTGTATGAGAATGAGGTCAAAGCCCAGGGGACTTATATTGTAATTGTAACGGTTAAAATAAAAGGTAAATATTAATAAAAGTGTTAAACAAAATTGATTAATTATAAATTATCCTTCCTCATCTTTCTCTTACAAATACAGTTACAACGACCCTGATGAATTAAGACCCGGTTCTAGAAGACCGTTAATACTTCCAGTGGTGCCCTGAAAAAGGACGGACAAGGTAACAATTCCCTGTTATAGTGAATAAGAGTAGTCTCATATAAAAGGCCTAGCTGATTCGTGGATAGTGACCAAGGTCACTTGCCTCCGGACCAGAGCCTAGAGCCTAACTCTTTGGGTGACGTGCTGACTGCGGAGGAACGACTGAAATGTCGTCATCCTCTCGAAATGGAGTTTGGGGCAGTATAATGTACGGTTCAATATATTATTGGTTGCAGGCCTCGTTTGCAATGCTTGAGAAAGCCAAATTTAACACTGTACCTAGGCTCCACGCAGAGTGGCTCCTCGGGAAGGGCTGTGGGACTACGTCTTCTGTATGCAAGTGTACGATTAGATAGAGAATTGAGAATGCGAGTGCGCATGGTAAAAGTTAGAGAATGTCAGCAGGAGAATGGAGTAGAGTAGTGTATTAAGAAACAGTGAAGTAGAGAAAGTTGAGTTTTGGAGCTGCAAGTGAGCAGTAGTGAGTTGACGAGTTGCCGTAACGGAGTCACGAGAAAATACCGAGCGCTATGGATAGCAATTATCGAGAGGAGCCTTTGAACGTGGAGATGACGGGGTTTTCGAATGTGTGATGTTCTATCTAGAGATGCGAGCGTTCCCGTCATTGACATTTTTTTGGCCATATGACCGTCACATGACCGTTTGTTAAATGACGGACCAAGCAAGCGAAAATGCTGCCATCCAGTAAATTTCTAACAACTTAAAGCAAAATAAGAGTTTGTTATTGCGAGTTCTACAAGACTGAAAAAAACAGGATTACGTCTGTACCTGAGGAAGAGGAATTGATAGAAGAGGAACAAAGTGACTCTGACATATCTGATATTTTATAATTTTTTTAATTAACCCTTACGTTTAGTATTTTGCTATGTTACCAAACGTTCTTATATTAATAGTCAACGTTAAGACTGTGATAACTATATAAGATATCTTAGCATATAAATACTAATATTTAATGCTAAAAAGCTAAATTAAAATATATTTCATGCAATGGTTTAAATAATTAAAATTAATACGAATATTCTCTAAAAGATACAAAATAGCATTTATTTAAAAAAAGATATCGTTATTAACCTTAAATATAAAGCTATATGAAATCTTAAAGATAAAGATGTAATTATAAATATTAAATAAAGAAACTTTTGTGATAATGATAATATGATTTATGTAATTTTATATTTGTTGCATCATTTAATGGTTGAAAGTCATTTTAAAAGACAATTTTAAAATGGTACATGAAAAAATTATTTTTATTTGACTTCAAAATGATTACCTATTTAAGCTAAACCTGGAATATCTCAGTAAATTTTGCTAATACAATGATCGATTTCATTTATAATTTTGATTTGAGAATGAATTATAATTGAAAATTTTCGTCACAAACTATGTAGATGCAAACGGCCAAATTCATTACGGTTTTTAATGTGACCATAAATTTTGTATCAATTCTCCAAAAATGCTTTATTAAAAAATTCTGTCAAAAACGTCTATATAGATGCAAACGACGAAATTTGTGACCGTTTGGAACATGACGGTCATTTCAGCATTACAGAATTTTTTTAAATATATGTGACGGTCTCAAGACGGTCTTATGACCGTTTCCTGACCAAAAATAAAAATGACGGTCACTCCGCATCTCTAGTTCTATCGCTTTGTAACAACTTTTAAACCAAAAATATCCAGAATGATTGATATATCTTGGAGTCAACAGTAAATTCTAAGCGAGTGACTGTAATTTGTAACGTTATTTCTTAAGTGTAAATTTAAATCATGACCTATCGAAGTAACGCTGTCAGAAAAGTGATTTACGAAATTCTTCCATATTATCAATTGGGAGAATTCCGTCAACAGGCGGTTGAATATTTCAGTTGAACTTGTAGGTATAATCATGACTTTCACATCTTTATCAAAGGGTTTAACAGCACGTATAGTAGCTTAGTAATTTTTAGCACATGAATCGATCGACAATAAACTTTAAGAACCTACGTTTGGAAAGCGTACATTAAAATTGTGCAACTTTTTTTTCCACGTCGAGATGATCCAGAACAAGCTACAAGTTCACAAATTACTTATTTAACTAAATTTTCACACAATAAATTTTCATCAATATCATTTTTTATTGATTTATCTCTAAACTACTAACTATTAGAATAATTTAATCTGACGTAGCCACGATGCGCGTTCGCTGAGGACCTAACGATTACTCCAACGTTAAAATTTACTTGATATAACAACAATTACAGCAACAAATATCTTGTCTGAGGGCTTACTTGTGTCACAACTGCACCAAATGATCCATCTTACCACGTGGAGTAATTCTCAAATATTTAATTACTAATAAAAGATATATTTCGTCTAAAATGAATCTCATGGCACGTGTTTGAAACATCGAATGACTTCATTGAACAAATACTAATTGCAACAAGCACTTAACCTACGGAAATAATATTCCCGAACATAGTCCTTCGGCTAAAGAGGAGAGCCCGTATACATTTCGTTGGAACCGGGTACACTCAACGGTTTCTTATGTATTTTGAGCCTAGGATCAAGAAAATTGGGTCCGTTTTGTTCAAAAGTGGTGCAAACAATTGTTGAATAACAATTTAATTGTTTAAATCGGAATAACTCCCGAACGGCTGGTTTGTTAGAGCAGTGTAGAAAAAACAAAATGTTCAGAATGAAAAAATACACAAAAAAGGTATCATAGACGTTTTTCGTATCTCAGATGTTTTGCGAGATATGACCAAAAAACGAGTGACGCGCTCGGACCTCTCACTCTCGCACAAGCGGCTGCCTATGCGCGAGCTCTTTCTCGCGTCAGATGCTTGATAGGCCAAAGTTTTTTACACTAAAAATGAGAGAAAAAATAAAAAAAATCGATAAAATGTCGATACCACCAATCGACTGCATTTTTCCTGAAACGAATTTCTGTCGTATCGTCCGGAGACGTTTTTTTTTTTTGTTATAACGATCGCTTCTATTTCACACGTCCCACGGCGGAGTGTGGGTAGTGCTCAATAGCTGTTATGGCCCTCCGTTGGTGAAAAACTGAAAATAAAATAATAACAACACAACTTGCCTTGGGAGACGACCAAAATCTCCACTGGACCCACAGCTCTGCTCAGGCTGGGTTAGAAATCCTAGTTGGGCGCCAGTTCGTGGGCACACGAACAAATTCAAAATTCCAATAAAATAAAACACCACGGAGAAAAAAAAAATAAAATGAAAATAAATGAAATACAGGATAGCAATTTCAGAGTTAGGAATAGGAAACCAAGAAAAAGATAGCAGTAAATAAAATAATAAATTTAAAATAATACCGGGTTGCTGACCATTTGCCTTTAATTTAAATTCCGAAAATAATGATAATTCAATAAGCACAAACAATAATATTCATATATTACTATCACTCACACGTGATAGTACAAATTCCGGGAAAATGAATAATAATAATAATGTACACGCAAATAATATTTAAATAGTCATTAAGATCACTCGCTTGTGATATTAAGTAATTCCAGAAATAATAATAATAAAATAAACGCAAATAATATTTAAATAAAGATTAATATCTCTCGCAATACACCACTAATATCACTCGCATGTGATATTTAATAATTCCCAAAATAATAATGACATAGACACTGATATTATCTATATCAACAATAATATCACTCACATGTGATATTTAGATACAAGTATACAATAAATAATCAAAAAAAATATAATATTTATCAGAAATAATTAAATAAATGACAAGTTCGTAACTATTGGCGCACTTGATAGTTACCAGGAAAATAACCCACTATGGTGTAAGTGAATACGGATGACCCAGTCGCATATATTCCGTCACAGTATTTTTAGCATTTGCTGAGTGAAATTCAACAAACACACCCAAATATTTTCAACATTAATATTTGGTAATAATAACAATAGCAGTGGTATCGCCACTATAGCGGACCCCACTCCAAAGTGGAGGGGGATATCGCGCGGCGGTAAGAGCTAGAGCAGCATGTACTGTGCCCGCTCTCGTAGATTTAAATTTTAACTTGAACGATAATAATAATAATAATAATAATAATAATAATAATAATAATAATAATAATAATAATAATAATAATAATAATAATAATAATAATAATAATAATAATAATAATAATTAATAATAATAATAACAAACTGAATAACGAATATATTATTTATTATCAATGGCAAAACTTATTGATTAATTATTTCTCACAATATCCCTCATATATTCTACAATCATACAAAAGTATCATCATATACATTCACACATAAAATTCACCCCATTCTCACACTTGAACTCACTCCTTTTTTTACTATTAATTATTATTATTATCAATGTACTCATGTGATTTTAATTTTTTTCCTGTTACTTCAATAATTATTAATATTATTACCACTATCATTATTACCATTATTATTATTATTATTATTTCCACATTGTATTATTATGCAAAAATACTAGTTTATTTTAATATCCCTGTACAAAAAAATCTCAGTGCAGTGTGTGGAGTTTTAATTTTTTTTATCTGCAATTATCTCTCTCCCTTATTCATTTAACTTCATGTAAATTAATTTAATTATTTATTAAATGTTGTTGTTGTTGATGTTTATGATCAAGTGGACTGAAAGCTAACATTTTATTTTCCCTTAATGTACTTATAAGGTATTTGGTTTGCTTTATGCATCACTCATGCAGTTTTTTATTTATTTATTTATTTAATTAATTTTTTTCAGCTATAAATTATGGTAATGATTCGATAATTAATAATTATAATTATAATAATAATAGATTAATTAATTAATTATTATTAATAACGCCACTGTCAAATAAGCCGCGGGAGTTTGTTTTTTAAAAACAATTATTTATCGTGGTCACGTTGGGTCGATTTTTTTTTTTTTTTATTACAAATAATACAATAAATTCATTTATTCATTTATGCCCACGGTGCATGTTGTGCGGCCGGCGGGGGTTTCATTTACCCCGTGGCGCATCGTGGGCAATGTAGGCTGGCCTCCCACCTGCTGGCCGACTAATCGCACAACAACCTTTGCATTGGGCTAACTCCCCAATGTAAAGTATACTGAGTTCAAGATAATCCTGAACACAGAAGTGCTCCCCACAACCAGCCCTTCTCGGATGAGGGCTACCTACTAGCTGGGCGGAGCACCGAGATCCCGAACGATGACGACCTTGGCGAACAACGGACTACATTTAGGTGGACGGAGGAATTACGAGCCGATCTCCTGATGTGCTACAATAACAGTGAACCGGAGCGGAGAGGCTACATGGCTAGGATGCATGCTCTCTGGAGCGATATGCATCCCAATCACAGCAACTTTTCACAACAACACCTACGTGATTATGCTTCTCATCTCCGGCGAACACGAAGATCACTGTTAACTAACAGACGGTTATCTCACCGTCTGTCTTTTCCAGCACAGCTACATCAAGAGAGACGCCGTTCTTTCGAAGACGCCGACAATGATTTTGACACACGGCAAGTATGTATCTCTAAGAAGATACATTACCCAAAACATCTAATTGACACGGAAAACCACGAACTATCTGCTCGGATTCAGGAAGACTCTACTTTGCTCACAATCAATCGAGCTGTCTATGATGGTGCCTCCTCACTCTTACCTCCTGCAAGAAGGAATACTTCTTCGCCTGAGGCTAAGATGAGAGGGCGCATTGGACAGCTAACACTGAAGATTGATGATCTCCGGAAACATGTCTCCCGCATTCAGTGTGTGATTGAGTATGTAAATGCTCGAAAAGCATTTACATCTAAAGTCCGCCGCATTGCGGCTGGACTACGATACCAGCATCACACACTGAATAAGGAGAATCTTCTGAACATCAAAGAAGGTTCCCTTAAAAGGTTGCGGGCTCTGGTGGCTGCTAAAAAGTCACTAGAGAAAAAGCTGAAGCGGCTTACCGACAACTCTTTGTTTCGGTTAAGTCCTTCACGCTTTCTGACACCTAAAACATCTGTTTCTGGCGATCCCCCATCCATCGAGCGAGTAGAAGCTTTTTGGTCTGAGTTGTATGGGGATCAACCGAACGTGAATCGTGACACTCCAGCTCTCAACGACTTCGAAGCATTCTGTCGACAACACCGCAACGACAATGCTGATGAAGAGAGCCCTGAAGTCAGCGTAGAAGAAGTTCGTTTAGCTCTGAATAATGGTAAGAACTGGGCTGCTCCGGGTCCAGATGGCATTAACTTATTTTGGTGGAAGAAACTAACTTCTACCCATAGCCATCTAGCCCGGATTTTTACAGCGTTTATCAGAGGCGACGAACCTATTCCATGTTGGCTTGTAGAAGGGCGCACCGTGCTCATCCCTAAGAAAGGTGACTTGTCTGACCCAAAGAACTACCGGCCTATCACCTGTTTGAATGCGGTTTATAAGATTTTTACTAAAATTTTAAATAATCGCATTCTAGAAGTGATAGATCCTGTATGGCAGCAGATATACGAACAACGTGGCAGTAAGAGAGGCCTGTCAGGTTGCAAAGAGAATCTGTTAGTAGATCGTTGTGTCATTCAAAACGCGATCTACTATCAGCGCAACCTGTCAATGGCCTGGATTGACTACCGCAAGGCATTTGACTCAACATCTCATGAGCTTATTCTCTTTTTGCTCAAATGCCTTGGGGTCAATCGTGATACAGTGGGATGCATCCAGCGTACGATGCAACTTTGGCGAACACGGTTCCACATTTCATGTGGCAACGACAAACGTGTAACCGAAGTTGTACAGTACAAAAGAGGAGTGTTTCAGGGAGATTCTCTGAGCCCTCTGCTGTTTTGCATCTCACTGCTGCCAATATCTGTTGCGCTACGCCGTACTCGTGGATACTCAGTGGGCCCACCAACTGATCGGAGTTATTCGATCACCCACTTACTCTACATGGATGATCTGAAGGTATATGCACCTGATGAGGAACACCTTCAGACAGCCTTGAACATCGTAGGGGAGTATACACGGGATGTCGGCATGGCATTTGGGTTGGACAAGTGCGCGGTCGTTAATCTGGTGAAGGGTAAGTGCTCTGATGTGCGTGAAGATATCGAGTTGGTAGATGGGAGCGTCATTGACCATCTTGACGCCGGAGAGTCGTACAAATATCTAGGTATTGAGGGAAGTCCTATGCAGGATCTTTCTAAAATCAAAACGACTCTCTGCAGCGAGTATGTGCGGAGACTTCGAAAAATCTGGTCATCAGAACTTTCCGGAAAGAACAAAGTCTCTGCAACAAACATGCTTGCTGTCCCGGTACTTCTCTACTCTTTTGGTGTCCTTAAATGGGCCCGAAAAGAGCTTAAAGACCTCGATATCAAGACACGCAAAGTCATGAATATGAATCGGAGCATGCACCCTAAGTCTTCAGTCACCAGATTATACCTTTCCCGGCACATCGGAGGGAGAGGTCTACAGAGCTTGGAGTGTCTACACGATCGTTTGGTTTTGGGTTTAACATATGAAGTTGTCAATTTCACAGCAGATGAAGACGACTTCCTTATGCAAATTGTTCATCAGCATGAGAATGCGCATAAGGGAGCGTTCTTATATAAGGCAGCAAAGTACGCAGCAAAATACCTTGGTCTCGGAAGAGTAAACCCTCTTATTGAACTCCCTAAGGAGGAATTCAAGAGGGTCATCAGCAACGCTGAGCAACAAAAACTGCTCAGTACACACATGGATAAGTCAATGCACAGCGTGTTCTTTAAACACGTGCGTGAACATGGCTTGTCCGAACACCTGACGTTTTCCTTCCTTAAGTCAGCTGGCCTGATGTTCGAGACTGAAGGGTTTATTTTTGCCTGCCAAGATGGTGTAATTAACACTCTCGAATACCGTGCAAAAGTGCTCCAGATGCAGCTACCCGACACACAGTGTAGGGTGTGTAAGCAACATCCTGAAACGCTTATGCATCTCTTGTCAGCATGTCCTGTGCTGGCGAGAAGTGCATACGTTCAGCGTCACAATGCTGCTCTGCGAGTACTTTATTACCACCTTAGACACACGCACGGTATCGATAAAACACCAGTGCTGCCTTATTTGCCAGGAGACATTCCGCAAGTTGTTGAGAATGACCGTTGCCGTATTTATTGGAACGTGCCATTCGCAACAACGCGGAAAATAGATCACAATAAACCTGATATTGTGCTCTTCGATAAAACCGCTCGTAACATTTATGTTATTGAGTTTTCAGCTCCAGCTGAATATAACATCACGGTTAAAGAAGAGCACAAACACGAAATATATCAGGATCTCCTGTTTGAAATTGGCAAACTTTACCCAGGCTACCGTGCCAAGCTTGTCGTACTCATTGTTGGCGTCCTAGGAGGGATGAAACAGGATTTTGTATCTGCATTGGCTAAAATCCCAACTTGCTCATCGCAAGTTGAGTTTTTGGCATCGAGAATGCAAAAGGCTGTAATTCTCGGATCCCTCCGTCTCCTAAGACAACGAAACTTGGCCTGCTGCGCATGCTGATCATCTTGTTGATGAAGCATCGCAGCAGTAACGATTTGGCGCTCAGGTGAGGCCCTCGGTAGAGTCGGACTACCGGGGATAACCCCCTGAGCATTTAACTTAAAAAGAAAAAATAATAATAATAATAATAATAATAATAATAATAATAATAATAATAATAATAATAATAATAATAATAATAATAATAATAATAATAATAATAATAATAATAATAATAATAATAATCATAATAATAATAATTGTTTTTAGGGTATTTTTAAATAATTTATAAAATACAAGCTATTATGTTAACTATTATTTATTTACTAATAAATAATAATCTATACAAAATACATCTTTTACTACAACATAAGACAAACAATTTCTTAAAATGTTATTCTTTAGGTTTGCAAACCATTTACGCGGCTTCTTTAGATATAAATTCAAATTTGCAATATTGCGTACCAATGTAAAATATGTACAGCTTATTGGCCATAGCAGCAGCGTTCATTAACTCGATCTGCTCTGGATTTTCCATCAAAATTTTGGCCGTTCTTGTAGGTAGGAAAATGTTGTTTTCATCGTTTAAAGACGCCACAACGGTTTTACATTTAGCATTGTCCACTAGGCGAATTGATGAAACCTTGTATTCTTTATTTTCCTCTAAATCAGTCATTTTTATGGTTGGCAAAATGTGATTCAAGCGGCTAACGGCATTGATTCTTGATAGATCCATTGCAAATATCTGAAAAGTATTAATTACGTCCCTTATAAATAATGGCATTTTCAAAATTACACAAATAATGGCTGTTTGCAGCCACACATACCTTTGTAGCTGAACTCAATTGGATAATTATTATACTGTTTCATAATAACTAACGTTAAAACACTTTTAGTAATACTATCGTGTAGTAACAGATGCATCTTTATATACAGCTCCAGTACCCCACAAAACGGCCATGCTTTATCTGATCAACATTTAGAAATATGTAATTATGCTATACAGGCGTTTTTATTTTGTTATAAATAATATAATTTTATATTATTATTAACTTATTTTGCTTACCAGTTATTTTTCAGTAACAAAATCACTGAAAATGCTAGACAGTCAAAAATATTGAATAAAAACACTGTTAAATAACATTCAAGATATCCAATTTCCTCACATGCTTTTAAAATGTTCACAACGACGTATACACTTAGATAACACAATTTCACGTGTTTTGTCTAACATTAATATTTAATTTCGCTACAACAACGTTTTCATTTTGTTATAAATATTATAATTTTATATTATTATTAAGTTATTTTGCTTAGCTGATGTTTTTCAGTAACAAAAATACTAGTAATGCTATTCGGTCAAAAAGTCTTAAATAAAAACATTATTAATTAACATTTAAAATATACAAATTACATTTATACTTTTGGGTATCTTAAATTTACTGATTGAAAGTTTCAGTACATTATTTACTAAAACTAAAAATGACCTGTATATCACAATAAATGCTAAAATATGTAAATAATTCATAAATTAACAGCGAATTCCAAGCTGTTCATCTAATAATATAATTTTTAAATAAACTAACGTATATATATATATATATATATATATATATATATATATATATATATATATACTTACAATTATATCATAACGATGCTACGGTAGTCTGCAAAACGAAGCATCAGCAGAAAATATGATGTTTACCTTATGCTTGTACTGTCTTGTCACTTTACATTTGTACATGACAGAATAAACTACGGTCTAAAAAACTATCAAGAACAGCGTACACGTGTGGTTTATTTAAAAATGCAGCAAATTAATAAATATCTCTATGATGAGATTATACAATTAGTGATGTTTATACGTAATGATAAGCCTGAATTAACAGTGCCGTTTCCAGACGACCGTTTAAAAGTTTGGCAATATCTTTCAGAAGAAGCAGTGTTATTGCTATTAAAACGTATTATTTTATTTGTACCAGCTAGCGTAATAAGTGATGCATATGAAAACGGTTTGATTTTTTCAAGTGTTAAAATTATGCACACTGTGTGTGGTTGTTTAAAAAATAGTAAAAAGAAGCAGGCTAAAAGACTTTCTAAATTGTTGACAGCTTATGGTATGTACTGCTATACATTTAAATATTAAAATTTTCACTATTTAGTTTAAAAATTTTGAAAAACAATTGTGTTGAATATTTTTATATTATAGACCAACATTGTAAAGAAGACCTGTTACCCGCTCTTTCTAATGATGTCAACAACAGCGTGAATAATGTTGATGATGATGCAAAAGCTGCTGAATCGTCTGCTGTACCTTCTTCTTTCACCATGGAGGTACGCAAAATTTTAACCTGCACGAGTGTTTTGAATTATTTTACATTAAATTTTTATAGCCTCAGCCATCCACTTCTTCTCACCAACGTGAAGATAACGGCAATTGGATCGATTGTTCGAAAAAAACCATTTCAACAATACTACCCCACGAAATAAAGGATCAGACTGGTTGGTTACACGTTGACAGAGGGAACTACATATCTGTTGAATATTTTCCGACGATGATAGACAGCGATAATGATGATAATGATAATGAGGCCAATGATGACCGATCGGTTTTATCATGTGATACATGCAGTGCTGAAAATGAAAGGGAAAATGACGATATTGACACTCTTGCAAGGTTAATATTAGAAGAAGATGAATTTTATATGAAAAATTTTGGTATTGGAGAACGAACACCCCAAGAAGAGCCGGGATATACACTTCGTGTAATATCTGAAGCTCGTATGAACGTCGATTCTGATTCTGAAACGGAAAATAGTGAAACCCGCTCCTTAATAGGTAAATTTAAATTTTAAACAAATGCTATATTTCATTAGACCGATATCTATTATTTCCGTAGATTTTGTTAACACCTACCTTAGTGCTGATCATGTAGAAGAATAAATTTTAGAACAAGTAAGCTAAGCTGGTATTTTGACTATTATAGTTAAAGCTATATTTATAATATTTTTACAGATGGTCAGCGAGGTGGTATTTTAACAAGAAGTGCCCGTTTGAAAATCCAGACAGCTAATCAACATGCAACCTTACAACATTCTGAAGACAACAATTTTTGGAGTATAGAACCACCAGGCCAACGTTTTATTATTGAAAAAGAACATTCTAAACACTTCAAAAAATTCGGTGCAAAAGGGGTGGAGAGCGTTATTCGTATTTTACAACCACCTGCAAATACTAATAATATTCAATGGCTTGAAGGCGGTTTGAGAGACATTATAACACACATTACCTCGAAATGCAGAGGTCATGATTATGTGGGATTTACAATCAATTGTGATAGATTCACGTCAGGACCCTTATGGTCTCGTTTTAAACAAGCTAATAAATATACGCCTGACGATCTAGGTTTATTGCTAAGTAACGTAGCACAAAGCGCCGGTACTATCACAACAGACGACCAATTAGTTATTACAGTCTCTACTGTAGATGGCGTTGAAGGCACAGGCCGAAAAATTTTAACGCATCAATTTATTTACAAAAAATCTATAATACCTATCAATAATAATGATAATTTATGTTTACCGCGGTCATTAGTAGTTGGTCAGGCCTATGTTGAAAGAGGCGAAATACGTACAGGTAAATTACATCGGAAATGGAAATCAATCACCGATAATAGATGTAATCTACAAAAAATGGAAGCGTTGTCTTTGGCTCATAAAGCGGGTGTTAAAATTTCTAATAGGGGATGTGGCATCGAGCACGTATTTACTTTTCAAAAATATTTTGAACGCATGGGTGTAGCTATTGTAATTTATGAATTTTTAACTCTAGGTAAAGGTAATAAACCTATATTTGATGGGCGTGAAACTGTTCAATTAACTTTTGGTTGTATACGACATGTTATAGATATATATTATACTACGAAGATTCACAACATTTTCAACCAATTGTGAATTTAACAGGGGCTATAGGTAGTAAAATGTTTTGTAATTTATGTAATATATGTTATTCAAGGGGTTTAGAACATAGGTGTTCTAAAAGATGCCCTCGCTGTAAACAAATGCCTGTTTGTAATTATACACGTAAGTACGTTTGTACATTATGCAATAGGTGGTTTTCGAATAACAAATGTTTTGAAAAACATCTTGTTAAGGGTTCTGGTAATTTACAAGGGAAAAATAAAGATGCCAGCGTCTGTGAAGCAATGAAAATCTGTAGTGTATGCTGTCGTCTAATACGTTTAGGGGGTAAAAATCAGCATGATTGTAATAACATATTTTGTAAAGTATGTAATAGTAAGAGATCTTTTAATCACTATTGTTATATGGCTCCGTTAATGGTAAAAAAGTTACCAAAAGTTATATTTTTATTTTATGATTTCGAGACACAGCAGCATACGCGCGTTAGAGGTTCTAGTGATACATATCTTCACATTCCTAATTTATGTGTTGTACAAAAAACATGCTCTTATTGTTGTAATGATAAAGACGTATCAGATATTTGTAATTTTTGCGGGCAGCGGGAATTTCTTTTTGATGAAAATCCTGTTGAAGAACTTATTAAGTTATCATTACAAACTTATAAGGGTTTTACAAAAGTAATTTGTATTGCACACAATGCTAGAAGTTTCGACGGACAGTTTATTTTACGATGCATGCTAAAACGTAACAAAACGCGTTTACCTAAATTAATACTAAATGGTACTAAAATTATCGTGATGACTCTGGGAAACACTATATTTTTAGATAGTTTAAATTATTTGCACATGCCTTTACGTAAGTTACCTAAAACTTTCGGATTCGCTGGAGAAATAGAAAAAGGTTTTTTTCCACACTTTTTTAATACACCTGAAAATGTAAATTATATAGGTCCTATGCCTGATATAAAATATTATGCCCCGAACACAATGCTTAAAAGTGAGCGTGATTGTTTCCTGACATGGTATAATGAAACAATACAAGCAAATTATATTTTCAATTTTCAACACGAGTTCAAATTTTATTGTCAAACAGATGTTACTGTTTTACGTAGAGCCTGTATGTCGTTTCGGGAATTGTTTATAAAATGCGGTAATGTTTGCCCGTTTGCTGAATGCACTACAATAGCATCAACAGTTTCAAAAATATTTAGACGAAATTTTCTTAAGTCTGATACGATAGCTATTTTACCACCTAATGGGAGTTATAGATGGCGGTCAACACAGTCTATTAAAGCTATCTCATGGCTGATATTAAAAGAATACGAACTAGGCTGTCAAATTATCAATGCCTCGCGTTGTAAAGAATATCGTTTAGAAGCAGGTATAGCTGTTGACGGTTATTATGTAGATATTAAAACTAATGAACGTGTTGTCTTACAATTTCACGGTTGTTTTTGGCATGGATGTTTACAGTGCTATCGTGTGAATCGTGATAAAGAATTAGGTAAAGGTGATACTATGGATGAGCGATACGAGCGTACTTTAGCAACTTCCGAAAAAATCCGACATCTAGGTTATAAATTAATAGAAATATGGGAGTGCGAATATGATAAACTTTTGTTAAGAGATCCAGAAAAAGCTAGATTTTTACGATCACACCCTTTGCTTGATAAACACCCTTTGAATCCTCGTGATGCCTTTTTTGGGGGACGCACTGAAAATTTTATACAGTTATACGATGTCGAAGAAGGGGAAAAAATAAAATATGTTGATGTTTGCTCACTTTATCCTTATATTTGTAAGACAGGTAAATTTCCCATAGGTCACCCTAAAATTTTTACGGGTGATGAGTGCTCGCAACTGGTTAAAGAGAATAATGATCTAACCGCTATTGAAAATCTTGTAAAATGTACAATTCTGGCCCCACGCAACCTTTATCATCCCGTATTACCGTGTAAGCTTCATAATAGACTTATCTTTGCATTATGCTATACATGTGCTTTATCTTTAAATCAATACGATTGCGACCACGATGAGGATAGTATTAGAGCGTTTACAGGAACATGGGTAGTTGATGAAATACACAAAGCAATAAGTAAAGGTTATGTTATCATTAAAATACATGAAATATGGCAGTATAAAATAGCACAATATAATCCGGAAAAAGGTGTAGAGGGTTTATTTACCGATGACATAAACATGTTTTTGAAAATTAAAACGGAATCAAGCGGGTATCCTAAAGACTGTATCACTGAGAAAGAAAAAGATGCTTATATTGATGAATATGAAAAAGCTGAAGGTATAAAGCTAGACAAAGAAAAAATTACAAAAAACGAGGGTTTACGAGCTGTGGCTAAATTGAGTTCGAATTCATTATGGGGAAAATTTGGGCAACGGGAAAATTTACCACAAACTGAAATTATCACTTCTAGAGCACGGTTAATGGAGATGCTAACAGATAGTCAGATTGAAATCACGGGCTTTCTACCGGTAAATGATAAAACAATATATATAAATTATATAAATTGCGCTGATAGTATAACAGCTTCACCTACAACGAATGTTGTTATAGCCGCGTATACAATAGCCCAAGCCCGTCTAAAGTTATATAGTTGTTTAGAAAACTTGGGTGAACGTGTGTTATATTGCGATACAGATTCTTGTATTTACATTTCTAAAGATAATCAATACGAACCAGCAACCGGTAAATTCTTAGGCGATTTAACTGACGAATTAGAATCTTATGGACCAGGTAGTTTTATATCATCATTCGTAACAGGTGGCCCTAAATTTTATGCGTACATCGTCCGCAAACCAGACGGCTGTACTAGTGAAGTGTGCAAAGTTAAAGGAATAACATTAAATTTTGAAAACAGTCAAAAAATCAACTATAAGACAATCAGATCTTTTATATTAGGTGATGATACGGAACCTATTATAATTACGTATGACGCTATAAGACGCACACTTTTTCATGATGTAGTAACGCGTAAAGAATCAAAGACAACAAAGCTTCAATATAAAAAACGTAGGCTTACTAATGAACATAGGTCTTTACCATTCGGTTATTTAACATTATAAACAATACGATAAAATATTTATGAAAAATAGCCGCCATGATTGAAATTGGATATATTATGTATTATGTATATGTATATGTATATGTATATAAAAATGTATTAAAGTCTTTGTATATTTTATAAAGAAATGTCTATAAAAGTGTATAGAAGTCGTTGTATATTTTATAAATAAATAAATGTATAGCATCAGCAGTAAAATTTTTGGTAATTTACTATGTATTAGTAATTATGGTTCATATTGTATAAGTCTTTAGAACAGAAATGTTTTACTTAGTTGTGTTTCATCGTTACACGTTATTCAGTATTTATAAATGCGATAGTAAACCGTGTGTTACCTTTATAAAGTAATGGATATTGTTATTATGTTCAAGGACTATTTGATAATTATGACAACTTTTGTGTAAAAGAAATTAGTGTGGTTAGCATCGATACAACATTACAGGTCCACTGGGTAATAAAATCACCTTTTCCGTATAATAAACTAACAATAGAGGCTAAACGGAAAAATGATTTTGTCACACGTAATGTACACGGCATAAAATGGTGTAACGGTCGAACTATTTTTTCGAAAACAGTGCCTATTTTAACTTCTTACTCTGAAAAAGCGAGATTTATTTATGTACGTGGACAAATCAAAGCAAAATATCTTGAGCAAATATTAAAAAGAGAAATAATAAATTTAGAAGAGGATGAGTCTGAATGTCCAAAGTTTAATTTTTTAAAGAAAAATACCAAAACACAGTGTTCTTTACACCATTCTCTAAAGCAGGGGTGTACAGTTAAAGATTGGAACTGTTCTTTAAATCTAGCTGTAAGTTTACGTGATTGGATTATCGAAGAGCGGTCAAAACCGTTCATATAAATTTTTAAATAATACGATACCCAAAAATTTTACGAACACAACTACTCTGCTATAATCTGTGGAATGGATCCTCGCTGGAAACATCCATGGACTTCAATTATTTGCGGACCCACAGGCTGTGGTAAAACAGTTTTCGTAAAAAAATTTATGCAATACTTACAACAAATGAGTGATACTAAATTTTCAAGAATAATATTTTACTATGCTGAGTGGCAACCCACATATTTAGAATACCCGAACTTTGAAAAAATTGAATTTCGTGAAGGGTTACCTAATAATAGCGATTATAGTTCTGATAATAACGCCAAATTAATTATTATTGATGATTTGATGCGTGAAGCCGGAAATAATACGGTTGTTGATCTTTTTACGAAAGGCAGTCATCATAAAAATATTAGTGTAATATTTATTACGCAAAATATATTCCATCAAGGCCGTGGGCAGAGAGATATCTCATTAAATTCAAACTATTTAGTAATTTTTGAAAATCCTAGAGACCGCTCACAAATACAGCATTTAGCACGACAAGTATGTCCCGAAAATCCTCTTTTTTTACAAGAAATATACTATGATGCTACAGTTAAGCCGCATGGTTATCTTCTTTTTGATTTGAAACAAGCAACACCCGAAAATTTTCGTTTCCGTACGTGTATTTTCCCTGACGATAAATACCAAATTGCATATGTGCCTAAAAAATCTAAATAAGTAATAATTTTTATAATGGCTTTAATTACGGTGTATAGCAATATTGGTTATCGTTCAGAAGCGATAAGAATGCAAAGCTATTCACAATGGCCTGTGGCGTCGGTATCTTCAGAAAAACTAGCAAATGCCGGTTTCTATTATACGGGTAAAGGTGATAGTGTTAAATGTTTTGAGTGTGGCCTAGTAATATGTGATTGGCTTGAAACAGACAATCCCGTGAGTGACCATAGGCGCTGGCAATCAAATTGTCGCTTTATTCGCAATGTGTCTTGTGGTAATGTACCAAAAGGTGTAGATCTCAGTACAGTGTCGTCCGTAGAACAAAACACATATCGCCCACGTTACGGTGACGAGTTTAGACCCAACGCCGTACCGGATTCAACTGGTTAAAACAGTGTATACCGTAATATTACAAACAATAGTAGAACCGTAATGGCAAAGAAGCCACCTCTCGGGAAAAAAACATTAGTTTTATTACAGGCTATATGCTCTATGACTGAAGAACAGAAACAAGCTGTGCTGCGTAAGGCTGATACTGCATTAATAAGGTGTATTTGCGAGTGTACTTTGAACATCTTACAAGGTAGTGTTGATTTGAAACAGCAAGAAAAACAAAAATTAAAACGCCACGCACCGGTTTTGAGAAAATTAGCTTCACCTAACAGTAGCCTACAACAGAAAAAGAAAATAATTGTTCAAAAAGGTGGATTTTTACCGCTTTTTTTAGCACCTATACTTGGCGCATTATTATCCAGCTTTATATCTAATTAAAATGGAGCATGCCCGTAAAATGGTACTGGTTCCTGAAAAAACAGTTGTTACAGCCGATACTGTAACAAGAGCGGGTGAAAATTTAGCAGATGTGACTACATCGCAAAAGCAGAGTATACAAACTACAGGAACAACTCTATCGAGGTTAGATAGTGAAATGTATCGGATATTATATTCTGATACATATCCAGACGATCGCGCAAAATGGTCTGCTTATTCACAAGTGTTAGAAAAGTATTTGAGACTAATAGACGCTGACAAATTTGAACCGATCAATGAAAACACATTATATCACCATAGTAAAAGGCCGGTTATTGAAAAAACTCTTGATAAGGATTTTTCAACTATTAATAGTACAATTATTGAAAGCGTACCATCTAAATTTCAAAATAAAGCAAAATTATTGCTAAAGAAGTTACAAAAGTTACCTGATGATGTTATATCATGGGATTCTAATGGCTTAGTAACTATCAATAATGAACCAATAATAGACTCAAATATTATTGATCTTATAAATCACGCTATGCGACACAGAAAAAATAGCCACGCTATTGGGCAACGTCAATTTTCCAGGATTCTTCGTGCAACGCATGTACCTCGTGAATACATAGGAAATCATAATTTATTTCATACCCGTGATATATCTGCATCAACACCAAGAAATTCATTACGTCAGACCTCTAATAGTCATAAAATTAGCGAAGAAAGTAGCTCCAGCATTGAAGATAATATCAACAACACAATATTAAATAAAACGCAGTTACGTATAGACACGTCTTCTGATTACACACCAGGTACGGATAATCAGTACGGTGAAGGCATTTCACAATGCAGGAAAATAAAATGGGTGAAGCTCAAATATTTAAAAAATTAGAAAAAACTTACTATAAGCCGGCCCATTTTGCCGGTTTTACCGGTAGTGTTAATTCTTTAAAAAAGAGTATTGAATCGGATCATACAACGGCCTTATTTAAAAAAAAGAGTGTTCAAAAATGGTTGGAAAAACAAGAAACCTACAATACACACCGCATGAACAGACACAGGTTTGACAGAAGATGTTATAATGTATCAAGAATTGACGATGTGTGGGAGGCTGATTTAATTGACGTTCGCAATATTTCATCATACAATAATAATATTGGTTATTTATTAGTTGTTATCGATGTGTTGAGTAAGTTCGTTTGGGTAGAACCCGTAATTAATAAATCAAATATTTGTGTCGCACAAGCTTTTAAAAAAATTTTGAAACGAGCAAGTTCACGTAAACCGCGATTATTACAGACAGACAGAGGTAAAGAATTTTTGGGCAACTTATTTCAAGAACTTTTAAAGAAACATGATATAATTTTTAGAACAGTTAGAAACCCTGATGTTAAAGCCGCCGTTGTTGAGCGTTTCAACAGAACTCTTAAAGAGAGACTATGGTGGTATTTCACGCACGTACGTTCAAAGAAATATGTTGAAGTTCTACAAAAAATCGTGTATAGCTATAATCATGCAAAACATAGTGGTATAAAAATGGCCCCATATGAAGTTAACAAAGAAAACGCTGATGAAGCATTTCATAATTTACAAAAACGGTATGTCAGAAGAACAGTATGACAACCTAAATATAATGCTGGTGAATTGGTACGCATCAGTAAAGCGAAAGCACCGTTCGTGAAAGGGTATGAAAGCGGTTGGTCAAAAGAAATTTTTAGGATTGCGTCTGTCTCTACATACAGACATCCTGTAGTATATTTATTGAAAGATTTAAATAACGAAGTGATAGACGGTATTTTTTACACTGAAGAATTATCACGCGTGCGGTAAAAATGGCAAATGTGCGTGATCATTTTTACGTTGTTCTCCCTAGTAATAGTAGTATGGTGTATTTTCCTGAAAACACGACTACAAGATTTGTTACACGGTTATCGCATACTATAACACTACCAGGTGAATGGGAAGTTGGATTGACAGAAATTCAAATGCCTATGACTTTTCTTCATATTACGCAGGATAATGAAGACAGTTATTTAGGTATACTTAATTATACAAAGTCTAGTGATACAGAGGATAGTATTCCCGAAGAATGGAAAGACAAAGTAATTTTAGGCAACGCGCCTTATGGCGTGTATAAATCTATCGAAGCACTATTAGAGGCTATTCATAAACAAAAAGAGTTTTCTGACCATGTCAAATTCGAGTACGATTCAGGCGGATATGTTTCAGCCTATAAAGCATGTGCAGATGATGATACATCACACAGTCTAGAAATTAGTGAACGACTGCAAGTTATTTTAGGGTTCAATCCACAAGACTCTTCACCAAAAACAATAGAAAAAAATAAACCATACAGAGCCAGCAAACCTGCTGCTCTAAGTGCTGCACTACCAGATACTATTTACGTATATTCGGATATTTGTGAAAATTATATAACAGGTGACGTTCAGACACCTCTGCTAAGACCAGTACCTCTTGATATTGACCACTACAATTACGGCAGCCTAAAAATCAGCAGTTTCTCACCACCCCGCTATATACCTGTTTCACGCACACAGTTTACAACGATTGAAATTGATCTAAGAGATGAATTTGGTAAACCTATACCATTTGAAAGTGGGACATCGTCAGTAACGTTACACTTCCGAAGAGTTGGTTAACCTAAAATAATGACACATTACGAACTGATGCAATACGGGTGTGGTAGCCGCAACTACGAAGGCATTCACCAGATTTATATAGGATCACCTTATCAAAGAGGTCATGGTATTGGTAGTTTTCTTGGAGGTCTGTTTAGGAAAGTGTTGCCATTTTTGAAAAGTGGTGCTAAAGCTGTGGGGAAAGAGGCTGCGCGGTCGGGTGTGAATATAGCTTATGATATTTTAAATCATGACGTACCTATTAAAGAATCTTTTCAAACACGTGTCCGTGAATCGGGTAATAACTTAAAACGCAAAGCTCAGCAAAAAATTGATAGTTTTATGACAGGGTCGGGGTATGTGCCGAGTCAGTTGCTAAATACCGGCAGTATAGGTGTGTTACCAAGTAAAAGAGGTCGTGTGGTGAAAAAGAAACGTAGTAAAAAAGGTTCTAAACCAAAATTGAAAAATAATAAAAAGAAAAAACCTCACAAGAAAGCCACCCTGAAGAAGAAGAATACAGTACAGAAAAAACGGAAAAACGCAGTCAAGAATACTAAAGCAAAACAGCGTAGTGTGTATAACATATTTCAATAACAGTTTATAATGGCTTTTTTACATATACATTCATGTGAATGCGCAAAATCTGAGTTGGAGCTGTTTTCATTGCCGCCTACACAAACAGCGATTGAAGGTTCTCAATGGGTGTATTACAAACCAATTTCATCATTAACAGATAATTCACCAATTGAGTTTGTTGTTCAAGGCCAAGGTGATGAATACATTGATCTTGCTCATACAATGCTCAGTGTCCGTGTAACTATAAAACAAAATACCCCAACAACAGTAGCAGCAGCAGTAGCAGGAACAACATCACCAAAAGTCGGTCCTATAAATAATTTATTGCACTCCATGTTCAATCAAGTCGATGTATTATTCAATCAAAAACCTGTGTCAACACCTAACAATTTATATGCGTACAGAGCGTACATAGAAACGTTATTAAACTACGGTTATGATGCTAAAGAATCACACTTAACGACTGTGGGTTGGGCTGAAGATACACCCGGTAAATTCGATGATGTAGCCGATGCCAACGAGGGCCTTTAAACACGTCGGAGTTTCTTGACTTGTAGAAAAACTTTAGATTTTATTGGTCATTTACACTGTGATGTTTATAACCAAGAAAGGTTTCTTATAAACGGTGTAGAAATGCGTTTACGCCTAACAAGATCTCGTGATTCGTTTTGTCTTATGGGTGGTGCTGATAGTCAAAATTGTACTCTCCATATTCAAGAAGCTAGCCTAGTTGTGAGAAGAGCTAAAATCTCGCCTAGTTTTTTACTTGCCCACGCTAAATCTCTAACTAAAACCACTGCAAAATATCCTATAACACGTGCAGAGGTAAAAGCCGTTTCAATTCATACAGGCGTTCATGGTGAAACAATTGATAATGTGATACTGGGTCAAATACCTAAAAGAGTTATTCTGGGGTTCGTAAATAACAAAGCCTTCAATGGTGATAAAAGTTTGAATCCTTTTAATTTTCAACATTTCAATATTAACTATTTATCACTTTACGTCGATGGGCGTCAAATACCCACAAAACCATTACAACCCGATTTTTCAGACGGTGGTCAATATATAGACGCTTATCATACTGTTTTTTCAGGAACAGGTGTGCATTTTCTAAATGACGGTAACACTATAAATCGGTTTGACTACCCAAAAGGACATTGTTTATTTGCTTTTGATTTGACAGCCGATTTGTCAGCAAACAGTAATTCACACTGGAATTTGATACGCCATGGTAGCGTTAGAATAGAAGTGCGTTTTGCTGAAGCTTTAGAAGCAACGATCAACTGTATAGTATATGCTGAGTATGACGGCGTTACAGAAATAGATGCCTCCAGACAAATATCTGTTGATTTTACCGGCTAAAATGCTGAATTAGCAGTAAAAAAGAATATAAAAGACAGCTATGTAAATTTTAAATTTAGTACACAAGTAAATCTACTTCTAAGCAGTTAAGTGTAGAAACATAATGAATATTGTGGTAGACATCAACGGCTTTTTTAACAACAATTGTGAATTTTTACCTAAAGAGATCGCGTGTTTAAGTTTGGAAGCAAACGTTATTGGTCACTGGATACTGTCTTCAGAATTTGATTTTTCACTATTGAATATAAAACGTCAAAAAGAAAATAATTTAATTACAAAAAGAAATGGTGTGCATTGGTACGATGGTGAATCTGTCGTGAGATATGTATACGCTAATTTACGAGCATTTACCAGGGACGCTACGAATGTATACACTAAAGGTGCTGTGTCTAAAAAGTTTTTAGAGACTCTCCTGTGTCGAGTAGTGATAGATATAGACAGTATTCAAAACGCTATATCCATTGAGAATCAATCACAGGCAGATCTTGTATGTATGCTGCATAGCACACGCATATCAACAAGTACATTAAAAAATAACCAGTGTGCCTTATCACGTGCGTGCGTTCTGAAAAAATAGTTACTCGGTGAAATAAACGGTGATAAAGTTGATGAACGGAGATCCTGCTTAATTGAAATACCTATCGATCAAAAAATTTTCCAAGAAAACCCAACATACAGTGCGCATGATCAGCAAAATTGTTTTCTATGTAATGAACACTGTACAAATATTCAAAGCTCTTCAGTACATTCCGAACCATACAGTAGGTGTGTACCCGGCGGACAAGATTCCAAAAATATTGACAAAACCGATCGCTCTAGTTGTTAATACAGATGGCTACAAGCAACCAGGGCAACACTGGGTTGCCATCTACATTAATCGCCACGGCCAGGGATGGTACTTCGATAGCTATGGATTACCTCCAATCATTCCAGAACACATCAGATGGCTCAGAAGAAACTGCACACAGTTCACTTATAACAATCAACGACTCCAACAGGAAAATTCTCAAGTGTGCGGCCAATATTGTATTATGTATCTGCATAATATGTCTACTTATTCTACACTCTGAATTTTTATCAATCTTTGACGGACAGTTCCAGAAAAACGATGAAATTGTAGAAGAATATTATAATACTTTCATGAATATTAAAAGACATCGTAAAAATA
>OZ024706.1:21702764-21757231 GCA_964016945.1 Microplitis deprimator | reverse complement strand
CGAGAGCGGGCACAGTACATGCTGCTCTAGCTCCCCACCGCCGCGCGATATCCCCCTCCACTTTGGAGTGGGGTCCGCTATAGTGGCGATACCACTACCAACAATACTAAATAATTTTATTTATTATTTGAACATCCACTGGGCTCAATAATCACTCATGTCATCATATGCTTATAAATTTTGTTTTAAGTACTAGAAATCTGATATCTTGGTTAAACACACGCGATTGCAAATGGCCACCAACGCGGGAAAGCAAAATTACACGCCAATGAATTAACTCAAAAGCACTTACAGTCGTTGTTGTAATCAAAGCTTACAGATTCCCCTTTTCTATAAAATATTCTCCAAATGAATAATCGCCACCAATTACTCAATAACTTCAAATGGCACTTAATATTTTATTAATGTAATATAAAACCCAAATGGCGTCTCAAAAACATATACTTTGCTGTAGCAACAGGCACACACCCTGCTCTTACAATGTTTATCCCACGTCTGACCACGGCAGCACGTGAATTTTACGCCGGCACCTCGGCCGGCGTCATTTTATATTTGCATCTCCTTTCAACCAATGGAGAATTATCTCTGTCACATGTTAATTTTTGACTACTACCAACGAAAAACGACATGAGGTCAACTGTGTAACTCTGCAAATTCCCAACGTTAAATGCCCATTTGCTTCTCGCATTATTAATTACAATTACTATAAATGCAAAATCAATCCATGATTTATGCATAATAACTCTAAAATTAATTTATAATATAATAAATTTGTAGATGACAACTGTTGCTTCGACGCGCATGCGCCGTCTAACCACAATAAATACCGGCACATAAAGCAAATGCATGATTATTTTCCCAGCATCTTAAAATTTTGCTTAGGTTCGTGTATTACTCAATAAATTTACCTGATTACTATAAAATTTATACCTAAGGAAACAATTTAGTAAAATAACATAATAATTAAACACAAAATATACATATAAGCCAAATAATCATAATATTAATGTATGAAGAGACGTGTGAGCAGCGTGTGCTGCCATCTGTTGCTTACCGACCTGATGTGAGACTGCCGCGATATGTAAATATCGTGACATTGTAAACAAATGTTATGAACAAATGGATTTTTCCAAAGTCCAGATTGGATTCAAAAAATTGATAAAATGTCGATACCACCAATCGACTGCATTTTTCCTGAAACGAATTTTTATCGTATCGTCCGGAGACGTTTTTCTCCAATCTGGACTTTGGAAAAATCCATTTGTTTATAACATTTGTTAACAAAAAAAAAAAAACGTCTCCGGACGATACGACAGAAATTCGTTTCAGGAAAAATGCAGTCGATTGGTGGTATCGACATTTTATCGATTTTTTTTATTTTTTCTCTCATTTTTAGGGTAAAAAACTTAGAAAAATTTTGGCCTATCAAGCATCTGACGCGATTTGGCGCGAGAGAGAGCTCGCGCATAAGCAGCCGCTTGTGCGAGAGTGAGAGGTCCGAGCGCGTCGCTCGTTTTTTGGTCATATCCGCAAAATATCTGAGATACGAAAAACCACTATGATACCTTTTTTGTGTATTTTTTCATTTTGAACATTTTGTTTTTCTTACACTACCCCAACAAACCAGCCGTTCAGGAGTTATTCCGATTTAAACAATGAAATTGTTATTAACAATTGTTTGCACCATTTTTGAACAAAACGGACCCGATTTTCGTGATTCTTGACTCAAAATACGTCAGAAACCGTTGAGTGTACCCGGTGCCAACAAAATGTATACGGGCTCTCCTCTTCAGCCGAAGGACTAACAATAACGTAATTGTGACAGTAATGCCTATAAATATAATTGGATCTTTATTTGTAAAAATCCTATAACAATAATTAGATTCATCTTTTTCAATGATAAAACATGCCCGTTCACTATAACAGTGGCTAAGAGAAGAAAAAGTTCTCCTTTCCCCACTACCATCGTGTTTTCGTCAATTTTTCACATTGTGATAAATGATTTCATCATCATTTGTGAACTGACCTTGATACAGATTATCGAACGCTTATTTGATTACCCTGTCAAAAAAAGTATTTTTTTATTTTTTTTTTTTACTTTCCCGATTGCAATCGGTTTCATTGAAAAATATGTAATAGTTATTTTTCTAATCAATTTGAAATATTTTGAACCATTATAAATATTAACCCGTTTTAATTTTCAAATGTGCACTTGTATAAATATTTAATAATTATTGATGTAAATTATTATCAACTCGGTCATCGGAAAGAAAACTGACCGTAAGTATGTGAACTTGAAAACTACCTTTCAAAGTAGTCACCTTTGAGGGCTGATTTCACCGTGTAGGTATGGTTTTCTCTCAGAAAATAATTAATTGTTAGTTATTTCTAAATATCTTGTAAACCGTCTGGTTAGTTGTCTTTAATACATAATCTTCTTCAATTTTTGGGTTTTAAGGGTTCAACAATGGCAGCGTAAACATCATTTTCATGTCTAACTCTAAAAAATGAATCGAAGTTCATGACATCATTAACACAGTCAAACCTTTATCAATAGTATTGATTTGAACCAAATCTATCTAAACAAATAGCTCAGAAGTTTGAAAATAATAATTTTGACAAACTTAAACTCAAAGTGAGTGAAGATTTTTAGAGCTCCTTTGAAAGTGTCAACTGTTTTTTAGAATTTATGTAAATTATATGAGAATGATATAAATTTATATTTAAGAATCATGTAAGCCTTCTCTCATATTATTTCCGTAATGAGTCCACTAACTGTATTATTTATTCCAGGACGCAGTCACGCTCAAGTGTTCGCCTTCGAAAGGCAGTAACAGCTGATGACAGCATTATAGCAAGAAATCAATTAAGAACCGAAAAGCACATAACTAATGACTAATTGATTGGCTGAATGTTAAAACAAAAATTTTGAAAAATGTACGCAGCTGCAGGAGGTACTAGCATTGCAAATCGAAGAAAGCAAAACCAGCTGAATAAGCAACGACCCTTATTGGCTACTAATGGACCAAAAATTCCACGTCGTAGAAATGGCTTTGCGAGGGAACATCAAATCTCAAATTGCATAAGGGGACACAAGCTTTCACGGCAGCATTTACCAATATTACAACCTCCTCACTATCCTGCACCATCATACACGTGTCATAATTCTTCCCAAACTACCAATCGATTTCACAATCCCAATCACCACTCTTTTCAACATCAACGCCCAATTAGTGAAATAGTTATTCCACATGGTCCTTTAGCACCTCCACTTTCACCGATTCAATTTTCTATATCACCACCGCCGTTATCACTGGAATCAGTAAACTCTGTCACGCATCCATTAGAATTCAACAATTTTCTATTTCCACCGTCTTCATTATTTGAATTAAGAATATTGCCTTCTACGTCTGAATTACAGGTGGGTTGAACGCGTGCAATCATGAAAACGGAATGTATTATTAAATCCTATGTTTTTAGGTTGATTTTATATAAAAAATATTTTTTCTTAGATTTACGAATTACTTTCCGGATCTTAAATTGAATATTTTCTATCAGATTCTGTGAATATTAGCTTGAAGTTTTTATATGATTTTTCGAAGCAAAATGACATTGCAGATAAAAATGAAAATAAATTTAAATATTATCAATTTTGCTAACTATAAACATAAAGTATGGCTGCAATAAATTGCATTGATTTTAAGTTGTCCATTCGAATAAATAATAATGTCTTTAATTTAAATGATGAGATTAAAAATCAATAAAAGACTGCAATAGCAAAGGAGCAATTGGCATGCATGTAAGCTTTATGACAGGCGTGTAATTCAATCGCACGCAATTAATCAAATCATCTGCAAAATAGATCTGAAATCCTTGTATTACTAGCAATATTTCCATGACTACTATTCTCGATGAAAATAGTACTCGACATACCAAAATTAGTTTTTATTTATTTATTTTTTTATTTTTTGAGATAAATAATTAAGATACAAATTAATCTATAATTCAAACATTTTAAATTTTTATGAGATTGAGTCGATTTTTCGTACGAGTAATACAATATAAAGATATCTTCAATTAGCTCATATTTTTATAACTAACAATAGTAATATAGTCAACTTGGATGAGTATGTTAATAGAATAATGCACGATACTTGAGCACTGACAACAAAACACGAAAAGCAAAAAATAGAAATAGTAAACTACATCGGCTGTCTGGTGGTATAATCAATTGAGATTCAAAAATCATGTAAACTTGCTCAACACAGATTCATCAGTTTTTTTCTTTTACAACGTAAAATAAATGGTCAAGTATGCTTAGAAAAAAACGGAAAATTTTTATCTTCAATCAATCGTTAGATTTTATCCTCAAAAAACGAAAATTACGCTAATAACTTTCGCAACTAATGTTCAAAATTTCTAAAATTTTAAACCAAAGGATTAAAACCATTTAAAATCCATTTAATCCTTAAAATAGAATTGAAGAATATCCAAAAGGATTGAAATTTAGAATACTTCTGAATCTTGTTTAATCCTAAAACTCCGATTATAAACATTTTCAATTTTTTTTATGCTTGCCCGTGTAAAAATAACCTTAGGTCATGGTGATCATCATAATAAGTCTCATGATGATATCACGGTGATTATCATGATGATCTCATATTTTGACACAATCATGAGCTCATGGTAAGATTATTATGGAACTAAGACTTGGAGACGAATTTATTCGTATTTATGTGATAAATAGTTTTTTATAATTATATCATGATTTGATTGTATTTTCTCGAGATATATGATTAAAAAAAAGCATGCAACAATATCATGATATTCTGATCAGAACTCTATAATTAGATCTAAGAAATTTATAATCAATGGATTGTTATCTTTGTGTCTGTATACTTTTAGTGTGAAGACGCTTTGCCGTTTTACTAAGTTTGACTTGAGTATTCATTAATTTCAGAATTCTCATATTATTAATCATTGCCTAACATGATGGAATCAATGTTGTATAATTCATGCACCGGGAAAAAATGCTTAGACAAATTAGAACAGCCATGAGTCTTCATACCTGATCAGACATGAAAAATTATCGGGCATGGTCAGACCTAATCATGTCTGTTCATATCTGATCAGGTTTGTTCATGCCCATCAGGGTAAAAAAAATTATACACTGAGAGAAACATTTACTAATATTTGATAAATTGATTTATTAATATTTGATAAATTACATATATCAAATATTCGACTGTATTCATTAAATATTATCCTACACATACTAAATATTGATCATAAGGCCATTCTTAAATCATAGCAGACTCGTTACCCCTGTAGCAATATTGCTCAAGATTTAAGCTAATTTTTGGCGAATAAAAAATTTACTATATATATCTTCCTGAAGATAATCTGTAAAAGATTGTTACTAGAATATAAGCCTATGGTACGATCATCGTGAATTTTCATTACAACATCATCAAAAGATCATGAAGGAATCATAAGCTTACTATCCCTAACGGACCTAAATTACGGTAATCTACCGCAAAATCCCGATTTACCGTAAATTGCGGTCGCTTTGCCGTAAAATTCAGCAATCCACCGTAAATTACGGTAATTTGGTAATCCACCTCAATTGCGGTATACCCACCGTAAATTGTGATAATTTACCGTAAATTACGCTGGGTTTACCATTATTTGCCGTAAATTTACGAAGTATAAATTTGGATAAATTAGACAAGAATAAGGAATTGCAAATTTCTAATAAAAATAAGCCGTATAGATTTCAAGAAGATTTTTGACTAGCATAAGTTTATGATTATGAAGTTATAGATGTATTATGTGATCGTCGTAAAGTCACTATGAAATTATTATTATAAGATTATAACACTTCTCATCAATTCATTATGACATGATAATAAATGGATAATGAGTCTGACTAGAATTTTTTCCTGGTTTGCGTGAAGTACCATAAGGACCTTGGCAGGTTAATATAAGGTTTGCCTTATTAGGTCAACCTGACGAGTTCCTTATCAGGAGCTTATCAGGATATCGACATTCAAATAAAAATTATTTTTTATTAGGTCAACCCGACGTGTTCTTTATCAGGACCTTATTTGTATGTTCTATTAAAAAAAAAAAAAAAAAGTTATTTGCCATTAGTTTAACCTGACAAGTTTCTTATCAGGACTTTATCAGGATATCCTTATTAAAAAAAAGTTACTTAATATTAGGTCAACCTGATAAGTCCTTTATCAGGAAATGACAAATAGGTTAAATTTGAAGAAGGATATACTGATGGTTTCCTGATGAAGAACTCGTCAGGTTGACCCGATGACAAATTACTCTTTTTCTCAATAAAGATATCCTGATAAGATTCTGATAAGGAACTCGTCAGGTCATGAATTATACAAGATCGATTTGATCATGTTAGGCAATGATTAATAATATGAGAATTCTGAAATTAATGAATACTCAAGTCAAACTTAGTAAAACGGCAAAGCGTCTTCACACTAAAAGTATACAGACACAAAGATAACAATCCATTGATTATAAATTTCTTAGATCTAATTATAGAGTTCTGATCAGAATATCATGATATTATTGCATGCATTTTTTTTAATCATATAACTCGAGAAAATACAATCAAATCATGACATAATTATAAAAACTATTTATCACATAAATACGAATAAATTTGTCTCCAAATCTGAGTTCCATAATAATCTCACCATGAGCTCATGATTGTGTCAAAATATGAGATCATCATGATAATCACCGTGATATCATCATGAGACTCATTATGATGATCACCATGACCTAAGATTATTTTTATACGGGTGTTTAGGGCAATAAGAACAACTGCAGTTTTTTTTGGTCACTTAAAACTCATTTCTCGGTGTGTTAAATATCAATAGTTCACTTATAGCATTCTAATGTTATTTGGCAAGTGTGTTAATTTCGACTACATACTTGGTTTTATAGAGTATTGTCACGTGCAAAAGTTATTAAGACAAATTATGGTTTACAAAATAAAATGTACATTTTATCAACAATAAACTATTTAAAAATATTTCCAGGATATATTATCAAACTTTGTAAAATAATTATATAATATGTCAATTTCAAAAAAGTAGCAAAAGAAATTTATAAATATTTCCTTGAAAGTATTACTAAAAAATAAATTTAAAATAATTAAAAAAAAATCGGTCTGTCAGTTGACCCTGCAGGTCAGCCCCAAAACTTCCCGCCGTTTTCGAGTTCCTTGAGCTCGAAAAATTGTTGTGGATACATTTTCGAGCTCGAAAATACTTTTGTATGCCTTTGTTTTCGAAAAAAAACATTTTTTACCATTTTTTCTCAAACGATATCTCTCGAAGGAATAAACTGATTGAGACGGTTAAGGTGGCAGTTGACGCGTTTTATTGAGTTCTACAACTGATCAAATTTTGAAATTGATTTATCGAGTCGTTTTTGAGAAATTTTTAAAATAATAAAAAAAAATTTTTTTTAATTCTTTCGACAACGGTTTCTCTTGAAAGAATGAATTGATTTTGATGGTTGAGGTGGCATTCGACGCGGCTTATGAAGCTTCAGAGCCCAGTTGATTTTGGAATCAATCTATCGAGCACATTACAAGTTATCCAAAAAAAAAACATTGTTGAAAAGAGTTTATTTTTCGAATATCTCTGAACGAGGCCTACCGATCAAGCTCAATTTTTTTTAGCTTTTAGATATTAACAAGCCGCGTCGAATGACACCTTGACGATCAAAATCGGTTCATCCGTTTAAAAGATATAGATATTTACATACATAAATACACTCGGACATCATCTTGAAATTAGTCAGAATAGCTTCCTAGAACCTCAAAACGTCAAGATCTCTTAGAAATTCTATTTTCGAAAATCGGACCGAAATCAATAACTTCCGGAATTTTTGAAAATTTGCAATTTTCTTAGCGGGAAGTTAAAAAATATGTTACAACCATTCTATAAATTTTTTTTTATTATTCTGAATATTTTATTTAGAAATATTTGTAAAATATTTTGAGTTAGTTCTTTTCCTACAGTCCAGTCAAAAAGTTTTGGATCACCACCAATGTATCGCGTACCAGCGGAGATAACGTTATAGTCCATATTTTTTTGACTGGGCTATATTCCTAATACTACCGTATTCCCTACATAGATACACTCACACTATGATAAATTAGTCTGTTGGAAAATCTCGCAACGACGCATATCTATTCTCTTACTCGCCTTGTACACCCGAAACTCACTTATAGTTTATTCACATGATCTAAATGTAAACATTCGGTAAAATTATTTTGGTGTTTATTTAAATAAAAAAACTAAGAATGGGAGACCGATTACGTTATAACTGAAAATTCATCAAGAAAAAAGTACTTAATAAGAAGATGAAAATCCATAATAGTCTACAAGTGAAAAAAGCAGTAGAAAGCAGTGGTAAACCACTTGATTCTAACCTAATTGAGGGCCCTCGTCTTGTGGATTTAAAAAAATTAGGCAAATTATTTAATTAATTAAATTATCTAAATTTAGAAGTTGCAGCTACTTGTAGCGCATTTCGAAATGTACCCTAAATTAATTAATGTACTCAATAATTTATTTATTCATTTATGTTGTTGTAAATAAATCGTTGCATTTTATTGATAACTATTAATGAAACATATATAATTATTCATCCACTAATTTTTTTTTCCGATTTTTCTCAAATGAATTAAGCCGTTTTGTATTTTCGCGCTCTCTACCCGTTGCAACGTTGCTGCTTCATTCACTCGTGACTATTTCTACGATCCCTTCTACTAAAACTAATCCTCAAAATGTGTAATTAATTTCAATTTTTTATACAACCCGAGTAAAAATGAAATTATTATTTTTTACGAAAAAATTATAAATTTCTATCGACCGCCGCTCCACTACCGCACCATACCGCCGCACGACCGCCGTTTGGCGGACTATTCCACCGCACGCTAAAAATATATTCCTCCAACACCGCCGCACCACCGCTGCACGACCACCGCACCAATGCCTAAGTATAGCCCCAGTTTCACAAAAAAATAGCATATATATGCCAAAATATTTTATGATTAATTTAATAATTTACCATGTAATAAATAATAATTAATCCGAGAAAAAAGCATTATATATGGCCATATATTGAAATTTCCAATATATACACAGCTATGTATAGAAATTTCAACTAAATTAAAAAAAAAAAGACTCGATTCCTGTTTTTTTTTTTTTTTTCAATCATTTTGGTTATGCAGGAATTGTTAGATATGTGATTAATTTGATTTCTAAACCTAGTAGAAATTTTTTATTTCGAGAAAAAACGCTAGAATTATTAACTAACCGCACACGATGTAGTGGGATTCGAACCCGGGACCTAACGAACGAAAGACCGACGCTTTAACGACTAGGCTACGCTACCGACAGTGACTACTAAGTTTACTTGTGCTATATGAAATCCAAACGACACATCACTTTCAAAACAGCAAAATATAATTGAAAATCTGTTATTAGTATACTATATACCTATTAAAATAACAAAAAAAAATGTTCTCTTTTTATTTGTGCGCTATAAAATCTTGTATGTAAGTAATTGTGATGTGTGTAATTTTGGCTTTATAGTTGTATATGAAATTGTTTTAAATGTATATGAGCTCTATATATGGTTATGTATGGTCATGTGTCACTCGTTTTTCCTAGATGATTAGTTACTATGCCTACACTGTAAAAAATTTGCATAGTAAACGTGGAATGAACCCGGCGTGAATGTGGAGTGAATGATTTGCTATTTCTTTAATCCCCCAGAATGAACATCATTCCGAAAGAAAGTTTTAGAACATATTAATTATAAGAAAAAAAAAATAACTAATACATAGTGAAGTTAGGTGACCTAAACGATCGTTTATAGATATTTATATTGACTATGGAATAATTACAAGCTTCCTTGACATATATTCATAAGAAATAATTGTTTCAAACTATAATCTGCTAATAATGAAAAATTGAACTCGTACAAAATTAAAGAAATCGATTTTTTATTTTCGCTTATTAACATATTTTCACTTAGCTACGAACTCTTATGTGACTTACATCAATCATACCACGAAATAAAATTATATATTGTACCAAAATATAAACTATTGCCATAAAAATTATGCCACTATAACTATTGAAATAATTAAATCTTCTCACTATATCTTATATAAAATTTAACTTAGTGAATTACCGAAACATTTTATAAATCGAAAACCAAATTTTTTATGTTTAATTATTAGTACCTGAATTAATTATTTATAGAAATAATTATGTTTATCTACTGTTTCGATTTGCACTTTGAATTACTGAATATTCACTAATTTTGACTAATCCATGTTTAAAAAAAGAGCATAAACAGGCGCCAGAGGCAGCCGAGCGGTTCTCGTGTGGTTCGGGCGATCACCCAAGTTAAGCAGCATCGAGCAGGATTGCTGCTTGGCTGGGTGATCGCTTAGCCACGTGATGAGCTCGATCCGAGGTCTCTGAGCGTTAGGCGCGGGATGAGGATCTAGTGACCGGTAAAATGGGAATTTAGTCGATCACTAGAGCCTCACCCAAACCGAACTGTACTGGCAAAGGTTTTCTCTGTGGTTTCCCTTGCCCCTATACTCCCACAACCTAGGTGGGGGGTAGGGTATCACCGTAATGGTACAAGTACAGTATGAGCACAAGTCGGGCCACAGCCGCACAATGAAAGCAGAAAAAGGAAGCAGTTGCGACATAAAGGCAAAAATCACATTGTTATAGAATATATTCTCAAACAATTACAATAAAAAAAAAAAAAACTCCGGACCGGAGTGAATAAATGACATAACATAAAAAATTTTTCGTCCAAATTTCGGCCTCTCAATAAAATTTTATAGTTTAGGTGTGATTTCGGCCAAACTAAGCTGTTTCGGCCTATTTTCGGTCAAATATTTTCACCTGGATACACAAATTTTTTCCAATGAACATATCGCGTGCCAAAAGGTAAAAGGGAGCATAACTTTTTTTTTTTCATCGCCGATTGATTAGTAAACATTTTCTATGCTTGACAATCAAACATTGTTTTTCCAAAGCTAAAAGGGCGTATGTCTTTAATTAGGCACCCTTTTAGCTTTAGGAATTTGAAAATTTCGTGACCAAAAGCTAGGAGGGCGTACAAATTTTTTTCTGAAAAATTCATTAAAAAGCTTAGCCGAAGTCTAAAAATGAAAAAAAAAAATGCTGCAGTCAAAAAGGTGTATTCTAACTAATATTTTCTTTTAATATTAAAGTTAAAAATATGTCTTGAGACAATGTGAATTGTCTTCGTCATCCTCAGCCTTGCGGTTCCCGTTTTTCTCCGTCTCGTTGCCATCTGAATTTCGTACGTCATAGTGCCATGGTCACATGACTTATTTTCACGTCGACGCATGTCCGTAAGGGTGAAGTGGGGACAGAGTTCAGAGGCGAGTCCCAGGCCCTCAATTATCGGTCAATGACTTCGATCCTGGATCAATTAGCGTTTAGACGTGTTTTTCTATTACTATCAAATTGCAATAAGTATTCTGTATTAATTAAGCTACGATATCTTCTACTAATACTCTGTCAATTTTACTGATAATATTATTTCATTATTTCTTATTGATTATTATAAATCGAGTTTAAATACAATTAGTATTACTGTACGTTACCGGCAATATACTTGCAGTACTAAAGAATTGTTAAGATTAAATAATAAATTCAGTGTTATAATTGCGTTATCCCACGTGAAGGGTCATTGTATATACAGCGTATTCCAGGATATTCCTGATATTGTTATTTACGGAAGCGTTATTGTAAGTACTTGAACATTATTATAATTGGCAATAAACTTGCACATTTTTCTGATCAATTCCTTAATTCTATCTATCACTGTCCATCCTAACTAAGTCCTAATTTACTGGTAAGATTCTCAGTAAGAATAATAAAATATTACTAACTAAGTCATAATTGACGAGTCAATCATCAATAAGAAATTTATTTATAAGTTATAAGCCGTGAGGTAGGTTAATAAGTTTTTAATATACGTTGCCGAGTTTGAATAAGTGCGGGTCTTTGCTTTGCAAGAACCCCAGCCCACTGCTCTGTCCAAGTAAAATAAAATTTTGTTAGAGGCCAGCCTAAGCCAGGGTTCAACCCGCGGATTCTGGTGGCTGCTGGTAAAAATCGCGAAGACAAAAAGCGATTTGTCTCAGTCTACACAGAAAAAAAGGATTTCTTGGCGCAAAAAATTTTTACTTCACCCAAGAAATTTTTTGTATTATAAAGGGAAATCAAAAATTTTCTTGGGGTGAGAAAAAAATTCTTGAGCCTAGAAGAATTTTTGTTTTCAATTCATAATAAAAAATATTTCTTGTGCTAAGAAATTATTTTTTTCTGTGTAGAAAAATAATTATTTCTTTATTATTAAGTACCTTGGATTTTTTTTTTTTTTTTTCATATTATTCTGATTTATGACGGATTCATAATTCAAAACACTAATCAAAGAAAAAGTCAGTTGTTACATTCTGGTTTATCTATTATCAGACAGAATAATTCTTCATTTGACCAGGTTGACGTCGTTAGGGTGTCGATAGACACCAGGTGCGTCAGCTGTTGACCTTCTTTTATTTTATGCAAAAAGTTTTATTGACTTATCATGGTGGAGATTATGGGCCCCATAAGTCGGCCCAAATAATCCCTTTCTGCTTCAACCTTTCCGCCTCAGCTGGGGCGTAGTCGTCCCTGCCGGTGTCCTTGAAATGGGCCTCGGAGTAATACCCGTAGCGAGGGTCGTGGAACGGGATGGTCCCCGAAAGTGGTGTTCGTTGGCTCACGTCAATAGTTGGTAGCGGCGTTCCACTGCTGATACCCGTCCAGAACATGGGTTGACCTTGCGGTTGATGGTGGTTATTGGACACTTCACTCAACTCCGACACCACGATACCCTACTTTGGAAACTCTTTTCGAACCACCAACGTCACCGGATCGAGGACGACTTCCTCGGCAACGATCTCTAAGCGGGGACGTTGGTGAATTGAGCGACCGAGATCCTCGGAGACCTTCGGCTTCTTGGCATGAATTTTTTTGGATTCGGAAAGGAAGTGCTTAGGCTGCCGGTGGCGGCGCCCAACAGAGGTATGTGATTATTGGGCTGCCGGTAGCAGCGCCCAAAGTTTAAAATAAGGAATGCGTATTTTGATAAAATACGTATATATATTTTGCCTTAAAGTCCGAGTGACAGGATCAAGCCAGCAGGTTTGTGTAGAGTTCTTAGCTCTACTAGATCTTGTGATCGACTGCCTTGATTCTATCGCTCCTTAGTATTATACATTATCAAAAGTGTTAACGTTGCATCTCAGGTTTCCTATGAGAGAATCGTCGTGGCCTGGGTCTCATGCGTCGTCATCTGTTCAGACTATCCGCGAGCCACGGCGATTCTCTTATCGAAAGAGATTTCCGTTACATTGTTGGTGATGAATAAAAATAATATCGCCAACAAAGTAACGATTTATTAAATTATTATTTATTTATGATTCTAAGAAGTGTCGAACCGTTTATTTGCCCACCGTGGCGAATAAATAATTCGAGACTTAAAAAAAAAAATTTTCTAAAATTTTTACTTAAATTTAATTAGAGCCAGAACGTAAGACAGTAAATTTTTATTTTTTATAATTGTTATGAAAATTTTTTATTTAATTAAAAATTTTATATTTTCGTTTTTTTTTTTTTTTTTTAAATTATTATATTGTTTATAAATTTTGAAAAAAAAAAGAGTAGGAGACGAACCAGTACTTGTGGTCAAGTGGATAATACTCTTGTCTTCGAACGCAAGTGCTGGCCAGGCTCAGGTTCGAATCCCACAGAGAGCAAATGAATTATTTTTCATAATATGATATAATGCATTGATTTGTGGGAATCGTCCCATATAGCCGCCAAACTGCCACCTGTCCGAAATCTTGCCCACTGAAAAACAGTCCGTGATTGCAAAACAAGTATGGAACAAGAAATGGGAATAGATAGCAAATAATGAGATATATGGAATAGAAAAAGAAAAAGATGGCCAAGATATACATAGTCCGAAAAAGTTTAAAGTAGTTTGTTAGAAATATATGAAAAAATATTTACCCAGGGAAAATAGGGATTTAAAATTGCTTGCAATGTAACCTAAAAGACTATGTAATGTAAATATGTAAAGAATAAAAACTGTAGAAAACGAAAGTTATACAGTTAAGATTGCAACAATTAAAATTTTTATAAAAAACAAATAAAGAAAGTGTAGGAAACTGTTTTTTTCATCTAACTTATCTTGTGAAGCTATTTGTCAGTATTTTGTATTAAAACTTAAATTTTTTTTAAGCGCCCTTTTAGCTTTAGGCACTACTTTTCAAAAGCTTAAAGGGCGTATATGTCTTGAAATACGCCTTTTTAGCTCAAGAATGCCCAAATTTGATTTTTTTTGCAGATTTTTGCGTTTCGAAAAATTTCAAAGCTAATAGCAAAAAAAAAATTTTTTATGCGCTCTTTCAGCATAATTCCCTATAAACCTGTAGCAATGCGCCCTTTTACCTTTTGGCACGCGATATAGAATTATCAGATAAATTAATGGACATAAATAATTATTATTTTACTTATTTAATTAATTTATTTATTATTCGATCATGGAGCAACGCTCCTTGTGATCAAGACCAAAAAATACAATAATATAGGTTTTAAGTACAATATATAAAATCAAATAAAGACATCAGCATAGTGAATAAACTACAATACAATACATAAAGTTCAATACAATAACTTCATTGTACATAAGAGTATCCGAATAATATTATAACGATACCGATTGGTGAGATCAGAGAAATTATAAGATCGCAATAGTTTAACGTACATACAATATGTGTATTAAGTAATTATAGCGAGTATAATTATTTACGTAAACGGTTTTCTTCCCTAAGATTGAATTTCTTCTAATTGCAATAAATGCAGGTAGCATCTATTACGAAATTCGTCTAACGTTGCCGACGAGGTAACTTCGGTTGGGAGTTCATTCCAAAAATTGCAACCAGTGATTATAAAAGTATAACGTATACCGTGCTAAAATTCCTCGACGGAGACGCGGAACAGTCCAATATATCGTATGAGGTCGCCCACGCGTGATAAATAAATGATAATAAATAATAATAAATGATAAAAAATACTGAGATCAAATAAAATAATAAATATAAGTGATCGGTAAATTATAAATAAAATAATTAATTCAACCCAGAATTAATTATTTTATTGAATTGAAAATAATAAATAATTAGTGTGCCTGAACCAGCTACTCAGGCTGGGTTAGTGCACGCAGGCGCCAGACCGTTTATTTAAAACGGACAAAAATTATTCAGGGGGAATTTACGAGGGAAAATCCGAGCAAGCAGTTGTGACAAGGCGGATAAACACTCGAGTGACACAGTGGAAATTAAATAAATAATAGAAAAATTGTATATGAGCAATAAATAATTACATATAAATAACAAACAAGAGCAGGAAAAATAAATGAAAACAGTAGGAAAAAGATCCAGAGAAATAAATATCAAACTTTCCCCGACAGCTGTTGGTTTCCGAATGTTTATATTTATAAACAATGAAAAATTAATAATATTTCACAATATCTAAGTTTGTTTTAATTAACAATAATAACTGGTGATTACCAAAAATTACAATTAAAATTGTTATAGATTTTTCACCACTGGGGTGATTTCTTATCACACAATATCAACACAAATTATTTAAACTAATTATTTATACTCAATTTGATAAATAATAATATAATTTAATTTTATTAACAAGCATAAATGATAATGATATTTTTAATTCATTTAAATTTTATCTCTCAACACTTGTGAGAGAGAGAAAGATATGGAATTTTTATCCTCACTCACACACAAATCATAAATTTTCTCTTTATAAATAATAATTAATAATAAGTATAATAATAATTTTTGACCGCTGGGGTAGTTAAAATAACGTAAGCTAAAACCAATTCAATTATTTTAAACCAGATAAATAATAATAATAATATCCCAAAGATTATTTTAAATAATAATTATTAGTTAATATAATTCAGGAATTTTTCACCCGAAAGATGATGTCAGTACTTGAGGAATTTACTCAAGTACTGTAGCTGCACTATAGCTATATATATATCTATATATATAAGCTTTGTTCAACCACGCGCTATATATATATATCTATATATCTAATTTTTCTCAATGCACGTATAAGAAATTACCGATAACGTTCAATAATAATTATTTATCGCAATTATTATGTATCATTCAGGATATTAATTATACATAAATTAATAATATTTATCCGTGTGTTATTCATACACGTGAATTTTAAGCCGCGGCGACCAACAACTATCGGGGGAGGTTATCACGTGAAAAATATTATCCGACGAAAGAAATACAAAGTACTTACTCATAAATCTCCAATAGTCCAAATAATATCAAAAGGACACAAATCAAAATAAATTTACCCGGTGATAATAATAACTGCTATTATCGACAACTTTAATTTTTAGTCAAAATAATAAAACACAATTTTAATTAGAGGACCACATCCGTGCACAATAACTGTCCGTATCTTTCTGATTTAATTACCCTATCCTCCACCTGTTGGTCGCTCACGTGGCGCAATAATCGCCCTAATTTACTATTATGATCATTTTTCTCTAGCCCTGGGCTAGTTTTTAAATTAAAAATATAAAATATAAAGATAATTTTTCCACACCTGAATGATACATGAATAATTATTCAAATGCATGTACTAGTTATTTATATTATGTTCATATTTTTAACTTATCTCATAAATTAAATAATAATTAGCTCAAATCATCAAATCCGTGTCAACAAAGTATTGATTTTCCCCTACCCGGCGGTCAATACTTTTTACCAATACATAAATGACAACAAATTATCGGATGACAAGTTTGACAAAAATATAATATAACCAATAGTTGGGGCATAATGTCGCACTGGATTATGCATCCCAACTGTTTCAAAATCCTAAACAAAAACTTAAACTAACAAACATCAATTGTTTATATTTTTAAATTATAAAATAAAATTATCTCATACACGTGCTCACTCACACGCTGCGCGCATGCGCTAGTATTGTGAACGGACTGCTGTCTCAACCGGCGAAATGGCGGAACGCCCGCGCAACGATTCAAATTCAAACTTACAATTAAAATATTTAAACTTACTACTAATTAAAACTAAACAATTTGAATCGTTACGTGACAAAAGACTTTTGAAAAGTCGTCGTACGTGCAAACGGAACTTGAAGAGTATCCGTTTGCGCAAGGTTTCGTCGAGATGCAATATTGGATCTAAGCGTTAATTGGCTACCAAATAGGCCCGGCCTCATAAGGCATAGAGCTTTATAGAATTTGCAGGTAACAAGTTGTAGTCTACGGTGATTCGGTAGTAGCCAGCCAAGATGCCGCCGATGACGGGATAAATGCTCCCTACGCCTGATACGAAGTACAAATTGTACACAATTGTTTAACGAAACTCGTAATGATTTTTCTAGTTTAGATGTTAGATTTGTTAAGACAAAGGCACAGTCATTGCCTTGGTTTTAAATTTGTTTATCTTAAGCTTGTTAAATACCGGACCAGTCTGCGATACGTTGGATATCGTCATTCATGCGGTGGACGCCATCAGCTATATCTAATGGCTTGCATCGTAAGTAGATGACAAGATCATCTGCATAAAGCAAGTGAAGACAGTAACGCAGGCATTTTGGTAAATCATTGATAAATATTGAGAAGAGTAAGGGGCCAAGAACGCTGCCTTGAAGCACACCAGAGCTAGTAGGAATCCATTCTGATCTAACATTATAACTAGCAGTAGCAAACTGTGAACGATTGCAGACGTAAGAATGGAACCATTTCAGAGATTCTAGTGAGATACCAAGCTCCATCAGCTTATGCATTAGTAGCGAATGATCTACTGTGTCAAACGCTTTTGTGAAGTCAAAGAAAACCGCAATGGTGATTTCACCCTCATCAATACCGAATCTAATATTATCGGCTAACCTCAAAGCAGCTGTCTGTGTCCCCATACCTTCTCTTAACCCTGTCTGCCTACCATCAAGCAAATTATTATTCGACAGGTGTTTTATGAGCTGGTTATAAACAATTCTTTTTAGTACTTTAGATAGAGCACATAATAGAGATATTGGTCGATAGTCAGACAAAGATGAGGGGTGGCGCACTTTTAGCAAGGGTTTTAAAAGAGAGAATTTCTACAAGGAAGGAAATACACTATTATTAATAGAACAATTGAATATCTCAACAACGAATGGCAATAATACATTTAGTAACGCTTTATACACTGATATAGGTATGTCATCAAGTCCTCTTGAATTGGTAGATATACGTTTAATAGCACTTTCAACACAATTTTGATCTGTTTCATGAAGGCTGAAATCCATATCTTCAGTGGTGGTATATTCTCCAGGAATAAGTTCAATAAATGCAGGTAGTGGATCACCTTAGGAGACAGCAGCAAAGTGCATATTTAACTCAGTAAGCGAGATTGCAGGCACATGATGGGATTGAGAACCTTTTCTAGTAATCCCCAGGTTGTCGAATTCCCTCCAAAAGGTTTAAGTGTTACCAGACTTATCGAACTTAGACTGCAAGAATAAATTTTTAGCATCTGATAGCTTATTTTTGAACTCACGCCGTAGATTAACATATCTTGTGAACAGGTAACCAGAAAAGTTTCGTTTTGAAGCGCGGTAGCAAGCATCCCTTTCTCTTTTTAATGCACGAAGCTCAGTAGTCACCCATGGAACTAGTGGTCGATTGAGAACGATCACATGTTCTGGCGCAACAGCATTAAGCAAATCATTGACAAACGAGTTGAAGACATCGAGCTTGGAATTAATGTCAGTCTGCGATTCAAAGAGCTCAGCATCATAGTTGGCGATGAAATTTTCAACTGCATCAGCAGAGATATTTTTAATAGGCCTGTATAAGATATGTTTTGGATTGCTACATAGTGCTTGATATTTGATAGATGCATAGATTAGATCATGTCCAGAGAGAAATGGCTGTGAAGACTGCCCCCAGGCAGTGAGCATTGAGAGGTTACTGACAGCGCAAATGTCAATCCAAGTATGAGATGATTTCGTATGATGTGTGGGTTCAAGTCGTATAATCTCCAGCCCTTGTAGTGCAAAATATTCTTTTAGGTTAATAGAGTCTTTAGTGTTTAGTAGCATATTAGTATTAAAGTCACCATAACACACACAAATTTGTATTTTTTTACTAATTTCGCTAGCTCCATTTCAAACGTTTCTATGTCGCCCACAGATGGTGGTCTGTAGACGATTGCGATAAGTAGTTTGGGCTGTGACGGGCTCCAGACCTCGGCTATTAAAAATTCCGGAGCATCAGTGCTTGGTAATGATTCCGACGAAGATAGTACACGAGCTACAAGACCATCACGAACATATAATGCGACTCCTCCTCCAATTCTTTCACGACGATCCACACGAAGCACAGTGTAAGATGGCATGGCAACTTGTGCATCAGATATAGCATTATTGAGCCATGATTCAGTAACTGCGATAAGATTATAGGCATTGCTGTAGAAGTAGTCACGAAATTCGTCCATGTGGGCAGTGGATGCTAACGACTGTGCATTAAGACAGCAGATGTTGACGATTGGAACGGGTATTGACGTAGTAGGATAATTCTTTAGAGTAAGTCTTTGAGTCTGTTGTGATTCTGAGGTATTGTTAAAAGCAGTGCTGATGTCTGAAGAACGCTATAAGTTAAGTTGCAAAAGATTAGTAGTAGGCAGTATTTAAAATGGCTTAGAATTTCGATCTTTACGTATGAAGACCGCTCCATCTTTAATCCAAATAAGCTTAGAGTCTATTTGTGGAAATTTTTTGCAAACTTCCCTGTGTAGCTGATAAAGCTCAGGTGGTATACGTGGGTTGATGCTAACTTTGCTGGAGGGCAAAAGTGCATCCATTGAGGAAGCCTGTAGGTCTGGTACTTTCTTCTTAGCTTCAATAGTTTGTTTACATTTTAGCGGAGATGTGAGTTCAATAAGGATTGCACGAGATCTTGTTCGGGTATTACTACTATTATTATCGTGAGGTTCAGAGTTGGGTACCATGCGACCCATCCGATGAGCACGAACAATTTCACCAGAGCATAGGGGTACGTTGAGTCGATTAAACAGGGCAGGAACAAAGCTCTGAAATAGTTTCTTTGGATTAGTTGTGGAATCCGTTTCCGGAACCCCCGTGACGACTAATTGATTTGCAACACTTAAGCAGGCCATACACAGTAGAGTTGCACGATTGGAAGAAGAGTTTGCAATAGACGAAGCATCAGAGATTTTATCTTCAATTACCTGTAGGCGAGAATCATGGCGAGCAATATCATGTCCGACTTTATCTACACTATCTGAAACAATACAAACGTCTTCAGCCATCGAACTGTAAGTAGCTTGACACACCTTGAGTTCTTCTTGGATTTTCTTATTATCTCCCTGGAGCGATTTAATATCGGCAGACTTAACTTCAATAGTACTCTTGAGATCTTCAAGACCACCCAGTCTTTTATCAATTTTATCAAGCAGGTTAGCCACGCGGTTTTCAAAAGTGCAAGATGGACATTTTAGACTGACAACATTTCCAGCCTCTGTAGCATCAATTGAGTATTTCGTAGCCACGCAGTCAGCGTGGAAAGATTGAGAACACTTTAGTCTAGTTAATACCGAATCAGATACTTTGGCAATCTCAAGGTAACATAGAGCGCACTTAGATTTGGGCATTTTTATAGTTTACTTGACAGTCGGTAGGTGGGAGCACAAGTTTACTAAGAGTGAAGTACTGAGCAACGGATCTATACAGTTTATGGTTAGTGACCAAAAAGTCACGCTATGCAACAAAAATAAACAGACTATAATGCAATTAAACACTGCAAAAAGTAACCAAATATTTCAGAATATTCGCGAAATTAAACTGCACTTAAAACTTTAATTAAAAACAGAGACCACTAGTGATTAAATAGTATAATAACGTAAAATTGAAGAGTACTAATAAACACAACCAACTAGCTTGGCACTAGCGACCTCTTCATTTTATATAAAATAAATAGTAATTTACAACTAAATATCACAGCTGTGGTGCGGCGAATAGAAATTTCTTTACTTGTTACGGTGGTGGTGCGGCGGTAGTGCAGCGAATAAATAAATTCTTTACTTGTCACGGTGGTGGTGCGGAGGTAGTGCAGCGAATAGATAAATTCTTTACTTGTCACGGCGGTGGTGCGGCGGTGATGCGGCACTTGTAAAGTAATCAAAATTGTCACGGCTGTAGTGCAGCGGTAGTGCGGCGCTTAAAAAGCCGTGCAGCGGTGGTGCGGTGGAATTCTGTTTTTACTCGGGAAACTACGGGGTAAATCAATCTAATTTTTTTTTTAATGTTCTAAATATATTTTCCTTCATTATATTGGTTTTTCGTTAAAACAGTGAAAGTCCGTCAAGAAAAACAACTAAAAAATTTGTCATTTTCCCACGCTTTTCCCATGCTACATGTACAAAAAACATAAAATTCAATTGCTAATATCTTTTTTTAGACGTGGTGAATCGTCTCTAAATTTCAACAGCGTGTGTATTATACATTTAAGTACTTATTTTCAAAGTTTGAATGATTTCTTGAATTTTTGCTTGCACCCCCACTACCTTAAAATTAATAGGATATAAAAATTCAATATGGAAATAAAGCAGTATAAGCACAGTTGAACTGTAATTTTTAAACTAATTCCGTAACATAGCAGTATTATCGTTGGTCTGTCGCGTGGTGAAAATAAAAATTTTAGAGAGAAGAGCGAGCATGTAGGTTAGACTGTGTCAAAAAAAAAATTTATTTATTATTTTAATTAAATACATCTTGAAAGTTACTTTAATAAAAAAAAAAAAAAAAAATTCTATCATTTCAGCTCTATATCTCAAAAATTGAGCTAGCGCATGAGGAGGAGTCCCCTTTCCCATTTAAACTACATTGAAAAAAATTTGTTTTTTCTATTTTGTAAATAACTATGTCGAAAAGAAATTTTTTCGATTTTTCAATTAAGCAGTCTTGTAGAAAATTGAATTCTCTACAAAAAAGGTCTCATGTGTCATACGCTTAAAGTTGATAGAAAAAAAGTTATGGGAGTTGAAAGTTAGGGGGAAAAAGTCGAATTTTTAGGATGAAAAAAATTTATTTTTTTATTCGTTAACTAGCAGGATTTTTTCTTTTTGTTATTTGGCAATTAAAGTTCTTATGGAGAATTTAATTATCTATGAAAATGGTGCTCAGAGTCATTTTAATAGAGCTCATAGAAAGAAAGTTACAGAGCTGAGCTCTAAGGTTGAGAAAAATTTAATTATTTAGAAAAAATTTTCTAGTCAAATATTATTTTGAAGAATTATAAACCTAAAGAACGTAAAGAACAAAAACCTTAGTTTTCAATTTCAATTACAATAAAATTTTGTAGAATTAAAGAAAAAATGAAAAGAATTTTCTTTTTCCCATCCTAAAAATTGGATTTTTTCTCCCTAAGTTTCAACCTCCATAACTTTTTTTCTATTAAGGGGTTACATAAGTTTCGTGGGTTCAAAAAATCGATTTTTTTTCTTTGGCTCATTAATTTCTACAACATCTCAAGAATATTGTCCTAAATTTTCAAGTCGATCCGAATAATAGTTTTGGAGATACAACCTTTGGAAGGTGTGCGCTCCAAGTCAGGTATACAAAGGGTCAGCGCGCCTCAGGTATAGTGAGCAGCTGCTCGTCTATTGTTTGTCTGTCATTGTTGTATATAACTTTAAATTCCTAAGGAAAACTAGTTTGAAATATTTTATTTGGTGATAACTTCTTGAAGGACGAGGTTCATTTGAGGTTATCTCAAGTTTCTATCATATAATTTATTAAAAACGTGGTATTAATTATGGTTATCTAGTGTCATTTGTGAAGTTGATAAACAATGCATAAAATTTCAAGAAAACAGTTAACCCTTGGAGCTCGTAGAAAAGATAGACCGAGAAAAAGGAGACAGTCCTTTAATCCTAAAGATCCGGAAACTGATGATAGTTCCTTCACGAGCACCTCAGCAAAAAAATTAAAAGGTGATGATAAAGAGCACGTGCCAGAAGAGGATACGCTCCAATATTCAATCATAGATTTTGCCTTGGTTTTCTCAATTCTCTCATCGTTTGTGCGGTGTTCTAACATTATTGACGATGAAGATGAAGATCAATTGTGTAATGGTAAATTACAATTTAAGCAATGTTCGAAATTTGGTCTGGGATATAAAATCGTAGTAGAATGTGAACGATGTGATCCAAAATATATTTTATCTTGTCAAAAAATCGGAAGAATGTATGAATTAAATCGCCGGTTCATTTTTGTTTTGAGAATATTGGGCTTAGGGCTCGCCGGATGCAAGAAATTTTGCGGTTTGATGGACATAAGCAGTTCATTTTTAAACCAGTCTACATACGATTTTTATATTGATAAAATACATGAGTGTATTGAGACAGTTACTCAGACTCTATTCTCATCTGCTGCTGAAGAAGAAAAACAATTTACAAATATTGAAAACGATTTACAAGATACGACAGATGTGAGTGTTTCCGGTGACGGTAACTGGAAGAATATTGCGGCATTGGTCGCTGCTTGTATCTTCAATGAAGGAACACCAACTTTATTATTGATTATGCACGGTATGGATTTAAAATTAGGCCGTAACTCCCACGAATATGCCCGAATTTCAGATGAAAACCGTGTGTGCGCAGCCGAAAAAAAATCTGCGAGCGAGACTCGCGAAGCCAGAATCCGTCATCGACAGGAGCAAAAGGATGCCCTGGACATTGCAACTGCTGCAGGATCTTTACTTTATGGCCCAGGAATCGACGATTCACTGTAAGTTACAAAAAACATTTTTTTTTCAGCTTTTATTGTTACTCAAAACTTTAAACGCGTTTTTCTCGGAACCGTGTTTTCAAAGTCGGTTGTCAAATGTTCTCGGAAACTACTCAACCGATCTTGATGAAATTTTACATACGTGTTCGAGATACAATTTACTCGTGCTTGGACGAAGGATTTTTTTTTTTTCAATTACAACTATTTAAAAAAAAACAAAATGTCAAGCAAATTTGACCGAAATTTTCATTTTTTTGGAAAAATGTCTGCCAAAATTCCAATTTTTACTTTTTTTTTCGTTCCTTCGTTCAAGCACGAGTTTATGGTCTTAAATAAAACACTTATCTTTATTTTTTCATTTTAGATGATTTTGTCAGGAGTTATGCTGACAACGCGGACGCACCTTTTTTCCGAGGGGTCACCGGAAATGACGTCACAATGGAGGAGTTTTAATTTTTTTTTATTTGAAAATTTCAGAAATTATTCTTTAAATATGTATTTATAAGACAGAAAAAATTTTTAATTAAATAAATAATTTTTTACATAGAAAAAAAAATATTGAAAATAGGCCTTTTTTTACTCGACGAAACCCATGTAACCCCTTAACTTTCAGTGTATGACACATGAGACTTTTTTTGTAGAGAATTTAATTTTTTATAAGACTGCTGAATTGAAAAATCAAAAAAATTTCTTTTTGACACAGTTATTTACAAAATAGAAAAAACAAATTTTTTTCAATGTATTTTAAATAGGATAGGGGACCCCCCTCCAGTGCGCCAGCTCAATTTTTGAAATGTAGAGCTGAAATTTTAAGAGATTTTTTTTTTAAATTCAAGTAACTTTTGAGATATTTTTAATTGAAATAAAAAATAAATTTTCAACTTCCCACTAAGAAAATCAATGATTTTCAAAAATTTCGGGAAGTGTTATTGTTTTCACCCCTATTTTCGAAAATCGAGTTTTCATCAGATATCGACCTTTTGAGGTCCGAGGAAGCTATTCTGACTATTTTTAAAATGATGTCCGAGTGACTGTATGTATGTATGTGTGTGTGTGACCAATCTATAACGTTAACTAATGAACTGATTTCAATGGATAAGGCGGCAATCGGAAGAGCTTGTCGGCCATCAACTTTTCTAAAAATTTCGGATCATTTGATCAAGTAGACTCGAAAATATTGGCGAATTACGAAAAAAAAAATTTTTTTTTTTAGTTATTATTGATTTCTCAGAAATGACTTATACGATTGACTTCAAAATCTAATCAGCTCTGGAACTTAAGAAACGCGTCGATTGCCGCCTTAGCCATCTCAATCGGATAATTCGTTCAAAAGTTATCGCGGGAAACAGAAATGGTAAAAAACAGTTTTTTTCGAATATTTTCTAAACAACTCAACTAAACAATTCCAAAATCTGATCAGCTTTAGAGTTTATTAAAACGCGTCCATTGCCACCTTGACCATCAAAATCGGGTCATTTGTCTAAGAGATATCGTCGGAGAAATAAACGATAAAAAACAGTTTTTTGCAAATATCTTTGAAACACCTGAAGTAAACAATTCCAAAATCTGATCATCTTCAGAATTTCTTAAAACGCGTCGATTGCCACCTTAACCATCAAAATCGAGTCATTTTTAACTTCCCGCTAAGAAAATTGAAAATTTTAAAAAATTCGGCAAGTTATTGGTTTCGATCCGATTTTCGAAAACCGAATTTCTATCAGGTCTTGACGTTTTGAGGTTCTAGGAAGCTATTTTGACTAATTTCACGACGATGTCCGAGTGTATGTGTGTACGTACGTACGTACGGACGTATTTACGTATGTAAATACCTGTATCTTTTGAACGGATGAACCGATTTGATCTTTAAGGTGTCATTCTACGCGCCTAGTTAATATCTAGGAGCTGTGAAAAATGGAGCTTGATCGATCAAGTGCGTTCGAAGATATTCCAAAAATAAAATTTTTTCAAAAATGTTTTTTATAGATAACTTGTAATGTGCTCAGTGTATCGATTTTAAAATCTAATCAGCTCTAAAACTTTATAAGCTGAGTCGAATGCCACCTCAACTATCAAAATCGGTTCATTCGTTCAAGAGAAACCGAAAACAAAAGAACTCAAGAAAAAAACTTTCTTTTTTGGTTCTTTTGAAATATCTCAAAAACGACTACATATATTAATTTTAAAATCTGATCAGCTTGAGGACTCAATAAAACGCGTTGATTGCCACCTTAAACGTCTGAATTGGTTAATTCGTTCGAGAGATAGCGTTAGAGAAAGAAAATGGTAAGAAAAATTTTTTTCGAAAACAACAGCATACAAAAGTATTTTTGAGCTCGAAGAGCTCGAAAACGTATTTACAATAATATTTTCGAGCTCAAGGAGCTCGCAAATAGCGGGAAGTTTTGGGGTTGGCCCGCAGGGTCAACCGACAGACCGATTTCTTTTTTAAGTGCATGTGGAAAAAATTATAGCTCAATACAAAAAAAAATTTTTCGCGCAAGAAAAAAAATTCTATGTCGATTACAGACCTAGCTCATTGAAAAATTCGATTTTCCCATTTAAATAACACGGGAAAAAATATTTTTTTAGCTTTAAGTATTGTTAACTCTTTAACGAATTAATATATCGAATAGACTAATACATATTTTTGTAGGAAATTGAACGCTCTACAGAAAAGTTCTGTTATCTTTTTTCGATAAATTCATCTGTTCAAAAGTTATTGAAGCTTGAAGTAAGGTTGGAGATCTTTTTACTTTTCCGGCGAAAGTAGTTATTTCCATTTTAACGTAGAGCTCTTGAAATCGATCAGAATTACTTTTTTAAGAGCTTGTAATAAAAATAGAAATAAATAGTAAACAATGCGGAATTTGAAAAAACTTAATAAAAAAGATCCTACAGCATTTTGTGACAAGTCTGATAGTTTCGCCGAAAAAGTAAAAAGATCTCCAACTTTACTTCAAGCTCCAATAACTTTTGAACAGATGGATTTACCAAAAAATGATCAGATACCATTTTTGTAGAGCATTCAATTTCCTACAAAACTATGTATTAGTCTATTCGATCTATTGATTTGTTAAAGAGTTAACAACACTTCAAGCTAAAAAAAAAAATTTTTCCTGTTATTTAAATGGGAAAATCGAATTTTTCAATGAGCTAGGTCTGTAATCGACATAGAATTTTTTTTCTTGCGCAAAAATATTTTTTTTGTGTTGAGCTATGATTTTTTCCACATGCACTTAAAAAAAAAAAATGTTGCTCCGAAATGACACACCCTAATATAGATGTTACGACAAGTTTATGGAGTCCCAATACCATGTTCCCTGTCTTCTATATTTCATCATTCGTCATATGATATCGTAGCGCAGAAGAAATCATAAAAAACAATCTAGTCTTCTGACTCTTGAAAAGGAAACTGATAGTTTTAAGCGCTGCTGAACAAAACAATCTAGTCTTCTATCTTTAAAAAAGTATTGTTGCTAACTTTAAGTGATGATTCATCTTTAATACCAATTTTATTAAGTATAATTAAACTATTCCAGTTCGATTAACCTGTAGGCCTTATTACCCTACCGTAGTAAAATAAGGTCTATTCGTATGATTTTTGTGAAAGTTTAATTTTTTGTTTGTCGTATAAATAACCAGTACTCCATTATATTTCATAGCTAATGTATTGAAATAAAGAATTATGATACATTTCGATAATTAAATGGAATATTTTCGATTCTATTCAAAATATCCCTTAGCTAGGCCTTATTACCCGCCGGTACGTTATATAAAAAATACATTTTTTATATACGAAAGACGGCCAAAAGTTATGCATTTGAAATATATTTATTTTATATTAAAAATATATGCAAAATATATGTGCGTACATTTCACAAATATTCTAGGTATACATTTTTTATATTTTATTTACATGCCCCATATATTTCACATACATTATGAAATATATTCTTTATTTATTTTATTGCCATGGGGGCAAGCATGATTAGTCATGGTCATAACTAAATATTTTTTCCTGTATAATGTCTTTATTTTTTGTCGTCGGTAATGATTGAAAATGACTGCAAGCGATTTCAGGTGACAGGCATTTTCATATTATTTTAGGATCAAGAAGTGTTCGGAAGGATTGAAAATTTGTCATACTAATCAAATCATTTTTAATCGTAACAAGTTACAGAAATTCAGACGTTACTTTACGATTCAGAAGTATTGGGAAGGATGAAGAATTTTAAATACTAACCAAATCACGGTGGATCATGACCGGTGACAGGCATTTAGATAATATTTCAGGTTTAAAAAGTTAGAATGATTAAAAATTTCCAATCCTTCCAAATATTTTTTAATCGTAAAATAATATCCGAATTTCCGTCACCGGTTATGATTTGAAAACATTTCTAAGTCATAACCAGTGACAAATTCGGATATTATTTTACGATTAAAAAGTACTTGAAAGGATTAAAAATTTAGAATGTCCTTAATCCTAAAATAATATCTGAATTTCTGTCACTGGTTATGCTTCAAAGTGATTTGGTTAGTCTTTGACATTTTTAAATATTCCCGATACTTTTTAATCCTAAAATAAAATCCGAATTTCTGTCACCAGTTATAATTCAAAATTATTAGGTTAAGAATAAGAATATTTAACTCTTCCGAATCGTTTTGAACCCTGAAGTAATGTCTTTATTTCTTTCAACGGTATCGATTGAAAATGATTTCAAATGATAACAGGTGATAGGCATTTAGATCTTATTTCAGGATTAAAAGTTGTTTGGAACGATTGAAAATTTGTAATACTGACCACATTGATTTTAATTATAACTGGTAACAGAAATTCAGATATTATTTTAGTATTAAAAAGTATTTTTTCTTTTTTGTTCGAAAGGATTGCAAATTTTCGATACTAACCGATTCATTCATAATTATTATTGGTGACAGAAATCCAGATATTTTTTCAGGATTAAAAAGGATTTAGAATGATTAAAAATTTGTAATCCTTTCAAATCGTTTTTAATCTTTCAACGATGTTAGGAATTCACTCATTATGTTATGATTGAAAAAGATTTAGTAGGATTCAAGCCGTCAAATCCTTCTAAATCATTTAAAATCATATTATAATACTGAATTTTTTTACAATTCAATAGTACTCAGTACGACTCAATCTTCAAATCGAGTCTAAAATTAGTAGGATTCAAAGTATTCGATAGGATTTAAGAAGATTCAATGCATAGCCTCTACAAATCGTTTTTAATCGTTTTCCTTAATCAGGATATTTCCTTTTAATGATTTGATGATCTCGAAAAATTTTAAAAAATACCGAAAAAAAATTTCCGCAGCTTGGACCAGAGATAACTTTCTGTACGATACGTCATAACGAAATTCAGTTATATATGTTGTAACTTTTGAGATATGAATTACATAATACTATCACATTTCATTGACAAATTTGTCTTTTTTTTAACTTCCTGCGAAGAAAATCGATAATTTTCAAAAGTTTCGGGAAGTTCTTGTTTTCACCCCGATCTTCGAAAAGCGATTTTTCATCAGATGTCGACGTTTTCAGGTCCTAGGAACATGAAACTGAAGTTAGCGGCCGTAATAAGTAGCGGCCAGGCAAAAAATTGTTGGCCGCTAGCTTCAGCTTCATCCTAGGAACCTATTTTGATTATTTTGAGAATGATGTCCGAGTGTCCGCATGTATGTATGTGTGTGTGTGTGTGCGTGTGTGTGTGTGTGTGCATGTGCATGTGCATGTGTGTGTGAATGGTCTATAACTTTTTAACTAATTAACCGATTTGCATGGTTAAGGTGGCAATTGAATGAGCTTGTTAGCCATCAACTTTTTTTAAAATTTCTGATCATTTGATGGAGTAGACTCGAAAATATTTGCGAATGCCGGAAAAATTTTTTTTTTTTTTTTTTAGTTTTTTATTGATTTCTCAGAAACGATTTGAATGATCGACTTTAAAAATCAATCAACTCTGGAACTTTATAAGCTGCGTCGAATGCGATCTCAACCATCTCAATCGGTTAATTCGTTCGAGAGATATTTTTGGAGAGAGAAATGTCGAAAAACGGGTTTTTCCAAATATCTTCGATACGGCAAAACCAATCGATTCCAAATTTTAATCAGCTCTAGAATTCAATAAAATGCGCTGATTGCCACCTCAAACGTCGAAATCTGTTAATTAGTTCAAAAGATATTGGTGCTTAAAAGTTAAAAAAATAACACAAAATGTTATTTTTTCCGGACAAATCAAAATATAATGTGCTAGAGCTTGGAAAGCTCATAAAAAAATAATTGCATGTAATAGCATTTTCGAGCTCAAAGAGCTCGAAAACATATTCACAGAGATATTTTTAAGCTCCTTGAGCTCAAAAATAGCGGGAAATTTTGGGGCTGGCCCGTAGGGCCGACCGACATCTAGATTTTTATATGACGTTTCATGAGCATGTGTATATTCAGCATAATACGTTCATAATATTTTCACAACAATTTTCTAGGTCATATTTATCTCAAATTCATGTTAAATTTTACTAATTTTATGAAGGTTCAAAACTTTTAAAACTTTTTTTGAAAAATCAACTCTCCATTCTGGCTGTCGGCTGCTATTTTTTCCACGTTTAGTCACTATAATTTCAAGTAAAAAATAGGATCCGAGCCATAAAAAATAATAGATATTTACATACATCTTTTTTTTTAAATTCAATTTTTAGTTTTCTTGGTTACCCAAATTTTTCCAAATTTGATTGTTTAATAGTGTTAAGTCGTTGTTGGTTATACAAATAGTAATATTTTGGTGAAAGGATAGTAACTAATCCATAAAAAATAACAAAAATCAATTCAAAGTCGTAGTTACAAATATTATGAATTAATATTTAAAAGTCTTAAGCAATATTTAGAACGTTATTTTTAGCTGAAATTTCCAGCATGATATTTATTTTATAGTTGGAAAGTATTGCTACCTTATGAAACATAAAATTCAGAAAAAAATTCCGAATTTTGATCATTTTCTATATTTTCACAATTTGTGAGGTATCTTAAATATTTGTTTGTTACCTGATCATTGGAGAGCATTCTAAAACTCTTCAAAACTTACAGTTTTATAGGAGACTCAATAAATGTATATACTCAGTATTTTTAACGACCACCCTAATATATATTAGGGTGGGCCAAAAAAAGGAACTAATTTTTTTTCTCTTTAGTTACCGTGAAAATATCGTTAAAGATGATAAAAAAAAATCTGGTAAAGGTTGAGCTCGTAATATTAATATTAAGAGGCTCCGCTTTGTGATTTTTAATTTCCCATTTAAATAACATGGAAAAAAAAAAGTTTTTAAGTTTGGAATTTTATATCTCGGCAATGGCTCATTTTACAGATATGTTCGAGACATATTTGGTAGGAAATTAAATGCTCTACAAAAAAAGTTTCTTATCATTTTTCGATAAATCCACCTGTTCAAGAGTTATCTGAGCTCCAATTCAAGTTATAGTAAATTTCGAGATCTTTTTAGTTTTCCGGCGAAACTACTTGACTTATTACGAAATGTCACTCCATCTTTTTTGTAGACAATTTTATTCCCTACAAATTATTATCAGTAAAATTTTTTCAAATTCGGCATTGTTTTCTAGATATTTTCATATTAATGTCAAGCTCTTAAAAAAGCAGTGTTCTGATAAATCTCAAGAGCTCGACATTGAAATGAAAGTAACTGGAAAACAATGCGGAATTTGGAAAAACATTACTGGAAATCATTTGTAGGGAATTAAATTGTCTACAAAAAAGTGTTCATAAAATTTTTTGATAAGACTGATGCTTTCGACGGAAAAGTAAAAACATCTCGAAATTCTCTATAACTTGACTTTGAGCTCAAATAACTTTTGAACAGTTGGATTTATCAAAAAATAATAAGATACTTTTTTTGTAGAGCATTGAATTTCCTACAACATGTGTCTTGAACTTATCTCTATATCGAGCCATTGCCGAGATACAAAATTCCAAACTTAAAAATTTTTTTTTTCTATGTTATTTAAATGGAAAATTAAAAATCACGAAGCGGAGCCTCTTAATATTAATATTAAGAGCTCAAACCTTACCAGAATTTTTTTTTCATCATCTTTGACGATATCTTCACGGTTACTCAAGAAAAGAAAATTAGTTCTTTTTTTTTGGCCCACCGTAATATATATAATGGGGTGGTCGTTAAAAATGAAAATTTCTCAGACGCCCTATAAAAAGCTTTTTTTTTTAGTGAAAAAATGAGTAGAAAGAGCACGTGCCACAAGACAATCAAAATTCATAGTTCAATATAACCGCGGTTTTTTAAAATTTCTCATAAAATATGCGAATTAAAAGATGAAACCATATGAAGAATTTTGTAGAAAATTAAATTCTTTACAAAGAAGACAATATTTACATCTTTCATAAAGTGTATTTATGAAGATATTTTTAAAAAATTTTCTTTGATTCGATCAATTTAACAATTTAAGGATTACAGATGTTACAAATATCGTTTTCTCTTAAGTATAGACAACTTCGTAACGCAAACGAAGTAAATTTCCAAATTTTCTCGTTTGATTTCATCGAATTAACAAGAAGTATCGTGTATATAAATTTGAAATTTTTAGAAGGTAGTAATTTAGTTTTCAACACTTCTATAACAAGATTCTGCTTTCACAGAAACTGGTATATGAGATTGATTATACTAAAAGTATTGAAGCAAAAAACGAACATAAATATACTTTGAAGATGTTCTGTCTGCCGCTGAAATTTAAATTAATTATCCGGGATTTCTCCCTTTGGTAGCAATAGAAAAATTTAGACGAGCGATTTGGAGGATGCGGACGACAATAAAGAATGTGAGGAAGAAATTCTCTTTCTATAATTTATTATTTAATGTGGATCTTTTCAAAAATTAAAAACCCAAAACGTCTTCAAAGAGACTGATGCTCTTATAGTAACCCAAAGTATTTTATGAAAGAATTGAACTGTAAATTTTTCATCTACCTTTCGATGAATCTATCTTTTAGCATGGCAGACTATATCCCTTCAGAAAGTTGCAGCTCACTTGTCCTTCTCCTAGAATTGGGTTGAATGGCGCGGCTGGGGTCGTAGGATGTGGTCTTATGTACTACTTCCGAATGAAACTCGCAAGGTTGAAGTAATGATCTTCGTATTTTTGTTTGATGGTTCAGTTACAATATTTCTGGTCGACGTCACTTATACACTAAAACTTTTTCACAATATTTATGAAAACAGTTTCTATTATAATATTATTTATTTTTAAATATTTTAATCTTTGCGTCCTTATCACACCCGTAGGGTTTTATGCGCAGAAAAACTCGGTTCGATATGGATCACAAATTTACGTGATCTGTGTCACTTTTTAATCGAACCGGATGGATCTTAGAGATCTGTATATGGTTTGCAATCAACTTAAAGTACCGATACACGATAGTGAACTATCATCCTAGCATCTAAGTTAATCGACAAACTTATTTATGCGAATAGCTTAGAATACCAATACACGATAGCGAACTATCAGCCTAGCATCTAAGTTAATCGATCAATTGTAAGCAAATAGCTTAGAATACCAATACACGATCATTAAATCAGCCTAGTATCTTTATTAATTACGATTATTTATTGCCACGGAGACAGATTTGTGCGATAAGATTACGGGCTGTCGACACCGTTTACGCGGACCGAGCAGTCAAAAATAAACTAAAGGCCCTGAGCCGTGGTGCTCAGGCTTTTTATAAACTTGCTTTGGCAGTTAATGGGAAATTTTTAAATATTATCATTGGTCGAAGGTGACGACAGTTTATTATTTATTCGTTAAACTTATTGCACAAATTCTCTCACTATTCTATATCGCATAAAAGGTGGAAAAGCTGACGCTGCATTTTAAATAATGGTAGTCTTATCTATAATGTTAATATACAATAAATATATCACAATGTTCGTATTTCTAACAAACAACCTCAAATGACAGAACGTCTACCACAGAACGATAATTAAGGTATGTGTTTTTCTAAATTGTAATTAATTAACTAGAAAATGTACAGTGAACTACAGTGAACTGTAAATATTAAGAAGTATACGTTTTTAATCTTTATAGAATTATGAATATACTGTTTAGGTACTATCCTAGTACATTGTTAGGATAAAATATTAATCGGTAATGCTTGTTATAGTTTCTCGATAATCCGAAAAATGTTATTTTTAACATTTGTAATCTTCAAAATGCTCAATTGATAAGATCGAATAAATTTTTTTTTTAAATACCTTCATAAGTACACAATTTATAAAAAAAAGCAAATAGCACCATTTTTGTGAAAAATTTGATTTACTATAAAATTGTCGATGATGGTTTTAACTTTACTCGGCATATTTCATGAGATGTTTAAAAAAAATCGCGGTTTTCTCGAAAAATTAACTTTAATCGTTCTGCGGCACGTGTTCTTTTTACTTAAAAGAAAAAAAATACAAGTTCCATTTATATTCGCACTCAGAAAGAGCTTTTTATGGGACATCTGAGAAAAATTAATTTTCAACGACCATCCTAATAAATTTATATATATATATATATATATATATATATATATATATATATATATATATATATATATACATTAGGGTGTCCGAAAAAAAACAAATATTTGTTTTATTAACCTCTTATAGGCTCAAAAGTTACTTTATATTATAAAAAAAATCCTTACCGAATTTCAGCTAGATATCTTTAAAATTGAGCAATTGCAAAGGGGGGTCACCTTTTCTTTTTAAAATACACGCAAAAATTTTTTATTTTACTTATTCCTTATTGAGACTATGGAATTTTTTTTTTTTTAAATTCCGCCTAGTATAATTTCGTAGGAAATCAAACCCTCGCGGACCCGGAATCACTGTAAAATCACAGTGAGATTATAGTAAAAAAATTGTGAGACCATGATGAAATTACGGTGAAATCACCATGATTCTGTGCCATTCGGTCACTGTAGTTTTATAGTTATCTCACAGTGATTCGATAGTGGTTTCACAGAAAATTCACAGTGAATTTACAGTGAACTTACAGTAAATTCACAGTGAACTTACAGTAAATTCACAGTGAATTTACAGTGAACTTACGGCAAATTTACAATGTAGTAAATTTCACTAAAAAATATGAAAATAATTTTACTATATCCCATTCAGTAAATTTTACTATATTAGAATGGAAACAAATCAAATTAAATTTTTAATAATTTTTAACTTTTTATCATTAGTGCTATCATTTTGATTATTATTGTTATTTATGTCATCTGTATTGGTGTTCTTATCGATTTTTATTTATAAAAATCACTTGTTTTAACTGAGATTCGAACCCTGATCTCCCGCGTGCGAATCCTTTCCTATGTCTAACGGCTTAATGTTTCCTTTGAACAAAAGTTTCTGAACTTGTAATGCATATTTTTATATGCTATCCCTTTCAACTTTTAATTTTATCTACACATAGTAAAATTTGTTTTACAGATAATTCAATCGTGTTAGCAAAAAATACATTACGTACAATAATTTTTAATATCTTCTTATATCATAATTTGCCAACCAGTAAATTTTACTAAATGTTTTGCAATAATTGAAATACAGAATGTATTTACTGACATCTGTTATTAAATTTTACTACAATATTGTAATTTTGACTATATTTTTTTCTCCATGTACAGTAAATTGACAGTGAATTTTTGGTAAATTCATAGTAAATATCCAGTAAATTAGCAGTGAATTCACAGTGAATATACAGTGGATATCCCGTAAATTTCTTAATATTTTATTCGTAAACTTTAGAACTGAAAATAATAATAATAATAATAATAATAATAATAATAATAATAATAATAATAATAATAATAATAATAATAATAATAATAATAATAATAATAATAATAATAATAATAATAATAATAATAATAATAATAATAATAATAATAATAATAATAATAATAATAATAATAATAATAATAATAATAATAATAATAATAATTACGAAGTATGAATTACTTTATTATAATTTAGAATTATTTTGACATATTATAAATTTTTTTTAAAAAAATAAAGCTCCAAATATACACACAGTCATTCGGGCGTCACATGAGAAATGATATGAACAAATGTTCGGGGCCTCCTAACCTCGCGTTCTAATGAAAACTCGATTTTCGAGTATAGAGGTAAAAAAAAGAAATTGTCACTATACCACTCTAAAGCTACGATTTGACGACTGTGGTATTAAATCATCATAAAACTATAGTCAAATCACTATTAATTTACCGTGGAATCATGGTGAAATCACCATTAATTTACTGTGAAATCATGGTGAAATCACCATTAATTTACTGTGAAATCATAATTAAATCACCATTAATTTACTCTAAGCTCGCAGTGAAATCACAGTGAAATCACTACTAAATCACAATGACAAAATGGCACAAAATGACTGTGAATTCACGATGAAATCACCGTAAATACACCGTAAAATTACGGTGAATGTGAATTCACTGTGATTTCACTGTGATTTTACAGTGATTCCAAGTCCACGAGGAAATTCTCTACAAAAAAGTGCGAATGCATTATGTACTTCATTCGAAGTAGGAAAAAGTTACGAGGCTTCAAAGATCAATGAAAATTTAGTTTCCTCAGTGTTAAATTTTTTAAAATTATTTTTCATTTTTATTCTATCAAAAAATTTTTTTCTCAAATTTTGACAATCACAATCCTGTAGAAAATTTAATTCTCTGCAAAAATTATCTGATGTCATATGTACGTCAAGTGAATAAGAAAAAAGTTAAAGGACTTTAAATGTCAACGAAAAATTAAGTTCACTTTTCGTTGAAATTCAAGTTCAAAAATTTAATATCTTTTAAACTTTAGATTTCGTTGACATTCAAAGCCCTGTAACTTTTTTCTCATTCATTTGACGTATATATGATATCAGAGACTTTGTACGAAATTATAATTCCTACAAGAAAGTGCTTGTCAAAATTAGGAATAAAATTTTTTTGATAGAATATATATGAAAAATAATAAAAAAAATCGGTCTGTCAGTTGACCCTGCGGACCAGCCCCAAAACTTCCCGCAGTTTTCGAGCTCTTTGAGCTCAGAAACATTGTTGGGAGTACATTTTCGAGCTCTTCGAGCTCGAAAACCCTTTTGTATACCTTTGTTTTAAAAAAATAACGTTTTTTACCATTTTTTCTCCAACGATAACTCGAACAAATTCACCGATTGCAACGGTTGAGGTGGCAATCGACGCGTTTTATTGAGTTCTAGAGCTGATCAAATTTTAAAATTGATTTATCCAGTCGTTTTTGAGAAATTTCAAAAAAACTAAAAAAAAAATTTTTTTTTAATTCTTTCGTCAACGGTTTCTCTTGAACGACTGGACCGATTTTGATGGTTCAGGTGGCATTCGACGCGGCTTATGAAGTATCAGAGCTAATTAGATTTTGGAATCAATCCATCGAGCGAATTAAAAGTTATTCAAAAAAAACATTTTTGAAAAAATTTTATTTTTGAAATATCTTCGAAGGTTCCCTACCGATTAAGCTCAAATTTCCAGTGCTTATAGTATTTAACAATCCACGTCGAATGACACCTTAACGATCAAATCGGTTCATCCGTTCAAAAGTTACAGAATATTTACATACGTACGTACATACATACATACATACACTCGGACATCATCTTGAATTTAGTCAGAATAGCTTCCTAGAACCTCAAAACGTCGACACCTGTTGGAATTCCGATTTTTGCAAATCGTGGTGAAAACATTAACTTTCCGGAATTTTTGAAAATCATCAATTTTCTTGGCGGGAAGTTAAAAAATTTAACACTGAGAAAACTAAATTTTTGTCGATCTCTGAAGCCCCGTAACTTTAAAAATATCTGTCTGAAATTTGGTAAGGGTTTTTTTTTATGATATAAAAACTTTTGAGCTCATAAGCAGTGCAGCCAGATCGTGGACAAAAAGTTCCCCTTCCCAAGCACCGTTTAAGCTGTGAGTGATGCTAAAATGATGCGAAAGAAGGGGAACTTTTTGTCCACGATTTGGCTGCACTGCCCATAAGACGTTAAAAAAAAAATATCTGTTTTTTTTTTTGGGACACCCTAATATATATATATATATATATATATATATATATATATATATATATATATATATATATATATATATATATATGAATATAGTCTGATAACCATCAGTTACAGCTACAGTAAGGACACAAAAATTATTAATGACCGTTTATCAAGAGATTTGACGCAATGCAAGCTGCTCTTTTAATTAGACGTGATAAACAGCGTAGAAAAGCTGCTGGATTTAAAGAGTTGCCATCCAACTTGGCGACAAGGCTAATCCCACCGCTTCCACGTTATCCCCCAAGATCGTACGCTTATGGGGTGAGTAAATCAATATTAAAGAACAAATTGAAACAAATTAAATTCATATCACATTTTCACTATAAAAAAAAACTCGACACAATGGGGCGCATATTATGACAGTAATGCTGCATGCTGTCTAACGATAAAGTATTTTCTGCTCAGCAAGTGTTGTTAGATATTTACATCCAGTGAAATGCGCTTTAATTTTTTGATAATATTCGTTTGTTTAAGAGAAAAACTCGGGCAAAGTTCCTCATTACTGTATTAGTGCTACAACAATAATACTATTTGACCGTTTTGGTGGGAGAGAGAAAAAAGTAAGAACCCATGTTAATCAAATATCTCTAACAATAGTGAGTATTTTCCTTCATGCAGTGTTACCGTAGAATCTATGTAAATAGTTGTGACATTTTGTTTTTTTGCGCGAACATATAGTTATACAGAGCTCATATATGTGTTGACGTATATGTCAGAATAAATATCATTGCATGTTTGTTGACATATATGTGAATATATATGCTGAACTCATGAATCTAATTTGTTTTTTGCGAAAATCTATTGTAACCGATTTTCCACCACTAGGGATCCACTGAAAGTATAACCCAGGCTTACAAAAAGAAAGTAATATGTATTCATTTCTATAATTTCTAAATAATGAAGTAAGATTTAAAGAGTATTCTATTAAATTTTTATTAATATTTATGAAGAAATGAGCCATTGACAGCGAATCTCCGCCGAAGTTTAAAAAAAAGTTCCATTGTGGTGCCCCGCATAAATCATCACTAGATCACCTGAAATCAACAAACAAATAAAATTTTATTAGTTCGTTTATGCAGATAAAAACGTCGAGTTTTTATTTTTTAATTAATTTTTCATTTTTTTACAGCACTCAGAAGTCAAAATACTGATTTTTCATCAAAACATTAAAAATTTTATTATTTTAAAACACGTCGAAATTCAAAAAAACTCGACATCATTACCTTGTCATTTATATAAAAAAATAGTGTAAAAAATTTCGAAAAAATCGGTGCTGTACAGCTTGAGCTTCAGTGGGCACCGACTCTGAAAAAGCTGTAAGAAAAACGCCTAAATGTTTCGAAGATTTTACACTTTAATAATATATTTTTTTTTTAATTACACTGAATCATCGATGCCAGCTCGCGAAAGTAAAGGGCTTTCTGGCTATGATTTATAGTGCATCTTTTTGCTTTTATCTACGTTAAATTGTCTACGTTTATCTACCTTCTTTGCTTTCTTCGGCAGTTTGTTACTCCTCTCAGCTTATTCGAATGCCATCTACTGTCCACACCCATTCATGAGAACTTGTTCTGGATTTGATTTCCATCTACTGCATAATCTCTAGCAGAGTAAAATAGCTGTCATTAAAAATACAGGTTGCTCCATTTGCTGTGATTTCAAAAATATTTGACAAATCATTTTTAAAGTACTTATCCACATGAGTTGGTTGAAACTCTCATTGTTGTTTTCAGTGAAGCCTCCAACAAATCGGAGTAATTTTTTTATGACACTAAATATTTCACTAAAGTTAAGATGATTGAAAAATCATGCAGAAAATCCACGATTTTATAATGTTTCTCAAAATCCTCCGTCACGTCTCGAGAGGTGTTCATTTTTATTTTTTTTGCTGATGCTCTGCTTGTATGTACATCGTCCTTCTTGCGTTTCTGTGGAGGTACTCTATTTCCTAGTCTATACAATCTTGACTGAGTGTTCTCCCGAACTTCTTTGCTAATTTTTTCAGGATTTTACAAATAAGAAATGCAAAATTACAGCTGGAACTCAAATGAAATTTCACTGCGTGTGTACGACTCCTCAGTAGAACGGAAAACTTTAAACTAAATTTCCTTTTCAATACAGAATTTCAAGGCGCAGGTGCAAGTTTTTGCATACGTAAAATCCTCCACTAATACAGGTCAAATGGATTTGTGAAAAAAAAAAACGAAGCGTTAGAAATTACCTTGAAAATTTATTTTTGTTTACGCTGTCAGGTAGCTGTCTCTTGCAGCACGAAACCAGACCGGAGAGGCGGACACAACTCCATATCTCCCTTAGTTTCACTCCAATCGTCTTCAAATTTTCACTTAATAATCTTAGTCTGTTGCAGATTGATATAAAAAAAAATAAAAAAAAAAAAAACACACTACCCCCTTGAATGAGGGCTGGTATTGTCAATTAATTCACCAATGACCTTTATTTTCACAATAATACTTATGTGCATTACATTGGCAGCCCCCTGGTGGTGGACTCCTGAAAATTTTTCGAGCAAGTTTAAGTGGCACCGACTTCATCATAAAATGATAGTGGAACACGAAAACTCGATTGAATCTGCAAGGCTCTGCGGCCTCAATGACTGCGCCGGCAGATGGGGCTAAAATTTAAAACAATCAGTGATTACGCATTAGCTGAAATCCACAGTACTCGAGCATACATTACAATAATCGTTATTCATACCGTACATGACTCAATCATTTTTTAGCCAAAACATTATTTTTAGAATTTATACTACGGTATACTCCAAGTGACTGAAGATACATACGAAACTTTTAGCAGTGTGGCATTCACTCATCATTTTTACCACGTCTTTATTCTTATAGTAATTGAAATTTCTATATAATTTACAGAACATTAAATCCTCGCGCAAATTAATGCAATAATACAGTACTAAAATTGATAATACTTATTAGGGTTACAAATAAGTTTCCGCCGTTTTTTAACACAAATTAAATATTTATTATAGAAGAACGGTAATATAAATTTATTTAAAATATTGCCCATCACTTGCAACCACTTTTTCCCATCTCTCAGGCAGCATTCGAATCCCACGTCTGAAGAACTCCTTGTCTTTTGAGGCTATCCACGAATCAACCCAATTTTTGGTATCCTCATAAGATGTGAACCGCTGCGCCGTCAGAGCATGTGCCATGGACCGGAACAGGTGATAATCGGACGGTGCAATGTCTGGTGAATACGGCGGGTGGAGTAACACTTCCCAATCAAGTGTTTCCAAGTACTTTTTCACGGGAGCCGCAACATGTGGACGAGCATTGTCATGCAGAAGAATAATTTTTTCGTATCTAGAATAGTATTGAGGGCGTTTTTCCTTCAGAGCTCGGCTCAATCTCATCAATTGTGCTCGATAGAGGGCTCCAGTAATTGTTTCGCTCGGATTAAGCAACTCATAATACACTACACCTAGCTGATCCCACCAAATACACAGCATAAGTTTTTTTCCGTGAATATTCGGTTTTGCTGTTGATGTTGACGCGTGGCCAGGTAATCCCCATGATTTTCTTCTTTTTGGATTGTCATAATGTATCCACTTCTCATCACCAGTTATGATACGATGTAAAAAACCCTTTTTTTTATGTCTAGCTAGCAGCATTTCACTTAAGCATAATCGGCGTTCAATATCTCTCGGCTTTAATTCGTACGGAACCCAATTTCCTTGTTTATGAATCATTCTTAATGATTTTAAACGATGTGAGACTGCTTGCTGAGTGACTTCTAATGTTAGAGCAAGTTCTTTTTGTGTTTGAGATGAATCTTCCTCCAATAATTCCTCCAATTCTGCATCCTCGTAAATTTTTGGCCTTCCACTGCGATCTTTGTCTTCTACGACGAAATCACCGTTTTTAAACTTTTAAAACCACTCTCGACACGTTCTCTCACTCAAAGCACCCTCACCATATGCTTCTACGAGCAATTGATGCGCCTCAGCAGCAGATTTCTTTAAATTAAAGAAGTCAACTAATATTTCCCGCAAATGACGCTTACTTGGCTCGAATTTTGACATTTTCAACTTATAAAAATTATATTTTACCAATATAAAATCAATGACATTAATAGGTTATGTTGTTCTTGAATGTCCAAACTATTTTTTAAGCCGGTTATCATCTGCGAAAGCTAACCGAAACTCCGTGCCGCGCCATCTACAATAAAACGGCGGAAACTTATTTGTACTCCTAATACAAAGTCTCGAAATGCTTTGGATTAAAGCTCCACACGAAAACAACATTGACTAAATTATTTATGCCATCCATCTGCCTCTATCATTGCCAAAAACCAGCTTCGTGCTCTGTTACGTGGCATCGAAAATCATTGGTTGTCTCCAATATAAAAATAAATTCAATAGTATAATCAAATTATCGCGTAAAAATTACAATTGATATTTAAATAATGTAAACGTCAGTATAAGCGTCATAGAATTTAGCAATGCAACCACGGTCATCATGCATGCTCCGTCGTCACCCTAGCCGATAATTGTCGGTAGGCTCTCATTTCGTATTTTTCACCCATGTCATCGATAGGGCTATAGTTGACTTAGATCGATAATCAATTAGATACACCATTGAAAGTCAGGTGTCAAGCTCGTATGACAGTCATCAAGGGCTCGGAACTGCTCCAAGTTAGATTTGCTTCAGTAGTATTGACTTTTTCATACCGATGTTGGGATTGTGGTCCACACGTGATCAAACAAGACTTTTACTCCGAGTTTGTACTGTAATCGTCTATACGTTTTGCAACTTTCCTCTGAAGGCCCTTAGGTGAAATATATAGGTTGACTCATGACATCTCACTCTATTTCGTACAATGCGGCTGGTTTTCACTTGCTCTTCTCTCCTTCTCTTGTGACCAGTGGATTTTCTCGTACATTTCAAAAATCAAAAATACAATTAATTAATAACCAGTTGGACAATCACCTATAGAATACTCAAATTGATGAATTCAAGCTTGGACGTAATTTCGATAAATCTTAAATTAATGTTTTAAATTCAATTTACGACATAATAAAACACAGCCAACCATTTGCAATATATAATAGGCCGAACACACTGACATAACTTTTCACATGTCACAATATATTGTAAAAATGGAATATAACTTCGAAATATATATTTTTCTTCTTGGATTTGTCTTGTAAGAATTGAAAATCTATAAATTATAAATTCTAGTAAATACTGAGAATAATAAACAGTTCATCACTTTTGAACACCTTTATAATTTTGAGGAAACCTATGCTGTTAATATTGATACTACTCCCCAAGTAACACGTGGCTGAGCAAAATTTTGTAAGTATCTTAAGCAAGACCCCTAGCTGCTAGTGTCTTTCAAAAAATCGTGTGACAAGAAGTCTATGTCAAGATTTGTGTATACCTTGCTTATGGCATTGTTCGCAAGAATATTGAAGATATATTGAACACAGTGCAGTGAAAAAATATTTGACAAAATTATTGCCCCAGTAACTCCAAGTAGATCCTTACGCATACTTTGCTCAAGATCTGCTCAAGATGCACCATGCACATAACTTTTTCTACTCCCCCCCCCCACTCCTCTTCCACTAGCTTGAAGTATACAGTCGAAGTTCCCTAAAGTTGCTCTCTCGGTACAGGACCATTCTCTAAAGTTGCTTTTTCTCCTTCTCCCCACTCTGCATTCTCGCTAGGATAATTGATTCCCCTATGTGCGTTTCGATGCGTCAAAAAATCAAAACAAACCGTGTGATACATATGCGTTGAGGCTAACCTCAAATTATGATTTTTAAATTATTTTTAATATTTTAGCATTAATGAATAAATAAGAAAGAAATAAAATGGAAAATACTTCAGATAATAAAAAGGTAAATATATTTTTGCATTATTTATAATATATTATCATTAAAAAGTGTAAAAGTAGGTGAATATAAATGTAACCGACGTTTGTTGATATTTATAATTTTAATTTTTTGAAAAACTTAAACTTAAAATAAACATTTTAAAATATTGATCTCGAAATATTTTCTAAAATATTCATTTTATAGAAATGATAATGTCATCATTATTAATTCATTCCTAAGTTAATGTTAAGTTAAAATTTGTTCGAAAAACCTTTATTTAAAAAGTGTTCATTAGAATAATTGGTGTTACGTTACAAAAAAATAAATTAATGTCCGTTGAATATTGTTTTGTATCAAATAGATATTAAAGGTTACATATTAACTACGAGAAATGGATGTTAATATAAAAAAACTCATCGAGTTCATTTATTACATTCATAAATGTTCTTTTCCGTCTTTTCACAACTAAGAAACTCTTCCTTGTTTTTTAAGAGTACAAAATAATCTCTTAGTTGAAACGTTGCCTGAACTATTATTTGTAATGACGGAAAATTTTTTTCTAATTACCGAGCAGAAATTTGAAAAAAATGAACTAATCAAATTTATTACTTCTCGAAAATACTTTTGTTAATCATTTACAAGTTGCTCGGATAGTTTTATTAATGATAAAAAAATTGTATTTTTAGGTTAACTATCTCACATAATAGGATATGTATTCTATCAATTATAGATATTTAAATCGCGCCTCAGAATCTTGAATTCTGATTCATCTAGTAAAAAGAAAAGTGGGAGAAAATCCGAGCGACTTTAGAGAGCATATCCTGTTAACTTTAGGAAGCTAGCAACTTTAGGGAGGGAAACTTTAGAGAGCTTCAACTGTACTCCCTCCATGGTGCTCATATTTCTCAAATATTTTTATCTCGGTCACTAACAAAGTGTTTGAAATTTAGATATAAAATTTTTTATTGCAAATAAGAATTTTTTATAATTATATATAAGTTTTAAAGTTAATTATCACGTTAAATTTTGTTAGTCGATACTACAAAAAAATTTATTCAAAAAACTACTTTGTTACTTCAAAATTACAAAAATATCATTAATTATTTTTTTTTAATCTATTCTTAATAATTCCTAAAATAATATTGAGTCTTGACTATAATTTTTGTGCTGTCATATGCAAAATGTTAGGAGGATGAAATTGATTACAGTGGAACGATTTTGAACAGGTGAGTACATGAAATAAAACGCATTAATCATAATTGTATCAATGTGAAAATTTTATTCAAGTAGATATAAGAGATGTTCTTAAAAACTTAAATGCATTCTTTATAAGGCTTATTCAATTTGGAAAAAAAATCGATTTTGTTGATGATTTCGAAAATAAAATGAAAAAAAGCCAATGATGTCATCTTTGGTGGATGATACTAGACAATACAGTAGAAAAATTGTCTCAAAAACAAAAAATAATCAGATAATATAAATAATGGATCAAGTTTAACTTTTTTTTTTCATTTGAAATGTTACGGCATCCCCTAATCTAATGAAAAAATATGGTGCATGTATTGCAATAATAAATCAACTGACTAATAGTGCCATATGCGGCGTAAAGCTGAACTTCATTTATATATATATATATATATATATATATATATATATATATATATATATATATATATATATATATAAATGTACAAAAAAACGCTAGATTCTTATTTGCTTCTTAATTTTAGTATTATAATAAGGTGACCAGTCAGAATATCTATCATAGAAATATCCATGAAAAATACCTAATGCAATGATATCCATTGCAAATATTATCCATTTATAAACATATCCAAATGAAAATAATTAGTCGTCAAAAATATCCAAAATAGCGATTCTTGGAACTGTTTTCGTCCTAATGATAATGATTACGAGTCATAGTTAAGGAATGTATAATTCTTTTGTTCTAACTAATTATTGTTCTCATGACTCATTACCCAAAGGAAAACGGAGAGCCCACGGAAGACATAGTTATTCCGTATTGTGAATACCAGTTAGTTGTTGTGCTGCATGTGATTGTAAGGTTCACAATGGGTCTCAAAAATTTTTTATGAACCAAAAAGGCAAGAAACAGCTTGTGTCAAATGGATATATTTATTCATTTCATGGGCAATGTTGTAAATACAAAAAACTAGGATATAAAGCATGGAATATAACTACGTCTGACGTGCGTACGGGTATGTGCATACTAGAATAACATCATTTATATGCATTAGAATTAATTTATGTGTTAATATGTGTAGGGTCGATAATTAAGGAAGATGGATATCCTAATGACGCTCCTGATTGTACTGATGTCGAGGTCAGAAAAGTTATTAGTCAAATCAAGAAAAAACCTAAGATATATAATACGGCCGTGGAGAAGATTGTCGCTGATGTTGTATGGAACGTATCTTCGCCAGTTGCAGCTAAGCTTTCCAATACATTATATATAGCCCGTGCTGGACGTCGAATAAAAAAAGAATTGAATCCTGAGCCTGAGAACCTTTCTAATCTAAATGATTTTGTCATTCTAGAAGCGGATACTGTTACGTTAAAGAATGATAAATTTTTGCTTTATGATTCTGGTGGTAAAAATCGGATACTGTTACGGCGTAACATGCCAAAATACGAAAATGGCGTATAATTCGATAATAAAATTAAAAATTTAAAAACTAAATTCATCGAAGGTCAGATGAGTTGTCAAAACTTGTTGATGTAAAAAGAAACCATCATATATTTCTCTTTTATTATTTATAAAGAAATAATAACCCAACTAATAAATTGAGCCATCAATTGAGCTGTGATAAACTCCCTAATAGTCCGAAAGCTGATGAGCAATTTTGAGCAGGTTCTTGAGGCACTTAGCAAAATTTTTTGAGTGTCCCTAAAAGACCCCTAAAAAAGATAGTCGAGGTCTGGCTGGTGGGTAGCGGCCCCCCAGCGACCCTTGAATTTTTGAAAAAAGGAGATTTCCTTATTCATAACATGTTCTTGAGGCACTTTGATTCTTATATATATTTAATTTAGGAATGTAACGAATTGATATATGAAAAAGCCAGATCAATTAGTTGGCACTTAATGTTAGCCAGACTAGTGAAAAATGGTATGTAAAACGAATTCAAAAAATGTTCTTGAGGCATTCTGAAATTTTGAGAGGGTAATATAGATAAATAATCCCGAAAAAGCCAGATCGTTTTGATGGAACTTTCGATCGGCCAGATTGTCGTAAAGTATCGCGTATGTGCGTGTAAACAGCACTATGTGACGATGAAGGTGCGAGAGAGAGCGTATATCGGCTGTACTTCTCGCTCAAATCCACTACGACGTGATTGGGTCTCGTGAGGCCCCGTGACCTACAGTAGGGTTAATTTAAAATTTCGGAGTAAATAAGTAATTATGATAAGAGTAAAAATAGTAATAATAAAATTTAAAATAATATAATAATAATATTGATAATAAGAATGATAAAATTGAATTAAATAAGAAATTATTATTATTATTATTATCATTATTTCGTTTTAGTTAAATGCTCAGGGAGTTATCCCTGGTAGTCCGACTCTACTAAGGGCCTCAACTGAGCGCCAAATCGTTACTGTTACGATGCTTCGTTAACAAGAAGATCAGCATGCGCAGCAGGCCAAGTTTCGTTGCCTAAGTAAACGAAGGGATCTGAGAATTACAGCCTTTTGCATCCTTGATGCCAAAAACTCAACTTGTGATGAATAAGTAAGGATCTTAGCCAATGCAGATACGAAAGTCTGTTTCATCCCTCCTAGGACGCCAACAATGAGTACGAAAAGCTTGACACGGTAGCCTGAGTAAGTGAGTAGCCCTCATCCGGGAAGGGCAGGTTGTGGGGAGCACTTCCTGGTTCAGTATCGTCTTGAACTCAGGTTGACTTTACGCTGGAGAGTTAACCCACCGTAAACTTTGTTGTGCGATTAGTAGGTCAGCAGGTCGAAGGCTGACCTAAATTGCCCACGATGTGCCACAGGGTGAATGAAATCCCCGCTGGCCGCACATATATATTATTATTATTATTATTATTATTATTATTATTATTATTATTATTATTATTATTATTATTATTATTATTATTATTATTATTATTATTATTATTATTATTATTATTATTATTATTATTATTATTATTATTATTATTATTATTATTATTATTATTATTATTATTATTATTATTATTATTATTATTATTATTATTATTATTATTATTATTATTATTATTATTATTATTATTATTATTATTATTATTATTATTATTATTATTATTTCTTTTTAAGTAAAATGCTCAGGGGGTTATCCCCGGTAGTCCGACTCTACCGAGGGCCTCACCTGAGCGCCAAATCGTTACTGCTGCGATGCATCATCAACAAGATGATCAGCATGCGCAGCAGGCCAAGTTTCGTTTTCTTAGGAGACGGAGGGATCCGAGAATTACAGCCTTTTGCATCCTCGATGCCAAAAACTCAACTTGCGATGAGCAAGTTGGGATTTTAGCCAATGCAGATACAAAATTCTGTTTCATCCCTCCTAGGACGCCAACAATGAGTACGACAAGCTTGACACGGTAGCCTGGGTAAAGTTTGCCAATTTCAAACAGGAGATCCTGATATATTTCGTGTTTGTGCTCTTCTTTAACCGTGATGTTATATTCAGCTGGAGCTGAAAACTCAATAACATAAATGTTACGAGCGATTTTATCGAAGAGCACAATATCAGGTTTATTGTGATCTATTTTCCGCGTTGTTGCGAATGGCACGTTCCAATAAATACGGCAACGGTCATTCTCAACAACTTGCGGAATGTCTCCTGGCAAATAAGGCAGCACTGGTGTTTTATCGATACCGTGCGTGTGTCTAAGGTGGTAATAAAGTACTCGCAGAGCAGCATTGTGACGCTGAACGTATGCACTTCTCGCCAGCACAGGACATGCTGACAAGAGATGCATAAGCGTTTCAGGATGTTGCTTACACACCCTACACTGTGTGTCGGGTAGCTGCATCTGGAGCACTTTTGCACGGTATTCAAGAGTGTTAATTACACCATCTTGGCAGGCAAAAATATACCCTTCAGTCTCGGACATCAGGCCAGCTGACTTAAGGAAGGAAAACGTCAGCTGTTCGGACAAGCCATGTTCACGCACGTGTTTAAAGAACACGCTGTGCATTGACTTATCCATGTGTGTACTGAGCAGTTTTTGTTGCTCAGCGTTGCTGATGACCCTCTTGAATTCCTCCTTAGGGAGTTCAATAAGAGGGTTTACTCTTCCGAGACCAAGGGATTTTGCCGCGTACTTTGCTGCCTTATATAAGAACGCTCCCTTATGCGCATTCTCATGCTGATGAACAATTTGCATGAGGAAGTCGTCTTCATCTGCTGTGAAATTGACAACTTCATATGTTAAACCCAAAACCAAACGATCGTGTAGACACTCCAAGCTCTGAAGACCTCTCCCTCCGATGTGCCGGGAAAGGTATAATCTGGCGACTGAAGACTTAGGGTGCATGCTCCGATTTATATTCATGACTTTGCGTGTCTTGATATCGAGGTCTTTAAGCTCTTTTCGGGCCCATTTAAGGACACCGAAAGAGTAAAGAAGTACCGGGACAGCAAGCATGTTTGTTGCAGAGACTTTGTTCTTTCCGGAAAGTTCTGATGACCAGATTTTCCGGAGTCTCCGCACATACTCGCTGCAGAGAGTCGTTTTTATTTTAGGAAGATCCTGCATAGGACTTCCCTCAATACCTAGATATTTGTACGACTCTCCGGCGTCAAGATGGTCAATGACGCTCCCATCTACCAACTCGATATCTTCACGCACATCAGAGCACTTACCCTTCACCAGATTAACGACCGCGCACTTGTCCAACCCAAATGCCATGCCGACATCCCGTGTATACTCCCCTACGATGTTCAAGGCTGTCTGAAGGTGTTCCTCATCAGGTGCATATACCTTCAGATCATCCATGTAGAGTAAGTGGGTGATCGAATAACTCCGATCAGTTATTATTATTATTATTATTATTATTATTATTATTATTATTATTATTATTATTATTATTTCTTTTTAAGTTAAATGCTCAGGGGGTTATCCCCGGTAGTCCGACTCTACCGAGGGCCTCACCTGAGCGCAAAATCGTTACTGCTGCGATGCTTCATCAACAAGATGATCAGCATGCGCAGCAGGCCAAGTTTCGTTGTCTTAGGAGACGGAGGGATCCGAGAATTACAGCCTTTTGCATCCTCGATGCCAAAAACTCAACTTGCGATGAGCAAGTTGGGATTTTAGCCAATGCAGATACAAAATTCTGTTTCATCCCTCCTAGGACACCAACAATGAGTACGACAAGCTTGACACGGTAGCCTGGGTAAAGTTTGCCAATTTCAAACAGGAGATCCTGATATATCTCGTGTTTGTGCTCTTCTTTAACCGTGATGTTATATTCAGCTGGAGCTGAAAACTCAATAACATAAATGTTACGAGCGGTTTTATCGAAGAGCACAATATCAGGTTTATTATGATCTATTTTCCGCGTTGTTGCGAATGGCACGTTCCAATAAATACGGCAACGGTCATTCTCAACAACTTGCGGAATATCTCCTGGCAAATAAGGCAGCACTGGTGTTTTATCGATACCGTGCGTATGTCTAAGGTGGTAATAAAGTACTCGCAGAGCAGCATTGTGACGCTGGACGTATGCACTTCTTGCCAGCACAGGACATGCTGACAAGAGATGCATAAGCGTCTCAGGATGTTGTTTACACACCCTACACAATGTGTCGGGTAGCTGCATCTGGAGCACTTTGGCACGGTATTCGAGAGTGTTAATTACACCATCTTGACAGGCAAAAATATACCCTTCAGTCTCGGACATCAGGCCAGCTGACTTAAGGAAGGAAAACGTCAGCTGCTCGGACAAGCCATGTTCACGCACGTGTTTAAAGAACACGCTGTGCATTGACTTGCCCATGTGTGTACTGAGCAGTTTTTGCTGCTCAGCGTTGCTGATGACCCTCTTGAATTCCTCCTTAGGGAGTCCAATAAGAGAATTTACTCTTCCGAGACCAAGGGATTTTGCCGCGTACTTTGCTGCCTTATATAAAAACGCTCCCTTATGCGCATTCTCATGCTGATGAACAATTTGCATAAGGAAGTCGTCTTCATCTGCTGTGAAATTGACAACTTCATATGTTAAACCCAAAACCAAACGATCGTGTAGACACTCCAAGCTCTGAAGACCTCTCCCTCCGATGTGCCGGGAAAGGTATAATCTGGCGACTGAAGACTTAGGGTGCATGCTCCGATTTATATTCATGACTTTGCGTGTCTTGATATCGAGGTCTTTAAGCTCTTTTCGGGCCCATTTAAGGACACCAAAAGAGTAAAGAAGTACCGGGACAGCCAGCATGTTTGTTGCGGAGACTTTGTTCTTTCCGGAAAGTTCTGATGACCAGATTTTCCGGAGTCTCCGCACATACTCGCTGCAGAGAGTCGTTTTGATTTTAGGAAGGTCCTGCATAGGACTTCCCTCAATACCTAGATATTTGTACGACTCTCCGGCGTCAAGATGGTCAATGACGCTCCCATCTACCAACTCGATATCTTCACGCACATCAGAGCACTTACCCTTCACCAGATTAACGACCGCGCACTTGTCCAACCCAAATGCCATGCCGACATCCCGTGTATACTCCCCTACGATGTTCAAGGCTGTCTGAAGGTGTTCCTCATCAGGTGCATATACCTTCAGATCATCCATGTAGAGTAAGTGGGTGATCGAATAACTCCGATCAGTTGGTGGGCCCACTGAGTATCCACGAGTACGGCGTAGCGCAACAGATATTGGCAGCAGTGAGATGCAAAACAGCAGAGGGCTCATAGAATCTCCCTGAAACACTCCTCTTTTGTACTGTACAACTTCGGTTACACGTTTGTCGTTGCCACATGAAATGTGGAACCGCGTTCGCCAAAGTTGCATCGTACGCTGGATGCATCCCACTGTATCACGATCGACCCCAAGGCATTTGAGCAAAAAGAGAATAAGCTCATGAGATGTTGAGTCAAATGCCTTGCGGTAGTCAATCCAGGCCATTGACAGGTTGCGCTGATAGTAGATCGCGTCTTGAATGACACAACGATCTACTAACAGATTCTCTTTGCAACCTGACAGGCCTCTCTTACTGCCACGTTGTTCGTATATCTGTTGCCATACAGGATCCATCACTTCTAGAATGCGATTATTTAAAATTTTAGTAAAAATCTTATAAACCGCATTCAAACAGGTGATAGGCCGGTAGTTCTTTGGGTCAGACAAGTCACCTTTCTTAGGGATGAGCACGGTTCGCCCTTCTACAAGCCAACATGGAATAGGTTCGTCGCCTCTGATAAACGCTGTAAAAATCCGGGCTAGATGGCTATGGGTAGAAGTTAGTTTCTTCCACCAAAATAAGTTAATGCCATCTGGACCCGGAGCAGCCCAGTTCTTACCATTATTCAGAGCTAAACGAACTTCTTCTACGCTGACTTCAGGGCTCTCTTCATCAGCATTGTCGTTGCGGTGTTGTCGACAGAATGCTTCGAAGTCGTTGAGAGCTGGAGTGTCACGATTCACGTTCGGTTTATCACCATACAACTCAGACCAGAAAGCTTCTACTCGCTCGATGGATGGGGGATCGCCAGAAACAGATGTTTTAGGTGTCAGAAAGCGTGAAGGACTTAACCGAAACAAAGAGTTGTCGGTAAGCCGCTTCAGCTTTTTCTCTAGTGACTTTTTAGCAGCCACCAGAGCCCGCAATCTGTTGAGGGAACCTTCTTTGATGTTCAGAAGATTCTCCTTATTCAGTGTGTGATGCTGGTATCGTAGTCCAGCCGCAATGCGGCGGACTTTAGATGTAAATGCTTTACGAGCATTTACATACTCAATCACACACTGAATGCGGGAGACGTGTTTCCGGAGATCATCAATCTTCAGTGTTAGCTGCCCAATGCGCCCTCTCATCTTAGCCTCAGGCGAAGAAGTATTCCTTCCTGCTGGAGGTAAGAGTGAGGAGGCACCATCATAGACAGCTCGATTGATGGTGAGCAAAGTAGAGTCCTCCTGAATCCGAGTGGATAGTTCGTGGTTTTCCGTGTCAAGTAGATGTTTTGGGTAGTGTATCTTCTTCGAGATACATACTTGCCGTGTGTCAAAATCATTGTCGGCGTCTTCGAAAGAACGGCGTCTCTCTTGATGTAGCTGTGCTGGAAAAGACAGACGGTGAGATAACCGTCTGTTAGTTAACAGTGATCTTCGTGTTCGCCGGAGATGAGAAGCATAATCACGTAGATGTTGTTGTGAAAAGTTGCTGTGATTGGGATGCATATCGCTCCAGAGAGCATGCATCCTAGCCATGTAGCCTCTCCGCTCCGGTTCACTGTTATTGTAGCACATCAGGAGATCGGCTCGTAATTCCTCCGTCCACCTAAATGTAGTCCGTTGTTCGCCAAGGTCGTCATCGTTCGGGATCTCGGTGCTCCGCCCAGCTAGTGGGTAGCCCTCATCCGAGAAGGGCCGGTTGTGGGGAGCACTTCTGTGTTCAGGATTATCTTGAACTCAGTATACTTTACATTGGGGAGTTAGCCCAATGCAAAGGTTGTTGTGCGATTAGTAGGCCAGCAGGTGGGAGGCCAGCCTACATTGCCCACGATGCGCCACGGGGTAAATGAAACCCCCGCCGGCCGCACAACATGCACCGTGGGCTTTTATTATTATTATTATTATTATTATTATTATTATTATTATTATTATTATTATTATTATTATTATTATTATTATTATTATTATTATTATTATTATTATTATTCTTATTATTATTTTAAGGAAGTACAATTTATAGAATTTCTATGATAAAATTTTAAGAATTAATTTATGTTAAATTAATATTTTAATTGTGTAAGTCAACTTTTCATTCTTCAACACTGATACAATGTAAATTTAACATATTCATTGAGTTAAATTTAATGCTAGACGTGCGTTACATTGACATTCAATTTAAGTCAAAATAATTAATTATTTGCGTTGAATTTTTAACCAAATACTTGAGTTCATTTGACACGTGGTAGTTTGTTGAAACTACATTTAAAAAAATGTAGATTTAACATACTTTTTAAGTTAAATTTAACACAACAAGTTCGTTGGGCTTACACAAAAAAAATGGTTAAACGCACATAATAAAAAAATTTTAAGACCAGATCAGAAAATTAGACACTTGAAGCTACATTTTGCCTTTTTTGTTTTTGTCGTACGACCGTTTTCCTTCGAGTTACAACCTGTTGAAAAATACTTGAAAATTTGAAATTTTTTTAATATCCCTTAATTTTAATAACTAGT
>OZ024706.1:21674466-21702564 GCA_964016945.1 Microplitis deprimator | reverse complement strand
GATCATTATTGTCGAAGCAGACATTCATGTTCACACGGAAATATCAAATGCAAATTCAGAAAATAAATTGGGGCGAAAAAATTAATAAAAATAATCCAAAAATAATCGACATCCATCCCGTCACTTGTTTTCAGACTAACCAATTCAATGAAACCCAGACACATTTGATGCTTCTGTGTCTGCTGATAGGTATTTTGAAACATTTTGAAATAGTTTGAAAACCACAAGGGATGGACGGTTCAGACTGAAGCAAAATATTTAGGAGCTTCCTCGAGAGGGAAAGCTCAAATAATTTTAGAAAAATTAACGACGCACCAATTCAAAAAATTATGAAAAAATGAAGGTAATTTCAATATCGCGGATTTGAGAGAGAGAAACGGTTTGAAACAGGAAACGCTCAACCCATTAAACAACTACCTAGACGTTTTTCATTACATTATAGAAAAGAAGCTTTAGAATTATTAAAAGATATGGAAAGTCAGGGTGTTATTCAACCTAGTTCTAGTCCAAGGGCATCTCCAGTCATATTATAAAAGAAAAAGATGAAACTTAGATTTCGCGTAGGTTATCGACGAATAAATTCCGTGACTAAGAAAAAGGCTACTTCAATTACTCATCAATTAGAAATTATCGATTCTATAGGAGGCACGATTTGGATTTCAGTCGTCGATTTTAAAACCGGATTCTGGCAGATCCGTATGAATGAGAAAGACAGTATTTTGCATAGGTGGTCAACTTTGGGAATTTTCAGTTCTTTCGTTCGGGTTACGTTATGCCCCAACTACTTTCATCGTATAAATGAATATTGTTTTAGAGGGATTAATAGGAAAAATTTGTGAAGTTTATATTGATGATATCATCGTTCGTAGTAAAACTTTCTCCGAACACTTCGAACATTTAGAAATTATATTTGACAGACTTCTTCAGGCAGGCCTAAATATAAATACAAAAAAAAGTGTATTCTACCAACACAAAGTTTCATTCTTAGGTCATGTAATTTTTAGAAATAAAATCGAATGCGATTAAAAAAAAGTTGAATCAATTACCAATTGGCCTATTCCAAAAAATAAAACCGATCTTCGAGGTTTCTTAGGACTCTGTTCGTACTATAGGAGATTTATAAAAAATTTTCCCCTCATCACTAAAGATCTTCATAAATTAACTGAGAAAAAAATACAATTTATTTGGCATTATAAAGCTCATCAGGCTTTCGAAAACTCAAAGAAAGCTTTAAGTACTGTCCCTGTTCTAACATTTCGAGATCCGGTTCTTCTATTCTAGACACTGTAACTTCTTATATCCAATTAGGTGCAGTTTAGTCTCAAGTTTATCGAATTGAGACTACCGATGGTGAGGAGCAAGAAGTTGAAATAGTAGTAGCTGATTATAATAAAATATTAAATAAAGCGGTGTCACGATCGGAGAGAGTTAAGGCGGCGAGCGAAGGGTTATTATGAATTCATTATTTAGTAGAAAATTACACAAAATACTTATTCTATAACTCAACCACGGAGCCTAATAGGACCGTCACGTGGCTAGTGTGAGAATGTTTAATATTTGGCGAGTTTTTGTGTATACTAAATAAGTCTATTTCGTACCGAGCAGAAGTACGATAGACAATCCCGATCGTCGACCGGCGTGGCCTTAGAGTAGGTCAGGGATATTAAAGCGAGAGGGAAGCAGGTAGGTGAATATGGGCCCTCGAGAAATCCATGTTCTTTTACGTCTGTCTCTTTCTGTACCCGTTGACTTATGAATGTTAGAGTAAGAGGTATAAATAAGAGAAAGATATTTCTTAAAAAAAGAAAAGAATCTGTATATTCTTTTATAAAATTATAATTTTTTTACATGTGTGTATTAAAACTAAGTAAATATAATTAGACTTACCAATAAGCTTAAGGTGGTTTCCAATTTCGCCCATCACAGTCTGTCACAATTCACCAATTAGAATTTATGATCGCGGAATTGTTATTGTTAAATTCGCTGGGACCCTGCCAGTGGCTTAGGGATTTTATTTCAGCGAAATTAAATACACTATTCGGACTCGGAGCTACTGGGGTGCCAAGCAGATACACTCCCCTATCAGTTAAATACGAATGCGAATATCTTATTTTGATTTCGTATTTCGATCTAGGAGTCTGGATTCCTAGGCTGTAGACCGTCACAAGACCGATGAACCTGATTTAGGTCAGTCGAATCGACCGCGATTTTTGCGAATTCAAAATTTAGGTATTTGGTCAAAGAGCCCGATCGCCTAGACCGTGGACCGTCACGAGGACAACGATCAAAATTTTACTCTGATTCGCCGTACTAGTCGGACTTGGGCCGATAGAACTAATCAGTAAAACTTCGGAGTGAGAACCGGCAGAGGTTACTTCTGATTAGCGATTGACTGCCTTTGTTAGTTTTGAGTCTCGCTCCAGTCATTTTACCGCTTACTGGCTGTCAAATCACTCGTACTTTGCTTCGACCAATCAGCATTCAGCTACTCTCTACCCGTCCCCATACTTTGGACTTGGCTTGCGTGTGATGCGGTTGTCGTGTCTCAGTCTCGGCACTCGTCGTCAATTGGCGGCTCGGCTTCCAGCTATCTGGCAGTCACTTCCTGGAGTCACCACATCTCATACTTTGGCAGGTCGGCTTCCATCGCTCACAATGGCTCCCCCTTTCTTAGCGAACGAGTTGTCTCCCCTCATACACAACTTACTAACTAACTACTAAAAACGAAAAACCTATCTTACGTACTACTAGTATTACTATTTTTATTCCCAACACAATTGACGAGGGAGATTTGAGCCTCGGATCCTGCTCGTCCAGGAGTGCCAACCTAATTTACTTTCAAATCCAAAATTACAAATAGACGTCGTAACCTGCAAAGCGACCTGTCGGCGAATTATTATATACTCAAATCATGGAGTGATTAAATAAAAAAAATGACTTGTTCTGAATTATTGGCGACCACGTATTGGTATCTAATTTTTCAGCATGGTACAATATATTGAGGCGAATCACTTATTCTCTTTGCGATTTTCACCAGCAGCCACCAGAATTCGCGGGTTGAACCATGACTGAGGCTGGCCACGAACAAATTTTTTTATTTCACCGGGACAGAGCGATGGGCAAAGATTCTTGTAAAACAGAGACACGCACTTAGTCAAACATGGCAACGTATGTGAAAATTTACTAACTTACCTCACGGCTTATAACTTATAAATTATTTTTAGTAACTGTTTAGAATCGTGGCTTCACCTGTTTTTTAGAATCGAAAAACAGAAAATCGACAAATGGCTTTAAAATCAATTTCAACCGCAAGCATTTGTCAGCGGATTGGAATAACGTTTGCTTAATTAGATGTTTATTAAGCGTCAATAAGGTATGTGTATACCAAAGGTATAAAAATGCTCATATTTTGGGTTTTTCTTTAAAATTTTTCAGTTTCGTACTGCACTGCACTAAATGACATAATTTTCTTATAATTCTATGTACTGACTCTTAAGTCAACGACCAAAACTTGGAATATATATGCCTGTTTGCCACAATGTGTATATTTTCGTCCTAAGTACGTTAACGGACTCATCAGTAACGCTATGTTAACGTACTCTTGCCTTAGACTACATCTTTTACAAGTACGCGCCGACGTAAAACAGTGTTGTGGGCTTCAGCCAATCACTATACGAACAAAGGGAGGCGGATACCGGCAAACTACTTGCAATAAAATCTTAGGTGAGCTGTTGTACACCGTAAAAGTATTGAAATAACAGAAAATATGCCGATTTTCCACTATTACAAGAGTTTAAAAATTTTTCAACTCATAGTTAGACCTTTTTATCACCACCGTCATTCTTACGGTATTATATGAAATTACTTATATGGATGAGAGAATATTTATTTTCGAAAAGCAGAATGATTTTATGTTATTTTGATCAATTTTGTACACTTCAATTGCAAGGTTCAGATAGATACCTAGTGTCAAAGACAAAAATACATACAGAAAATTTAATCCACCGTGAAGCTGAATACGTGGAAAAAATTTAATTATAGATAATTGATGTGCAAGCACTTCGCACTTTGAAAAATGTGTGGAGCCCCAAATATGGACAATTACCTTATTTTTTTATTGATGGTCAAATTATTCGTTATCTAATAAATAATACTTTTATCAAATTATTTAAGATTCTTACCAGTATAATAGAATATGAATGAGATAAAAAGTAGTATACATAGTAATGGAATTAATTATAACAGTGATGAATCATTGCTAATTATAATAATGTTCCGTGAAAAAAGTCACTTAAAATTATTAACTTGAAATTAAGTGAGAGGAAAGTGATATGCTGGGACGCTTAATTGGCGGGAACTTGGTTGAGATGATGCTAACTATTAAAATAAATATGTTAATACGTATTTTATTTTTTATTATTTTAATAAATTAATTATTTATTTTATTATGTACACTATTTACACTGCACGTTGTTTTTAGTTGTAATTTTGAGATGAATATTTTATTAAGCGGTAACACGCGATGAGTTGAGAAAAAGATGGTGGTTCGCCGGTAAAACGAAACCACGCGGTGAGATGAATGTAATTAATTAGATGATTATTAAATTGATAATTACTTAAATAATCACTAAATTTGATATGAAATAATTTATATTATGAGATGATAATTAATTGAGACGAAATATAATGATAATCACTGTGATTGCAAAAGATATTAATTTTTGATAAAAAAACACGTGGCTGATAGCGTCGGTGAGATTTCAATAATGATAATGGCTCCGTCTTCTTCTTCATCCCCACTTGGATAAGAGGGCGGAGCTTGAGATGAGAATGGGACCGGTGGAGCCGTCTGCGTAAGATAACGCGCCGACGCAGCTCCATTTAACCGGCCTCAGAGTAACGACGAGAAACGCAAGCGCGGGAGATTCGAACATTCTCCCCGCCTTCGCCAACTCGTTGGAGAAGATCCTGATGAGATGTTAGAGATGAGAATCTTCCTTGGCGGTTGAGATTGACAGCAGAACGAGCTTGGCAACAGGTCTGGTGAACGTTGAGGTGGCAGTTTTGACAGTGACAACTCGGGTGAGACCATCACTGCCAGAATGGAGATGAATAACTCTGGCAAGAGGCCACTTTGAGGGTGGAAACCTCTCGTCCACGATGAGAACCAATGAACCAATCTTGATGTCATGGCGTTCCCAGAAATACTGAAGTCTTTCTTGAATTCGTTGATAGAGTGTGAGACGAGATGTTGGTACACTGGTAAGATTGGGTTCAGGAACTGTGTTGAGTGGCGCACCCCGGTTAATATGTCCAGGGGTGAGAGCTGAGATGTCATCTGGATCATCAGTAAGTGCACTGAGTGGCCTTGAATTTAATAGTGCCTCAACTTGAGTGAGAAAAGAGAAGTCTTCGGAGGTGAGAAGTAAGTCAGCAATTGTGCGTTGGAGATGATGCTTGACGGATTTTACAGCGGCTTCCCACTTGCCACCCATGTGCGGGGCACCAGGTGGATTGAAAATCCACTGAGTTCCGTCTGAAGTGAGAATTTGCTGGAGATGAGATGATTCGTTGAGTACACCAGTGAGAAGTTGTTTGAGAATGACATCTGCCCCTTTAAAGTTAGTTCCACAGTCACTATAAAGGGTTTTGCAGATGCCACGACGACTTGTGAACCTCCTGAACGCCTTGAGAAAGCCTTCTGCAGTGTGATCACTCACTGCTTCCAAGTGAATTGCAGAAGTTGAGAAGCATACAAAGACTGCAATCCAGCCTTTGTAGCAGCGTGTGCCTCGTCCTTGAAAGTATTTGAGTTGAACTGGCCCTGTGTAGTCTACGCCAGTGCTTTCAAAGACGAGTGATGGTGAGACTCGAGATGTAGGCAGTTGACCCATCAACTGTTGAGATCACTGAGCTCTCTGCCTTACACAGACAACACAGCGTTGAATGTGTGATTTAATTGGGATTTTTCCCCCAAAGATCCAACATTTCTTGCGAACGGCAGCTAGCGTCAGTTGCGTACCTCCATGCATGGTGCGCGCATGCGCATTAGCGATGATGAGATGAGAGAGATGAGAATTCTTGGGTAGTATTGGTGGATGCTTGCTGTCAGTGTCGAGATGAGAATTTTGTAGTCGTCTACCAACTCGGACAATATCATTGGTGTCGATGTAAGCAGTGAGACGTGAAAATGGATGAGATTTCAAGAACGGTTTGTGTTGAGATAATTGTGAGATTTCGTTCTTGAAATATTCTTGTTGTGTAGCTTTGATCCAAAAGTACAATTCTGAGTGTAAATCAGCTGGTGTGAGTGGTGAGATGTTCAGAGATGATGCAGGAATTTTTCGGAAGACTGCAACTGCTTGTTTCACAATTGCAGTTACCCTGAGCAATTTGGTGAGATTTGATGATGATAAAAGCAAATCACCAAGTGGTAAATTCGGACTGGTGACTGCGAGATGAGCTTGAACTGATTTGCGTTCAGTTTCAACTTCTGGATCCTCTTGAGATGTAAATTCTGGCCATTTATGAGATGGCTCTAGCAACCAGGATGGACCTGACCACCAGAGTTGATGAGATCGGAGTTGAGATGGTGTTAAGCCTCTGGAAGCACAATCTGCAGGATTCTGCTTCCTTGAGATGAATTTCCAGTTGGCTGCTGGTAGATTCTGTTGGATTGATTGAACTCTGTTTTTAACAAACTCTTTCCACTTGCTGGGTTCTTGACTGATCCATGCAAGAGCAACAGCTGAGTCTGTCCACGGAAAAACTGGAACATCTTGAATATTGAGAGTTGCTTGAACGTGTGAAATGAGTTCAGTGAGAAGCAAGGCTGCTGATAATTCGAGATGAGGAATGGTGAGACGTTTCAGTGGTGCAACTCGAGTCTTGGCACAGACAAGAGTTATTTTTACTAGTGTGAGATGATGATGAGTCTTGATATAGACAGCAGCTGCCATTGCATGCTGTGATGCATCGGAGAATCCGTGGATCTCGATGTTTGAGGTGTCTGATGAGATGTTGAGCCAGCGAGGAATTTTGAGTTGAGATAATTCTGGTAATTCATCTCGGAATTTTTTCCAACGGTGAATTATCTGAGGTGATAGTGGATCGTCCCATCCAATTTTTTCTAGCCATAGATCTTGCATCAAGATCTTGGCTTTGATGACAACAGGTGAGATGAGCCCCAGTGGATCAAATAACTGGGCTGTTTCTGAGAGAATTGATCTTTTGGTGATAGCAGAGTTTTGAGATGTATGACCAGTGAATGTGAGATGATCTGGTTGACACTTCCAGGAAAGTCCAAGAATTTTGGATGTCGATTCGTTGAACTCGTGAGAATTTGAGATGTTAGATGATGACAATTTGTTAAAATGAGGATGGTTACTTTTCCACTTGGCTAGTGGGGAGCAACCAGCTAGACATATGGCTTCTACTTGAGATGCGATGTTGTTGAGATGATGCAAGTTGTCAGCTCCTCCACAGATATCATCTACGTAGCTGCCTTTCTCAAAAGGTTCAACAGCTAGTGGATATTTATCTTCTTCATCGATGATCAACTGTTTGAGAACACGACCAGCGAGATATGGTGCTGGACGTGTGCCATATGTTACCGTGGTGAGATGATAGGATTGAGGTTGATTGTCATCATCGACCCAGAGGATACGTTGATAGTCTCAATCATTTGGGTGAACGTTGATTTGACGAAACATTTTAGTGGTGTCCGTGGTGAAGATGAATTTGTGTCTTCTAACGTACAGCAAGACATCAAAGATGTTAGACTGAAGTTTTGGACCCGTGTCTAGTGTGTCATTTAGTGAGATGCCTGAGGTTGTGTTACTGGAGCCGTTGAAAACGACTCTCAGCATGGTTGTTGTACTTTCTTCTCGCAGAACACCGTGATGAGGTAGATAGTAGGTGATATGAGATGATTGATATGATTCTGGGACTTTCTTCATATGACCCATAGACTCGTATTCCATGAGAAAGTCTTTGTAGAGATAATTGAACTCAGGCTTTTGTGAGATGTTTTTTATTAGTCGATTGAAACACTAGGTGGCAATGTGCATTGAGTGTCTAAGCTGTTGAGATGATGATTTAAATGGTAATCGCACTGTATATCTGCCAGTGTGATCACGCGAGTGAGTTGATTGGAAATGAGACTCACATCTAGCTTCTTCAACCGTGAGAGACTCATTGAGATGTGATGGAACTTCTTCCAGTTGCCAAAACTTGATAATTGAATCATGAAGTTGATCATTGGAAATGAGATGGTGAGATCGGCTTGGTGATTGTTGTGATTGAGATGATACTGGACCAAGTATGGACCAGCCAAAAATTGTTTTGATGGCAACTGGATCACCCAGTGAACCAGTTTGGACTCCAGGTCTAATAATTTGTCCATAACAATCTGCACCGATGAGCAGATCAATTTTATCAGACTTGAAGTAGTCTGGATCAGCTAGTTGCAGATTGTTGAGATGATTCCACGAGTGTTTCTTGATTGAGATAGCTGGCAGCTCAGCTGTAAGTTTGTTGAGAATGTGTGCAGAGATGATAACACTATCATCAGAGTGAAGTGAGGTGAGTGAGATGTTTACAGCTCCAGATGTACTTCTGGATGAGACACTGCCAACTCCAACAATTGGAATTTGAGATGAAATGATGTCAAGTTGACAATTATTGACTATTGTCCGTGATATGAGTGTGAGTTCAGACCCAAAGTCGATGAAAAGACGGATAATTCGATGATTATCTTCTGTGTAGTCGAGAATAGCCTTGGCAGTGGCTAATAAGACACTGGATCGTGATATTGTTTTTGAGATGTCATGTGAATGATTGACTTGTACTGAATAGAGTGCTGCTGAGTGAGATGATAACTTGACATCGTTGATGTCAACTTTTGTTGCCCTTGAGGTGAGGTGAGAACTGGTTGTCAAGCGTTTGAGATGAGCTGACAGATGAGAAACAAGCGATGTGAGATGTAATTTAATTCAGAGAGATGATGCAAGATAAGTTTAATCAGACTTACTTGCATCAGTTTCTGAAGATGACGTTTCACTTGTTGGTTGAGATGCAGGAACCACAGGTTGCGAAGGAGTTGGGCTCTTCTTTTGAGCTGGCTTAATCTCCTGCAGCGCAGTGGCACCGTGAAGCATGGAATGATGCTTCTCAAGACAGTAGCTGCACGTCTTGGAATTGCGGCATTGTGAGATGTTGTGGGAACCAAGGCAGTTTGTGCAGAGGTACTGCTGGTTGACCCATTGATGGCGTTTGTCAGGAGTATATGCCCGAAACTGTGGACAATAGACCACGAAGTGTCCTTGCGTGCAAAGTTTGCATCGGGTGCTCTCTGACGGTGGTTGTTGAATGGTAGTTGGCTTAAATTGAGATGATGATGCGACGTTGAAAACCTCAGTCTTCGATGGCTGCAAATCGTGCACTCGTGCTGCAGGCACCCCTTTTTGTAAAGGTGGTTTGAACGACTGGGGTTGTCTAGGTGAGACTCCGCATTCCATAGCCTCTCGGGCACGAATGCGACCTTGAAGGAACGTTTTCAGCTCTGTAAACGTTGGAAAGTCCGTAGTGGCTCCCAAACTGACTTCCCAAGCCTCCAACGTTGCCAAGTCGAGTTTGTGTGAGATGAGATGTACTAACACTTGATCCCAATGCTCCGTAGGGGATCCAAGTGATTTTAGGGCATCAATAGCTTCGGTGGCAGTGCCCAAAACTGCCTTGAGATGTCTTGCGGAGGAAGATTCAGCTGCACGGATGCTAAAGAGCTTGTCCAGCTGAGTTGAGATGAGAAGTCGTTTGTTTTCGTACTGGTTGACGATGGTGTCCCAGGCAGACTCAAACGACTCTGATGTGATACTGATGTTTGAGGTGAGACGAGCAGCTTCACCAACCAAACATGAGTTGAGATAGTGCATCTTCTAAATGTTGGTGAGATTTGGGTTTTCCCCAATTAGTGAGACGAATAGGTCATGGAAATGCCTCCAATCTTGATAATTTCCCGACAATTTAGGGACAGTGATGGTTGGCAACGCTGTGCGATGGTGAGATGAGTGGAGTATGCTGGAATTCGCCAGCACACTGCCTTGAGATGGTAATCGAGCCTCAATATCCGCAATGCGGGTATAGAGGCCGTCTGCAGCCGCTTGAGATTGTTTTAAAGTGTTTTTAAAAGACCCGTCGGTAAAGTACTTGTGCTCTACCGTGACGTCAGTCTTCCATGACAGCAGCTTTTCATGGTCAGACTCAAACTTTTCCCAATAAGTGTTGAGAAGTTTGAGTTTTGAGGTGGCTGAGGACAGAGGGAGTGTCTCAAACACCCCTGCCTCAGCTGCTGCAGCCAGAGATGACATGAAAGACATCCTTCCCATTTGCATGGTGAGTTTGTTTTGTACAGCAGCCATGTTGGGAATTGAAATGGAAGTCTGAAATAAAAGTGAGGTAAAACAAACAAAATAATACTGGTAATTGAGAAACTATACAGAACAAACTGACAATATTTGTTCATGATTGCTGTAGGTGAGATGTAGCGATGACCTTGAGATGATTGAGGTGATTGAAGCACTCACACGATGCACTAGTCACTTTACGAAGTGTAATTTGCACTGATGTGTCTCTCAGCACTTTTTCCACCAATGCAGTACCACGTCCAGGGTACTCAGCAATGCACTGGTGTTGAACTGACTAGAATAATGCACTTTTTTGAGATGAGATTTGCACTTTAAATAACGCCAATTGAGCAATCCGGCTCGAAGGACCAATGAAAAAAGTCACTTAAAATTAAGTGAGAGGAAAGTGATATGCTGGGACGCTTAATTGGCGGGAACTTGGTTGAGATGATGCTAACTATTAAAATAAATATGTTAATACGTATTTTATTTTTTATTATTTTAATAAATTAATTATTTATTTTATTATGTACACTATTTACACTGCACGTTGTTTTTAGTTGTAATTTTGAGATGAATATTTTATTAAGCGGTAACACGCGATGAGTTGAGAAAAAGATGGTGGTTCGCCGGTAAAACGAAACCACGCGGTGAGATGAATGTAATTAATTAGATGATTATTAAATTGATAATTACTTAAATAATCACTAAATTTGATATGAAATAATTTATATTATGAGATGATAATTAATTGAGACGAAATATAATGATAATCACTGTGATTGCAAAAGATATTAATTTTTGATAAAAAAACACGTGGCTGATAGCGTCGGTGAGATTTCAATAATGATAATGGCTCCGTCTTCTTCTTCATCCCCACTTGGATAAGAGGGCGGAGCTTGAGATGAGAATGGGACCGGTGGAGCCGTCTGCGTAAGATAACGCGCCGACGCAGCTCCATTTAACCGGCCTCAGAGTAACGACGAGAAACGCAAGCGCGGGAGATTCGAACATTCCATTACTTACAATGGAGGTTATCTGCAAAATACAGTATAGAAATTGTTCTGGTATAAACGGTGGATATTTAGCAGTTATCCACGTGACGCAAAGCAATTTCAGCACACTGAATTTATCATTTTTCTTAAAGATTAATTTTAAAGTGAGTATATCACCGGTAACGTTCGATTATCCTTGATTACACTAATCTTTATTTACAACAATAACTAATTTGATAATAAAATATAAAAGCGAGTGAATTGCCGGTAATTCAAAATGTAACGCAACTCAATTTCCCGATTATTAATTCTTTGCAAGTAAATTGCCTGTAGTTATGATGAGTAACTATTATGAATTGCAATAAGACGTATGTATGCTAATTATTTGAAGATCGAAGTCCTGGCTCGATAATTAAGGGCATATAACTCGTCTGTGGGCTCCGTCCCCACTTCACCCTCACGGACATGCGTTGACATGGAAACTAGACATATGACCACGGCACTATGACATGCAATTTCAGACGGCAACGAGATGGAAAAAAACGGGAACCGCAAGGCTGAGGACGATAAAGACAATTTACATTGTCTCCCCCCCCCCCCCAGCAAGCCAAGGTTACCCTTTTGAATTCTCGTCGGAATTGTCAAACTGGAATAATGAAAAATAATAATAGAATAATTAATTTAGAAGATTATTTCGAAACATTGCGAGTAAATCGCCCCAAAATTGCAAGTTAATCGCCAGTTATGCAAGTAGATTGCTAGCTTGGTACTTTTAATTAATTGCAAGCCGTTGGGGATGCTGGAAATAATTTCTTAAGCTCGGCTCCTAATTTCAAGCCCACCTCGATCCTGGGACCGTGATCTGGATGTGTCTAAGGTGAATATTTACAACTTACAAATTAAAGAAAAAAAATCTGTCTATCGGTTGACCCTGCGGCCAGCCCTAAAACTTCCTGCTGTTTTTGAGCTCGTCGAACTTGAAAACTTTGTCGTGAATACATTTTCGAGCTCTTCGAGCTCAAAAATACGTTTGTATGCCATTGTTTTCGAAAAAAAACTGTTGTTTAACATTTATTTCTCCCACGATAACTCGCGAACGAATCAACTGATTTTGATGGTTGAGGCGGCCATCGACGCGTCTCATTGTGTTCTAGAGTTGATTAGTTTTCAAAGTTGATCGATCGATTTGTTTTTGAGAAATTAAAAACTTTAAAAAAACAATTTTTTTTTCGTAATTCTCAATTATCATCGGGTCTACGAGATCAAATGATCTGAAATTTCCAGGAAAGTTGACGGCCAACAACCTTTTTCGATTGCCGCAAGCAGTGATGCCAGAACGTGGAATTTTTTTACCCCCTCTTGCCATTACACTCCATGCTGTTTCACCAAGGGAAGGGGTGAAAAAATCCCACGTTCTGGCATCACTGGCCGCAAGAACGATTTGTATCGGTTGATTAGTTTAAAAGTTATGAAAGGTTTACACACACACACACACACACACACACACACACACACACACGCGTGCGCGCGCGTATACACACATACACACACACACTCGCACACTCTCTCACACACACACACACACACACAAACTCGATTTTCTAAAATCGGGGTAAAAATGATAACTTCCCGAATTTTTGAAAATTTACAAATTTCTTAGCGAGAAGGCATAAATATAATAAAGAAAAGTTCTAGAGGATTTACACATAATACTAGGAAAAGAAAAATCTATTTTCTTCTTTTTTTTTCTCAGCAGCTTCTGGGCTATAAAGAAATAATTAAAAGTGCTGTCTGCCAACTGCTGCAGGACTCCAAGCTGTAATTAAAAATTATTACGAGTAGCAACAGCAATAAAAATGATTTAATGAGATGAGTATGGTGGGATATATGTTTATTTTTTATGTACATCTAAATCGATAACGTAAAACATGGTAATTTTTACTCAGGTTTCTCGAATGCTCGCAGATGATTTCAGTGAAATTGCTCCACTTCTTCTTGACTGTTCTTCTTTGCGATCAAGTCTATATATCCTGGGTATTTGCGATTACATGGATTGCAATGCGGGTCCAACAGTTGAAATGGAATACCACAGCCTCTACATAGTCCCCAAAGATAGTTTTAGTGACTTTTATCATGAGGCCGGAAACACGTCGCCATTGTAACTTGGAACCTTGTACATCGGTGCCTTAGTGGTCTGCGAGTACGGTGACGAGTGAGCGAGAGTGAACATTGGAATTCTGGTTTTGACATCCTTGGGGATAGCCCCTGAAGCTCGCAGTGAAGTTACTTCTTTTTTAGTTAATTCTTGACGAGTCATTCGTCGAGCAAGCAGTAATGATGGTGGAAATCTGGCATTTTCAAGTGGTGGACGTTGATAAGCATCATCACGAAAGTCAAGTCCTGGATTTGGACTACAAGCTGAGGATTGGGTTAGGAGTAATAAGATTACTGATTTGTTGTTTGGCGTAGTACCGATATCCTAATCTGCCTTGACCGGAGTTGAAGTCGTCACCATTATCTGTGTTGCCTGACAACTGACTTCGGTAGTAGTCAGGTGTGTTCCCAAGTTCACTGCTTGAAGTTTTGCCACAAATTCTTCTGGACTTGGTGGCTTAATCTTTGATATCATCTGCTGACTTTGTTGAACCTGCTCGGTTAACTGGTGAAGTTGAGCCGTAAGGTTTGTCATGGAGCCAGATTTTGGAACAGTATGAGGTATTTTCAAAGACTCTAACTGTGTCTACACGTCTGCGACCTGATCAGTGTTAGTTTGCACTACTATTTGGAGATCGTTTAGCCTTTTATCAATGCGTTCCATCCTCTAAGTATAAAATCTTGATACACCAGACGTCGTAACCGTGGGACGCTGACTTGTAAAACGATCAATACGAGTGTAAAGCTCACTGAACTCGTCCTTCATAAATTTAGTCAGTGTCTCAAACATTACTGACGTAGTTGTTGAAGTTGCAATCCGTTGATGTAGTACAGACGATGGGCGACCAAACTCTAGACCCGTCTGACATGGCAACAACGAAAATAGGGGTCCAGTCGATAGGACTGACCCTGTAGACCACGCCGTTGATGATGCGACTGTTGGTGAAATTGCAGGCACAGCTGGCGGCAAAGTTGATGGTGTTCTTTCAATAGCAGGTGGTAATTCTGATGGAGATACTGATGCAGTGTTTAGTAAGGATGATAATGAATCAGATGATATGGTGACTGCATTACTTGATAACACTTCAGTGTCAGATACTTCATCCTCCAATTCATGAGATAAGGCTTCAATATCTGATCCTGAATCTCCAAATAATATTACTTTCATGATAAGTGATCTGAAATATATTGAAAGTAACCAATTGCGTCTTCGAGACCCTCTAGGAACTTTGACGTCATTGTAATGATATGTGCCAATATCGTTACCGGCATTATATTATAATAGAGTAAGATCCCAGAGCGATAAGACACAACTTATTTTCTAAAGCATAGCATTTTCGGTTCTAAGTAGTCTCTCGTGTACTTTTTAATACCTGTATGTTTGTAGAGCTGGCTCGGTGACACCGGCGCAGGTACCAGGTGAGAAAGGTAACTAAAAATCGGAGTTACTTAACTTAAATTTGAATGTCTGATTTTTATATATATTTTGTAGAATATGACTCTGAAGTAATATCAAAAAAGTCAGACGCTTTCCATGGGCTAGAACTTTTGTCAGACGCTTTAAAGCTCTACAAAAAATAAATGAACATAATTTATTTTTCAATGTCTGATTTTTATATATGTTATTAAGATAAATATGACAAAGTTATATTTAATCAGTCAGACAAATTGTAATGACTAAACATGCCCTAAACACAAAAATTACTCAACTATGAGTATGAGCGCGAGAGCATTATGCGCATGCGCTTCAGAGTAAACTATCTTAATATTTGAAAAATACTTACTGCTTTCAAATTAATATTTTTTCATATCTATTTAAATAAGATGAAATTTTTAATTAAAATAATAATCACTTTAAAAGTAATTATATGTAGGGAAAAATGAATTTTTTCGGAGCAATTGTATTTCAAAAAGAATAATTTTCATTTTATTTAAAAAAAGATATCAATTGTAATAATTTTAGTAAAAAAAATAATAAATTATGATGAATTATTAAAATAATTTGATTGTCTCTTAATCATCTTCATCATCGTCATAATGCTTCCGAGGATTCTTCCATATTTTCTATTAAAAATAACTTGATATCACTCACAAATCACATGATATAACTGACAAAAACATGTGGTCTCATAAACCCGAATATAGAACTGTACTGTATTCTATACAGTAAGGTTGGGCCAAAAAAAAGAACTAATTTTTTTTTCATTAGTTACCGCGAAAATATCGTTAAAGATGATGGAAAAAAAATTCTGGTAAATTTTGAGCTCTTAATATCAATAGTAGGTAAAAATATTAATAGTAAGCAAAAATTAAAAGTAAGAGGCTCCGCTTTGTGATTGTTAATTTCCTATTTAAATAACATGGAAAAAAAGAATTTTTAAGTTTGGAATTTTATATCTTGGCAATGGCTCATTTTACAGATATGTTCGAGACATATTTTGTAGGGAATTAAATGCTCTTCATAAAAAGTCTCTTATTATTTTTCGATAAATCCACCTGTTCAAGAGTTATCAGAGCTCAAAGTCAAGTTATAGTAAATTTCGAGATCTTTTTACTTTTCCGGCGAAACAATTTGACTAATCACAAAACGTCACTCGATATTTTTTGTAGCCAATTTTATGCCCTACAAATTATTACGAGTAAAGTTTTTACAAACTCGGTATTGTTTTCTAGTTATTTTCATATTAATGTCAAGCGCTTACAAAAGCAGTCTTCTGCTAAATCTCAAGAGCTCGACATTGAAATTATAACAACTGGAAAACAATGCGGAATTTGAAAAAACTTTACTGAAAATAATTTGTAGGGAATAAAATTGTCTACAAAAACGATTGAGTGACATTTAGTGATTAGTCAAATTGTTTCGCCGGAAAAGTTAAAAGATCTCGAAACTCACTATAACTTGACTTTGACCTCAGATAACTCTTGAACAGGTGGATTTATCGAAAAATGATAAGCAACTTTTTTTGTAGAGCATTTAATTGCCTACAAAATATGTCTCGAAGATGTCTGTTAAAAAAGCCATTGCCGAGATATAAGATTCCAAACTTAAAATAATTTATTTTTTTTTTTAGCCTGGGGGTCGAATTTGTAGCTTATGAAAAACAAAAATTTTTGAAAAAAAAAAAAAAATCTTACTTAACATCTAGAGGCGGCCCGCTCATTTTTAAAATTAATTATGAGTCAAAATGTTTGTTTGCACAAAAAAAAATTTTTTTTGCTTTTTTATCTTTTAAAACATCTAAGAAATAACAATTATGATCATTTCTAACTCAAATTTCGCTCCAGTACCTTAAAGAAGGATGTTACTTTTCGTGACGTTTTTAAATACTAAAACAATGGTCACAAAAATTTTTTTTTAACTTATGATTTTTAATTGTCATAAAAGAGGATACTCTGATGTTTCCGGAACGCCTTTAAAAAATTTTTTACGACTATCTGTTCCGGAGATATTAATAAATAAATATCAATTATTAACCAAAAGTTTAGATTTTCAAAAGAATTATAGAAAATTTACAGTCAACTTGAATGGAGTTTAATATTTTTTTTTCTAAATGAATGTATTTAATCATTTTAATAACAATTTAAGAAAAATTTGAAGACAATTATAAACTTAAAAATTAAAGAACGACATGAATTAACATTAATTATTCTTAACATTAGAGTCAGTAACAATATAATTATAAACTAGTCAATTATATCTTAGTTATCATCATTTGCTCGAAGTTTGGCTGTATATTCCTTTTTGGTATCAAATTTTGGCAATTCACTACGTGATTTTAATGTCGTCTGGATGAAGCCATCACGTGGAATCGAAGTACAAACTTTCGATGATGCTTCAGTTACTAATTTGACAGACCGTTCGACAGCTTGATTGTGACATGGATGTTCAGTTATGTTGATTTTCTGCCAATTAATGATATTAACGTAATCTTTTGCACTCATATTTAAAGTTGGAACGTTGAACGAACGTAATTGTTTTGTCGAATTATTTTCGAATCTAGCTTTTACAATAGTATTGACAGCTTGCTCTCGTATCGATTTTTATCTCCTAACATAGCCAGTAGGATGTTTTCCGGGTGTGCAAAATATCCATTTCGTTGGATAACTGTGTCAATAATGTTTCTTTAACTTTTTTCTAAGTATCTAGAACGTCAAATAATATCAAATAAATGTTTTGCACCAAAAATACACGATGAGTGTAATTGTATAGTAAACCAAGTAGGAACATAAACTTCAATTATAAAAGTAGCTAAAATTTTGAGATTTTCATTTGGTTTCTCTCTCGAAACATACAGCCGTAAGATTCTGATAGCAGTCGTTAACCACCGTGTATGGCACAAATTCCCTAGATTGCATTGAGCGAAATCTGCTGATAATACTCCATTAGATATTCCGACAGATATTCTGTACAAATATTTTTGGTCCTTGCTTAAATTTTGTAATGGCAATAAAAGCAAATCTAATTTTATTTCTTCAAATTTAACCACAGGAATAGTTTCGCACATTTTCAATGCCCTACCAATAGATCCAGTCCATTGGTTAGGGCCTGCTGTTACTCCGTCTAAATGTAAAATCAGGTAGCGAAGAGGTAATTCGTTTAAATGGAATAAACAAATGAACCAGTAAACTGACTAGACCAAAGATTTTTCAATTTGAACAATAATCCCGTTTTTTTCGCCAGTATTAACATGAGCCCCATCACTGCCAATGACCCGTAATTTCCGGTAGTCCAAATTTTTTTGTATAAAATTTATAATACTGTCTAATGTTTTTTGCAGTGCCGGATACAGGTGTAACGTGTCCTAGATAAACAGAATTAGGCTCTGATATTAAAACAATATGTTCTTCCGAAGAAATTTTTCCATAAAATTTACCCTCAATTTGTTCATTGGTTAAAGTTTTGTCTTTTCGACCGTAAAAATATAAACCAGATAAAGCAATTCTATCAACTGTTTCTTGCTGCAACATATTTCGATATTTTTGACGCTCTCTTCTGATCTTTGATTTGTCAACAATATTTTCAGAAGATTTTTCATGAACTATCCCGTAATCTTCGAGAAGCGAAGTTGCTAACATTGCACCATATCTGTCGGATACTCCCACTCTGTCACAAGCCTTAGCATAGTTTGATAAGGCTCTTCTCATTTGCTTGGTGGGTGTCATATAGTGAAAAGATTCATCCAGATCCAAAGAATCTTCCGAATCTTCGGAAGAAAAACTCAGTGAATTTGAAATAGAACTAATTTGACGAGTAACAATTTGCGAAGAGCCTTCAGTATCTGTAGAAGTAGTCAAATTAATTTCACTAATATCTACAAAATCAGGATAACTCAATCTTCTCTTTTTCGAAAGACCAACAAAATTCAAATTTCTACTGTTTCTCTGATCTCGTAAGAAATTATGTTGAGAGATTGATAATTTAACTTTACAAATGCATTTGGTGTTGCGTAATCGAACAATATTTAAATTCAAATATAGTTGCACTTTCGACAGATAGAGGCAGCACCTACTGGGGCCTCATGGCTGTTAAATTTAAACTTGACTAGTGCAGTGCGACGCATGCGCATCGATTTTTTCTGCCTCGTGTCAAGAAGACGGCCGCCATTATCTTTTGCTATACACATTCAACAGATAACAAGTGTTATAATTTAATCTTATCATTTTGTGATCATATCAGAGTAATTAATTTAAATGAAAATTTAATTCAATTCAGCATTCATCGGGCTCATTAAAAATATAATTATTTTTATAATTTTGGGCACCAGAGCTCAGAAAATAATTACAAAAAGAACTCAAGAATTCAAGTGATCGACGACCACGTTTCTCAAGAGGTTATCACAAGGGAGACATAACTGGTGCCTTTTTTATTAAATAATTAATTATAACCAGTGCTCAATTAAATTAAAAGACTCAATATTCTCATTAATTAATTATCATTATGCTCAATATTACAATTAAATTAAATATTGACTTTCGCTCAGTAGCCTCTGCAATCATGCTACCACGTGTTCAACAAATAAATTAAATTCAGTGCAATCTATTATAAACTCATTCAAATCAATTAAATTAAGTGATCATAAATATTATAAACTCAATAATCTCATTTATTTATGCATTGGTGCTATTAAAAATAGTAATTCAAGTGTTCAATTATAAACTTCGCTCGGTAACCTCTGATTTCATGTTACTGTTTTCCATGACATTTTTTACAATCAATTCAGTGTTCAACTAAATTCAAACTAATTACTTTAATTATTTAAATCAATTACTCGAGCTCAATTTTATAATTTGCATTCAATTAATTACGTATTCATGAGCTCAGACAATTAACAGTATAAAATAATTAAATCAACGATTTAATTGTGTAACCCAGTGATATTATGTGCTGTGACAAATAAAAATATTGTTATATTTTTTAATATGCGTGTTTTTCCAACATCCCAACCACCAACTAGTCCTGGCATGTATTTATTCTATTATTATTACAACAATTTGGTAACTGAAGAACATTTACACTTAGCAATATCCAACAGCTTTTTCTTCCATTAGATAAATATTCATCTTTTTTTAAATTGTACCTAGTAGTATTGCGTGATTGCCCCGGTTTCTTGATACTTTTATATTTGTGATGCAATTCTTTCATTAATGAAACGATTCTTTGGTCTAAAATAACTGGATTTGCTACTTTTTCCCATATAACTTTTATATCTTCGAGCACAATTTTTAAAATTGTTCCAACATTTGGTTCTTTATAAGAAGAACGCCGTAGTTTAGATTGAACCCATAAATAATTTTTGATAAAATCTTCATGTGTTGGTAAACATAATGAATCAAATTTTTGCGGGACACCAAAAATTGGACACTCAGCGATATTTGTCATTTTTAATTTATTAAACACTTTGGCACAGACTATTTATTTTCAATATAAAAACACTCAAGATATGCTTTTTTTCAGCACGATCAAAATTGATAATATTTACTAATTTTCACTCATAAAGTCCAACAATTTCACCGAAAAAAAAAAAAAAATGAAGTAAAAAAACTGCTAAATAGTTTTTGATAGCGAAAATTGTATACATTAATTTTTGAACTTAATGTGCCTTAGAGAAAAATATTTCTCAACGCCATCTATGATAAAAAAAAGTTAAATACACCTACTTTCATGATATTTAGAAAAATTTAAAGGTTCTTTCCAAAGATATCAATCAAAATTCATAAAATTTTCAACTATCAGAGCTTTAAATTAATTGCTTATACCAAATCATTAAAAAAGTTAGGATTAACTATAAATTTTTATAATCCTTTTAAAAATCTTAACTTTTGGTTAATAATCGATATTTATTTATTAATGTCTCCGGAACAGATAGTCGTAAAAAATTTTTTTAAGGCGTTCCAGAAACATCAGAGTATCCTCTTATATGCAAATTAAAAATCATAAGTTAAAAAAAAATTTTTGTGACTATTGTTTTAGTTTTTAAAAAAGTAACATCCTTCTTTAAGGCACTGGAGTAAAATTTGAATTAGAAATGATCATAATTGTTATTTCTTAGATGTTTTAAAAGATGACAAGGCAAAAAAAAATTTTTTTTTTTTGCATACAAACATTTTGACTCATAATTAATTTAAAAAATGAGCGGACCGCCTCAAGATGTTAAGTAATATTTCTTTTTTTTTCAAAAATTTTTGTTTTTTATAAGATACAAATTCGACCCCCATGCTAAGAAAAAAAAATAAATTGTTTTTTTTTCACTTCACTCTAATATAACATACACAAACATTAGACTGAAACAGATTGTGAGTTTAACAAGGGGAACCGAGTTTCCATGGATGTCTCATTCGATCTGAAACGCATGTATAGTGCTCTCGCGCTCATACTCATAGTTGAGTAATTTTTGTGTTTAGGGCATGTTTGGTCATTACAATTTGTCTGACTGATTAAATATAACTTTGTAATATTTATCTTAATAACATATATAAAAATCAGACATTGAAAAATAAATTATGTTCATTTATTTTTTGTAGAGCTTTAAAGCGTCTGACAAAAGTTCTGGCCCATGGAAAGCGTCTGACTTTTTTGATATTACTTCAGAGTAATATTCTACAAAATATTTATAAAAATCAGTCATTGAAATTTCACTTAAGTAATTCTGATTTTTAGTTACCTTCCTCACCTGGTACCGGCGCAGGTGTCACCGAGCCAACTTCACAAACGTACAGGTATTAAAAAGTACACGAGAGACTACTTAGAACCGAAAGTTCTATGCTTTAGAAAATAAGTTGTGTCTTATCGCTATGGGATCTTGGACTATAATTCATTTACTAAAGGACTTAAAATTTTAGGAACAACAGCAGGACCCGAATATTTTTGTGCTAATTTAGCATTATAATCGTCAAGTTTTTTCCTTAATTTTCTATTTAAGTCACACACTTGATCACCGATTTTCAAATCTATCAGGATATCGGAAAATCTTTGATCATGCTATTTACGCGTGCGTTCCCGAGCTTTCAACATGTTTTGCTCTACAAAATGTCTCAATTCAATTACGTGGTCTATTCGAGCTTACCGAGTGGCAACATCAGATACATTGAGATTTTCTAAAGGGGCAATATCATTTATTAATCGCGCGTCGCGAACGTGATTTAAGTAAAATGATGATACACCCAAAGCAGTGGGTACCGAGGTATTATACGCAAATTTTAGATCTTCCAAATGTTCATCCTAGTCTTTTTGATTCTTACTTGTAAACGCTACGATAATTGGTTCAATGGCACGAGTACAACGTTCAACAGGATTTACGCAGGGGCGACCGATAGGTATTGGCGTAAATTTTATATTAAATTGGCTGATTAGGTTAATTATGTCTTTATTTACAAATTTTTTGCCATTATCTAAAATAATTTGACAGGAAGGACCCCAATGATTAAATACAGCTGTCAGGTGATGTCTTATCAGCTTGCAACATTGTTGCTTTAAAGGAAAAATCTCAAGGTAATGCGTATAAAGATGTTGGATAACAAGAGCATATTGATTTTCCATAAGAGAACGAGTTTAGGGGCCAATTTTGTCAATTGAGATAATAGTCCACGGCTGAGTTCGTGGTCTCGTTCCGATATATCCTTGCGGTTTAGTCTAGTCACTTTTGCTTAATATGCAGGTCTCACAGGCTGAAACTTAAGATGCAACATCTTTAAACATTACTGGCCAATAGAAATTATGTCGTATCCGTTGATAAGTTTTACCAATCTCAAGATGGCCTAATCGGGCTTCACAGTGTGCTTTCTCGATAGCCGGATGAATTTCTGACTTGGTTAGATCGATTTTCCAACGATTTAATTCACCAAGTATTTCCTTGACAGCTAATGGATGATAAAAATACGATCGATCATTTTCATATTTTCTTTTACGATAATTCTTGGGATATTTTTGGACTACACGAATTTTTTCATCATACCCAGCAAAATTTTGAGCAATTACACACAGTGATGAAGGATTCGAATCTGAAACAAGCGGATCAGCGGACTCTGGGTCTTCATATCGACGTGAATGTGCATCTGGAGCCTCATTTTGTGTACCTCGATAGTGTACAACTTCGATATCGTAAGCGGAAACGTCAATAACTCACCTTGCCAATCTACCTGCCAGATCTTTTATTGAGTGAAGCCATTTCAATGCGGAATGATCAGTATAGGCAGTGACTGGTAAGCCCTCGATGTAAACTTGTCATTTCCGTGAAGACTACATAACAGCAAGACATTCTTTCTCAGTTTTTGTGTAGTTCATTTCTGCCTTATTTAATGGTTGACTCAAACAGATACTTAAATTTTCCCGATCGATTTCTGGATCATACTAAGTTAGAACAGAACTCAACCTAGTATTACTTGCATCAGTGTATAAGCGATAAGATAAATCTGGTCGTAATAGTGATAGTGTTGCGGCTTTGAACAGAACTTCTTTCGTTTTTGCAAAGGCTTTTTCTTCAACAACTGTCCATTACTATGAAACTCAAGTACTCGTCAATTTATTCGAGGGACTTTGAACTTGCACGACATTTTTGAGATGTTTGTCGTACCAGTTAACTAACCCGTTAAATCTTTAAAATTCCGTACTGTTACCCAAAGAATGATTTCCGGAGCACCTGAAATGACTTCGTTCTTCATTCATTATTATTAAAAGGAAAAAAAATCTTGTGTTCTATTAAGTTATCGCTGAAAATTATCCAATCGTCGAGATATGCGAAAATTTTATTTTCAGCTTCGATGGAAGAAAAATGTGTTTTGAACCACTTAATAATTTCTCGTCGTACCGTATCGGAAGCTTCTATATAAGTACTGGGTACATTAGTGAGACCAAATGGCATCCGAATCTATTCAAGTAAGCCTCGTCCATCTACACAAAATACCGTGTATTGACGGCTATTTGGCTCTACCAAAACATGATAGAAAGCATTACTGACATCGAGTACAAAAATTACTTTAGCACCCAGAAGACTTGATAAGATGCGATTCATAATTGGTAACGGATTAGCAAATTTCTTCGTTACTTTATGAAATGGTCTGTAATCAATACACATATGCCAAGTATTATTTTTCTTTGATACCGTTACCGGTGAGCTTGCCCAAGCACTATTCAAAGGCTGAATATATCCCTTCGTGAGTAACTCGTTTACTCTGTTGTGCATAGCTTTCATTACTGGAGGACGTCTGCAGTAAGACTTGGTGCGTACTGGATTATGATCTGTTAATTCGATACGATGTTGAACTACATGTGTTAGACTCAACTGGACTTGTTTATTTTTCTTAAATTCTTTTGCTAAGAATTGTTCAAGATCCACACGTTCGGCAGAAGATAGTACATTTGATGCTGCTTGGTTTGTAAATCCAGAACAAGAGAAAAATGAGTGAATAACATTACTGGTGTTTACTTTCCACGTACTCTCCTTGGAATTCACTTGAATATCTGCTAGCTACCAGAAATAAGACCAAGAATTACTAAAGTAGATAATTCGAATAAAACGCTTAACCAGTTAATGATTTCGTGACTCTAACTCGTGTTTGTGTAGACTTGGAGTTAGCCATCGTTACTCCATGAGTACTAGTGGGGTCAGGTGTAAGATCTTGCAATTGATTTTCTTTGATCTGTTCGTTTGCAATCTCGGACATATAAATGCGCTCACTTCCACTATCCAGTAAAGCTTCAATTTCATATTTACCAATAAAAATAATGGCAACCATGCGATTCACTGTCGAAGGAGCTTCAAAACTTGCTCAAGAATGCGTACTGCCGAGTCTATTATTATTACTGAGCATTGGTAGTAACGTACTTTGTTTATGATCTGGATCCATTTTTATAGTAAGTGGTGGGGCGTACTCTATTTCTTCACTTGAATCGGAGCGATACTCATCGATCTCTGAGTCATATAAAGGACTAGTATCCTCCCTTTGATCACAGAGAGAAGTATCGTATTTCTCCGAATAGTTCTAAAACTTTGTAGCAGTTTGTCGTTGCCATTCTGCTATTTCGAGGTCAAGTGATGAATTTTTAATGTTTAAATTTAAAATTTTTATAGAATTTTTGAGTTTTGATTTCTTGATATTTTGGACTGGATGCGAAGTTTCGGAACTCGTCTCCCAAATGTACTCTTCTTCTGCTAAATTGTCAGTAATTAGATCAACAGGAGATGCAAAATCAATTGGATCACCGTCGAGATTTTCTGAAACGTTACCGACAATTTTTGGGACATCAGCAGTGGTAGAATAATTTAAAAAGAATTTCCCATTACTAATAGTAAATTCAGGGACATTGGAATTTGATGCAAACGAATCTGGTTTATCTTTATTAATTTCAATGGACTTATTCGGTTTGTTTGTTAACACAGAAGCCCTGGTACCGTGATTGGTGTCTACCAGGGCACTCACGCGTTTTTTGGAGTCGGTAGACGAGAATGAACCGGTAATCCCGCCTTGATAGGGACTTATCAGTTACAGACACACATCAAACCTCGGCAACGTGACCGATTTTAGCACAACGGCCGCAGACAGAAGCTTTTGGTGCAATAGTTTGTGATACCAAAGTCGAATTGACAGGGTTAACTTTTCCCGGTGACGTAGTTACAGCAGTTCAATCTAATTTTTTCAAAATAGTATTCATCGTCGACTCGAAGTTATTTAATAGAATAGAAGACTCAGGATTTGAATTTTTAATATGTGTATTGGACCGCACTGGATTCCAAGTGTGTTTGGAATTATTAAAATTTTTATTTTTATTAAAATTGTTATTTATATTGAAATTATTATTTCTATTGAAGTTATAATTAGAAAAATGATTATTAGATGGTGAGGTAGATGACTGTAAATTTTCCATACTATTGTTATGTCCGACTATCATTTAATTTAATATGTGGTTGCGTGGATTAGGAGTTCGGACTAACCAATGCAATTTTCGGCTCAAATATTTTATTCAAGCCTTATTTTGTTTGTTTAGGGATACGTTTCGAGCCGTTTATTTCTAGTTCAATTAAAACAGAATTATCTTTACAAGTAGATGACTGTAAAATGCGATAATTAATATATACAATTTTAGCTTTACAGCCTCCTTATTTCCTCTTAAATTTTTGAGACTGACTGGAAAACATGTTAATGTTGAAGAAGAAAAGAGGTCGATTATGAAGGCCTTACCTTTGCGCTGATATATATATATATATATATATATATATATATATATATATATATATATATATATTTATTATATTTTCCTTGAAACTGTTCCCGCGTTGTAAACCCTTTGAATTGACTGCTAGCTCTCGGTGCAGGCAATCTTCGGATGAGGGTGAGGTGGTGTCTTATTATTTAACTTATTTTTTTATGAATAATACACAAAAATTATTGTCACTTATGTCCTTTAATTTTCTTTGAAGAAAATAGAGTTGATACTCTTTAAAGGAATATCTTTATTATATTAATCATTTAATAATTACACTCGAAATATAATACAAAGCTTTATACTGATTATAATGTTTGGACATAAATTTGAATTTTATATATTTTTTTGTATGGGTATAATAATGCTCACAAACGTGAGTTAACACTTAACTAAGCACTCACAACCAATAACACGATTAACTTATGTAAATTTCTGTTCTTTCTCTTTTTTAATTTGTTTTATTTTCACGATTCAATTTTTTGATTGCTTTACTCTAAATAACCGGCACTCGGATGTGGGGATGTATATATATATGTATATTATTTCAATATATCTTGAAGCGCTGTAACTATTTTCTGGTTTTCTTTAATTTTTCAATGCAAATTTTAAAACCGCTCTGACCGCGATAACTTTTACTTTTACTTTTTATTTTAAATATTTTCTTTTTCTTATGAGTGAGATATTTATATAGATGTATATAAATATTTGTTTGAGTTGATAATTTTATTCTGTGATAAAATTATCCGCGAATTTTTAAAGAGGATACTGCTGTACTTATTAGTGGCTCTTCGTTGAAAACTTTGAATTCAACTATGACCGGAAAGCAAGCCTGTGCTCGGTAGAGTAAGTTGCTCTTGAAAATTTTTGTACACTGCAACCATGGGGTCCGAGTTTAGGAAGGGGAAATTTTGAGTAAGTTGCATCGTGCGAGATGTCCCATTGACGAAACTCAATTTAAGTCAATGCTAATTGTGCGCATTAGAGTGATCGTAGTTGATAGTAAGTGGGGAACGAAGAATAAGGGAATGACAGACAGATAGAGGGAAATCTAGTAGAACGTCTTGTAACACACAATTGAACCCATCCTTGTTTCTCTCAATAGAAAATGGAATATCTATTCCTTAGGGGTGTTCAACATGAGTAACTAAAAGAAAGAGTTTGCGAAGTCAGACATAACGCCCCCCCCCCCCTCCCAGCTCAAAAATGACGATTCTATTTCTTGGAGCTTGTAGTTGGTAACCGAATGTTGAACTCTGTTTTTGGTCTTGGTTTTAATAGTTCGACTAATTTAGCTCCGCTTTTGGCTAGTTGACCAGCTTGATCATTGCCGTAGATTCCCTCATGACTGGGAACGTGGTGGATTTTAATGTCTCGGGCTTTTATTTGAGTCTTGATGTAGTTGAACTCTTCTTTATACGAAACTGGCTTGCCTGTTGAGGTGATCCAATCTCGCTCCTTCCAAGTTTCATACCAAATAGTAAGGCTGTTGCATAAGTACTCAGAATCAGTAAATAGATCTATTTTTGTTAAATTGAATTTTCTTATAATTTTCAAGGTTTGTAGAATCGCTTCTAATTCTGCACAGTTGTTGGTGTTCCGGTTGAAGCATGGACTAGACAGACTCTGGGGATGATTTGGTCCAAAATAAATGCCCAATCCTGTTGCTGATTCTGAAGTTCCATTCCGAAAGCACGATCCATCTGTGAAGATAGTAATTCGACTTTCAGCATTTCTTTTGAATTGATGGTTTATCGGGTTAAGGGTCAATTGTTAATGTTGTAAATACTGTTGAAGACTGGATCTGGATAAGCGAGGATTTGATCACGACAATCCTACCAAGTATGGT
>OZ024706.1:21606873-21674266 GCA_964016945.1 Microplitis deprimator | reverse complement strand
ATTGTGAATATTGGTTGTAATATGTGGGCCTATCACTAGAAACAAGGGTTTTCCTGCTACTACCTTTACTTTTTGGTTGGCTCTAAAACATGAGTTCTTCTGATTCCGAGGATTGATAAACAACTGTTCCTAGTGATAGCTCCAACTCTGTAATGAAACATATTTTATCAGAATAGCAAATTCTTAATATAACCAAAAACTTACTGTACTACCAATACTTCTCTTCAAAGAGATTAATATATTTATCTTGTCAAGATAGATAATCATTCATTATATTGTAGATAAAATAAATTTTTTTTTTTCTCTATAAGATTCCCCTATTTTTCTTTATAAAAAATAGAGATACTACTCTTTTAAAGGAATCCATTTTTATTTATATTTTTTTTGTTTTTATGTTGTGTTTATTGATTTTTTTTTTTTATTTTCTTTCCAAGATCCCCTCTTCCCCTTTGACATGGAAAAAGTTTGAGCCTCCCATCACCCTTCTAGGATAACAGAGACCCAGACTTTTCCCTGATTCTATAGACAGAATGTATAATGTGTAAAGGGAAAAGCGGTCCCAGTTTTCTATTAACTTTATAATATAAAAATTTTTTTATAACGAAGTTCTTTTCTAAATCTACTTGGACTAACCTAAAATTCCTCTAAGTTTCCTTAATTTGAAAATGGAGATCAACTCCTAGAAAGAAAAATTTTTTTTATAAAAGTATTTTTCTTCATAATGTAAATGTCTGTTTATAATGTAAAAATATATTTTTTATTTAGGGTTACCTAATAATTCCTCTAAGTTTCCTTAACCGGAAAATGAAGATGATACTCCTAGTGGAATTATAAAGTATTATACCTAATTATTTAACTCTAACTATGACTAAATATTATTTCCTAATTATATTAATTATTCGTCTCTCTTCACCAGGACCCGGTACGGCTCGTTACTCCTTTGGGTGTTGCCCTGAAGTCCCCTGAGGTTTTCCTTTGATGGCATGAGGATTGTAACTACCCGCAGATTGACTTCATCCTCCCTTTTTAGCAAGTTTGACAATGCCGGTTGATGTGTAAAATACGGGATGCCTCTCAGGTCAATGGTCTCGACACTTTCGTTGGCGTCGAGTATTTCGATGATCGTATAATAAGAGAAGTTACCCGGATACTATTAATGTATTGATGTTCGTACGCAAGGTTCTATAGAAGCTCCCTATGCGTTTATGGGGCTTCACCACACTTAAAGTCGTGAGGTTTGTTTTCATGCGCTGGTATGGTGACTTGGTCAAGTCTGATTTCGTAGATAGTAAGGTGTTCTGAGTTTGTCGCCATTGATACAAGGTTGTGTACCAAATCATTTCGGTTATTAATCAGGGATACCTCAAGGGTTTTTAATTCTTCGTTCCTGGTGATCATGTCCGAATAGTGCCACCATTTATCATCCTGCTAATTTCCCCAACCGAAGTTTAGTGTCTTGATTTTTGTACTGCCAATTGCGTTGATAAATGGAAGCAATCAATATTTTTCAAGTAACGTATCCTAGTCCTGTCGCAGTCTTGGATAGTTAATGCGTTGAGTATTTTGTTGTCGGTGAAGTACTTGATAAAGTGTTCGTGATTTAAGAAATAACAACCTTTCAATTTGAGTTGCTGTACTTTTCCACCCGCTTCTTTCAAAGATGATCCCGTGAAAAATGTGTTATCGCTCACTCCGAGTTCTGTTAGGTCAGGTAGTTCCTTAAGTAACCCACTTGATTCTTTATCCACAGGGCCCTGAGACCTTCCGATGGCAAGAAACCGTAAGACTTTAAATCTTTACAACTCTTCTATTAAGCCACTGGAGACAATTGCCCCTGATAAATCCAAACTGGTTAGACGCTCGGGAATTCTGTATCTGAGGAAGTTAGCGATCACTCCCGGCGATGTTAGTTGGTTTTCTGGTAAGCTGATACTGAACTGACGGAGACTTAACAGCTGTGCTTTAAACATTCCAGATAAAAGTTCCTCTGTTTCTCTTGCACCAGTGGTGTTACGTAATCGGTCGATGTTGTTGACATTTACATCGAAGGTTCTAATCAATTCTTGAACTAATTAGCGCATACCCGGTGAATACGTGGACAGAACACACATGTCAGTCGAGTCTAGATAACTGAAGATTTCCATCCAACAATCCGGGTCCAGAAATGCGTGTAAATTGAGAGACTGAGCTCCCACTGGCCGATGGAAGTGTTATGCCCAGTTTTTTGAATGGGACGATTCGCAGCTTACTTCTTCCAATATTGAATTTATTATCCCTGGATTGGGTTTGCAGCTGCAGTGCTGTTAAGACTAAATAGAGCTTTATACGCCCTACCGCTAGATGATTTTTCCCAGGGAAGATAATTAACTTCTTCACCTCCTTTCATTTGAGCTGTAAGGTCTCCATCAGCCTCTTCTTTGTTGTAGTTTTTGAGAGCCCGTAAATGAGCAACTCACGCATAGGCTGGTTACCCTCGTCCCAGATTTCGGGCATAGGTCTGGGAGTCCTGTCCCGTATCGTGATGTCGTGGTAGAACTCGAAATCCCCGACCCGAGGGTCGATCGGATATACCCTTGTCTGGTTTAGCTTCGCGTCGAGATCTTTCTTACGCTTCGCGACTTCCTCCTGAGCGACATGTTTTTACTTTTCCAAGTGTACCTTGGCTTCTGTCATGGTCCAGGGGTTACTACGCTTTGACCTGATTATCGGATGATCTATAAGTTTAAATTAAAAATTATTTGAAACTTCCCTTTGCAAGGGAATGGAGTCGATGCTCCTCTTACTTGCTAACCTATTACTACTAAATCTATTTTCTATCTTCATTAGAGACTAAAACTAAAATTCCTTTATTTTTCCTTATAGAAAATAGAGATGATACTCTTTAAAGAAATTATTTCTATTAATTAAATGTTTTTTTTTTTTTTATTTACTTGGGAAGGTCGGAATCTATTACTTTAAAATCCCGATTCAGTCTGCAGACGAACGGCCTGAATGCTAGGAGATGGCACGTTCTCGCTCGATGTATTAGTAACGCTGCCGTCAGCTTTTTCCGTTAGCATAGAAAGCATAGTTTTCGTTGATTGATGGATTTCCTTTGCAGAGGAAACGTTCTCTTCGATTGTCTTCTTTTGAATAAATTTAACGTTATTTATTTTAAGGCGAGATTTGAGTTTGAACCCTGTTACTATTGTTATCGCGAAATTTGTAATTGATGCAAAACTTATACTAATGTACAAAATGATTTGAGAATATTTATCTTTCCGATTCTCGACATTGATTTCCTTTAATCGAATCTGAATAGAGTTGAGACTATTTCCCGTTAGAGATTTCGAAACTACTAGCGAACGTGTCCAAAGACTATAAAGGTCTTGGTCTTTTATTGATTGATCAAATTTTGAATATTCTGCGGTGGTATTAAGATCTTTTTCTGGGTTTATCCCGACAAATTTGTTGTTATATTCGCCAAAACTTAATAAGGTGATTTTATGGTTCTCTGCTCTACAACTAGGAGTAAACTTCAACAGCCCGGAACCTTCTAATGTTATAGTGTCCGATAGTTCCCCGTCGCAACTAATTCTTAAATTTTCCGGTCGAAATGTGGAGAATAACCAGATGTTTTCGTTCGTTAAAGCAATTCATTGAGTGGTATTCTGATAAAACAAGATTATACTACACGCTTTCATGTCATTAGGAACTTCAGTTTTGAATAAGTCTATTCCGCATTCATTGGATTCAGCTATTGATTCTAAAGGTATGTCGGGAAAACATGCCAACTCCTCACCTGCGGGCAGGCATTCGTCTACATACTTTTGAGAAGCTAAATAGAAATTATTAAACCCAGATTGGACGATAATATACTCCGATAATGACTCTATAGATAAACTTACAAGTGATTCTCCCAAAAGATAGGGAAGTCTATATGGTATTAATTTATAACTCTGCCATAAATACTTATCCATTAAGGGTATTACGACCGTGACTATAATTAGGTTGTCTGATCTTGCAGCAGAGATTCGTGCTATTTTTGTTAATGTTTGGAGGTCAATATGATCTAATGGTTGTAGAGGGTTAAAATTCGGGAATTTACTGTCTATGGCTTTCATAACCTCTTTCATTTGCTCTGGAGAAACTAATTCTGAATTTAGAATTCCCCTTTTTGCTTCCTCTATAGCTGTGATAGCAGCTCTTACCAGATTATTACGATGTAAAATCTGTCTATAAACTTTAGTAGCATAAATATTATATTCCAGTTCCTGGTCTATAATGTTAATATGCTCATTTCGAGAATCGGCAAATTCTTCGATGCTTTTAGCAAGAGTATTAATTAGGACTGTTGATAAAATATCGATATTATTATTTCGAAATATCGATATTTATTACTAATATTTTTTTGGACGATATATCGATAATTCGATATTGAAATATCGATATCGATGGTTGATATTTTTTTCAAGTAAATTTTTATTTTTAATTTTTTTTCGTAATTTATTTAATCTACAAAATCATCGTAAACTTAATCTACCGTATTTTATTTATGAAAATTAAGTTAGCCGACATTCAATAATTTTTGATTTTTTTTATTAATTAAAAATTAGAATTAAAAAACTATTTTTCAAAAATTCCAGGTATAATTTTTAAAATTTTCTACTCTTGAAAATTTTTGTTTTAATTTTTTAAAAATTATTTTTAATAAAATAAATTATAAAAATTTTCAAATATTGTTTGTTGTCGCTGTCAGCGTTCACAGCTTTGCATAGTTAGTATCTTTACCTCTAAGGCTCTATGTAGATTAGTCTGTGTCTGTGGTTAATATGGAGCGAAGTTAAAAAGAGAGGTTAGGAAAAATTACTGTTTTATTGTAATGTAGCGGTTAAAGCAAGTGTTTATTCATATTAATTTATTAAATATCTAGTTGCATACGAATAGTTCAGTGCTGAAAAATGTCTTCTTCGGCCAATTCTTCCATTGTATGGACGTATTATAAAAAAGTTGATGCAAGAAATGTTTCTTGCAACTTATGCGGGAAAAATTATAAAAGCAGCGGAAATACAACCAATTTAGCAACCCACTTAAAAACGAAACATCATCATGCATATGCCCAACTAACTATAAAAAAAAGACAAATATTAAGACAGCCACGAATAATAAAGCAGACGAAAACATTATTAATATGTCGGTAGCGCTGTTACCATTATCGAGACCACATACTAGACTCACTGAGAGTAATAGCTTCTCTGACAACCAAGAGGGTCTAGTTAATCAGGTAATATTTTTTTTGCAATGTATTAGTGTAAATTTACAATCATGTTCTATAAAGTCTAAAATCTCTAAATTTATGTATTAGGTTAACCACCAAGAGGAGGATACTGAAAGCTTAGATAATATTTCGGTCTTTTCAAGATCACCGAAATTAAAACAACAAACTGTTTTGCAATTTTTTGAAAAAAATGCAAGTTATGATGGTAATATATTTGAATTCGTTATTGTAAATATAAATTTTATACTTGAACTTTTTTATTAATATTTTTTTAAATTTTAGATGGAGGCGAGCGCCATATTGCAATTACCCAAAGTTTAGTCTACATGATTATTAAGGATAATTTACCCCTTTCTTGTGTTGAAAAAGAGGGACTACAACAATTTGTTCGTACAGCATGTCCTCGGTATAAATTACCATCAAGATTTAAAGTAAATATGTTAGATCTTTCTATAGTTTCGATTCTTAAAAATCGTATAATATGCTTTTGAAATTTAATACTTATTACAAACAATTGTTAATTTTTAGGTAACTGATTTAATATAACAAAGATATAGTACAACAAAAGCTATACTAGTTAATCATTTACAAGAAACAAGGTACCTTACCATGAGTAGTGAAATAGTTACAATAACAAACTCCACGAGAAGTTTTCTAATCGTTACAGTTCACTTCCTGAATGTTGCTGATGCGAGTCTCAACTGCTGTTGTCTTACTGCCCATTACATGACAGGGGTAAAATATTTTTGAATCTGTCTTTTCGAGTTTTTTTTTTTGGTATCAAGATGTATTACATCAAGTATGTTTACTATTACTATACTGTTACTTTTCAGGGACATACAGGAGAATATATTAAAGATTGTTTTGAAAATATAATGAGCGAGTTTTCTATTGATAAATCGCAAATTGTAAATTTCTCAACCGACAGTGGTAGCAACATGGTTGCTGCTGTAAACTTATTTTTGGGAGCGAAGAAAAAGATTCCTTGTGTTGCGCACACTATAAATTTGATCATAGATGGGGTTTTAAAAAAAAATGAAAGCTTTTCAAACTTAGCTGATCATATAAAATCTATTGTGACCTATTTTAAACACTAAGTTAGTGCTTCTGATCAATTAAGATCTGAGCAACTAGCAGAAGGAAAGAAAGAAGGCCAAATATTGATGCTCATTCAAGCAGTTAGTACTCGCTGGAACTCTTGTCTGGACATGATGGAAAGATTCCTCAAATTGTCTTCAATTGTCGCGAAAATATTGGCATCCAGAATTAAGAATAATGTACCTGATATGGTAGCTACTTCGCAATTAACGATTTTGCGTGATTTAGTAACGCTTCTTAATCCATTTAAAACAGTAACAGAAGATTTGAGTGCCGAGAAATATGTCACAGCTAGTTTAGTTATACCACTAACGAATTTATTAAAACAAGAAATCGAACAAACTAAAACATCGACTGCTATTGGAGCGTCAGTACAAAATGATTTATTAAATGGTATTCAAAGTAGATTAGTGCCTATACAAGATAACCCTTTTTTGGCCAAAGCAACTATCTTAGATCCCCGCTTCAAGAAATTACATTTCATGTCAGCATTGGCTGGTGCTAATGCAATATCCGATCTATCAAAAGACATAATTGCAGAACACAAAATAAGAGGAAATCGTTCACCTACAGTAGGCGCTTCTCCACGTGGAGGAAAAGAAATAACTTCATCATTATGGGATCGACATGAAGATATGCTCTTGAAAAATATGGCTAATGCCAATGAAGTTTCTGGCAAAAGTTTTGGTACAATACCTGCTGAATTAAAGCAGTATTTAGATCAGCCAAATATTTCAAGGTCATCAAACGCCCTGAAATTTTGGATTGATAGTAGGCATTTTACTCCCGTCCTATCAGAAATAGCAATTAAATATTTAATTTCTTCTGCTACATCTGTAGCATCTGAACGAGTTGCTTCTACAATTAATCTTTTAGTGCCTAACAATCGTAGTAGCCAAACAGCCGAACATATAAAACAAAGAGTATTTTTAAAAACTCTTACTGAAAAATATTGGTATACATAATTGTCTTATTTAAATTTGAAAAATAATTACCAAGAACTATAACTTAATACTTATGTATATTCATAATTTAATTTGTTCAATAAATCTACTGGACTATAAATTGTGTAATCATTTTTGAGCTGAATTACGATTTTTTTTTTAAATAAAGCCGATATATCGAAATATCGATATTTTTTTTTCGATATATCGTACTCCGATATTGATATATTTAAAAATATCGATATATCGAAAATCCGATATTTTTAAAAATATTAACAGTCCTAGTATTAATGTTTTTGATGTTATTTTTAAGATGTGTACCGAGATAGTTGATTTCCGTTTGTAATATATTTGTGGAATTATTAATTAGATGAATAATTTGTGCCTCGTCGCGATACAGACCGTTAATTTCTTGTCTGAAATTTTCGTTGTTCTCCCGATCTAAAATTCAAAATACTTCCTTTGCTATTGTTCCTACAATTCCCCACCATACATTTCGTGCATTTCTATATTCACTTACGGGAGTTCTATCTATGATTTCCCTTAGGTGTGCCATTAAATGAACGCTTTCATTGGTAGTAGATTCTATTGCCGGTTTTTAGAGAACTCGAGAGCATAGTTTCTCGGAGAAATATTTCTCCAAGAAACAATCTGGAAACATCGATACATACTTAAACTGTTCTTCTGACGTGTCTGTTAGAAGATTCTCTACATCGATGGTAATTAACATAGTCCATTTCTCCCTTATTAGGTGAATAATATTGAACTTCTCATAATAAATTCCAGATTTCTGTTCAAAAAACTGGATCTCGTATGATTTATCTGAATTTGCAAAGTTCCATAAGCCGAAAGATAATGCCGAAATTAGGATTCGAATAGTTAACATCTGTAACAAAAGATTTTTTTTATGAAGGGCGAGATTTTAGCGTTTTCTTAGTTAAATCGTGGACTGAGAATGCTAATTTTAATTTTGAGGGGTTTTTCGAAAATATATGTCCTTTGTTTGTCTCTAAAACGACCGTTCCGTTTTATAAGATTTTGACTATCTCATAGGGGCCGTGGTGGTGACTATCGAGTTTCCCCTTTCTCGGTTCCTTTATCATATACACAAATTTACCAGGTGAAAAATCTACCTCATGTAAAGTTTTATCATAACGATCTTTAGAGTGAACTTTCGAGTCTATTAGATTAATTCGAGCCATAGCTCGGGCTTCGTTTAATCGATTTAATAAATTTCCGATTGATTCAGGATAAGTTTCTATCTGTGAGTAATCTGGAAATGAGGTGGGCGAGCGAGCGTTTTTTCCGAATATTAATTCGAAAGGTGTAAAGTTAGTAGCAGAATGTACAGTTGTGTTGTAATTGAACATTACCATAGCTAAATATTTGTCCCAATCTGAGAATGATTCTATGAATACTTCTAGATATTCAACTAAGGCATGATGCAATCTTTCTAGCGCTCCGTTAGATTGTGGATGATACGCGGATGTTGTTATTCGCTTGATTCTTAGAATTCTAGCTAACTTACTCAGAAGCTTGCTCGTGAAAGACGTACTATTATCAGATAAGATTACTTTTAGACAGCCATAAAGACTGATAAAATTATTAATTAAAGCCTCAGCTATACTTTCAGTCCGTATGTCTGATATTGCGACCACGGCGCAAAATTTTGAGAAATTGTCTTGTATTGTAAGAATATGTATGTTACCGTCTGGAGTGAGCTCAAGTGGCCCTACCGTATCAATTGAAATTTTTTCAAAAGGTTCAAAAGGTGTGTCCGATATTATCATGGATTGTCTGGTCTTTATTCGCGATAATTTTTCGCGCTGACAAACGTCACAGATCTGGATAAATTTATGTACATCTTCTTTCAATCCGGGCCAATAATACCGCGAAGTTAATACCAATTTAATAAGTGGAATCCTAAACATGCAAACCTTCTCAATAAGACAATTTATAGATAAATTCAGAAAAATATAGATAGCCCGAACTGGGAATCGAACCCAGACCATGTCGGTATCGCGCCGAGTGCTCTACCAGTTGAGCTATCCGGCACTATACTATATTCCGTTCAATTTAATCTATAACTTATTGAGCCACACCGTCCATCGTACGGTAATACACCAATTTCATAAGTGGAGACCTAAACATGCAAACCTTCTCAGTAAGACAATTTATAGATAAATTGAGAAAAATATAGATAGCCCGACCTGGGAATCGAACCCAGACCATGTCGGTATCGCGCCGAGTGCTCTACCAGTTCGCGAATTCTCCGAAATGTTTTTACTACACCTTCATGCCCTCCAATTGAACTAGAGTGATATTTGGTAATTATTGGTAAATTTTGATCTTTGGTTGGGCATATTATTTTACCTTTAGAAAGAGTGAGATTTGAAGGGCAAAATTTGAATATTTTAGTCAAATAAGGTTTTATTCCCTCCCCTATTTCATCGCCATTTTCAGCTATTCTTAAACTTAAAATTTTATATTTTTCCAAAGCGTCTCTTAACCTATACAGAGCGTCCGATATCATTTCCGGAGTGGTTTTATCGAAGTGACGCGGTTAGAAGAATACTGTGAAAACTCGACTTTTTTCGTACTGCGTTACGAACACCTGCCCTACTTTAGGTTTATTTATTTTAAACTCTGATTCCGAAATATAATTTAGTACTTGCAGCAACTTAGGTACTGGTTGAGTAAATTTACAATCAGCTGAAAGGAAATGAGCTATATTATCTTTAACATAAGTGAGTCCGTCCAGACTATGAAATATTTTTAAGAGAGGTTCTCCTACTGATCCGGAACTGATTGTATTTTCTAGTTCAGAACCAACAGGATTCCTACCTATATCTGATAATTCTGGTTCCGTTTCAAAAGCTTTATTTGTATTATGAGCGATAACTGCGTTGGGCAGTGAATAACTAGGATTCGGTTTCAAGGAAACCGTTGTCTCTAAGTTTTGATTTTTATTTATTACCGGATTTTCAATTTCTTTTGGTGTGCTCTGTTTCGGTGAGGTTGAACTAGGATTCTCGTCGGATCGTTCAGCTAGGGTGTTCGGGGTCACGTCTAAATCTAACCCTGTTACAGATAGCGGCGAATAATAAACACTTTCTTCGCCTGGAGTTTTTAATAATTTGTGGGCTCCTGCATCCTAGTACATTCCGTCAAAGAATAACATGAGTTGTCGGTTGATGGAAGCTGTTACTTTACCGAAAGAAGGCATAGTTATTTGCCTATTGCTTTCATCCATCGCTTCATCGATAGAATCGATTTCAGATTCTTCTGCACATTCCTCGGACTCATCGATTTCTTCATTGTCTGCATCTGAAGCGGCTTCCTGACCGCGATATTCTTCTTCAGAATCCTCATGTCCTGCACCTTGTAGGGTACGGTCAAAACGATGAAAAGATCTTCTAATTTCTTTCACAAAGTTTTCCCGAGATTTGGCTTCTTCTCGTTCTTGTTCTTCTTGTAACTGAACTGCAGCTTGCTCTTGCTCTTCTCTTCTTCGCAAGATCTCATCAAATTTGTTAAAACTGTCTTGCAATTTACTCGATTCGACTGTTTTAGGACTTGAATCTCCATCAGCCGCTTTCGCGTTGATATTTTCAGGTAATCGAGGGCTATCGTGCCCAGCTTCGTCAGTTTCGGTAAAATTCGGTTCTATTTCTATCACGGAGGGTATTTCTTTGGGAACTGCCCTGGGTGGCAAGACTGTTACTTGTGATAACTGTGGATTGGACTCCGTACGTAAGAAGCTCCGCTCTTAAACGGGCAAGTTCTGCTTTGGACATATTTATTCGAAATAAAATTATTCCTAAATTATTAATCCCTAGTAGCTAAATTCTAAATAGTATCAAAATTATCACTTTGTTCTTAATTAAAAGAAAAGAGTTACTAACTCAGAAGCGATATTTTAATGTGTAAATATGACTATTCATATACCAAAAAAAAATACATACATGTATTTTATTTAAATCAAACCCTCAGAAAAAAAAAAATATTTTTTTTTATAAAATACTTAATTTGTTTAGTTAAATGTTAATAATCGAAGGACCTGATTGAATAATTTATTAGATACTAATAAAATGTTTATCAAACGAACCTCTTCTCTTTTAAAGAGAACGGATATATGTGTATATATGTATGTTGGTTTCTCTGAATAATTGAATACAAAAATTAAACTAATATTTTTTCTAATTTCTAGTAAATATTTTATTTGAAGTTTGGAATGTATGTTTCTCTTGTAAGAGAGCTAAACTGATTTGACCCGGATTTTATGACCCTAGGTACCTGGGTCGGTCAAAGGATACCTTTGATGTCATGAGGCTCAAGTACTAAATAACCGTTGGCAATGTGTTTATCTTCAAGACAATATATGTATATATATATTTATATATATATATATAGAATTTCCTGAAATTGAAAAAAATTTTTTTTCTTTTTTTTTTTTTTATCTAATTGTTTCCAGAAAAATAAGTTACTCTTAAAAATGTTAGTTTGAGTAGAGAAAATATTTCTCGAAACGCCAATCTGTTAGTAAGGGAATCAAAATTTATAAAATATATATTTTTTTGTATTGAATAAATTTTAGTAGTATATTTTTTAGCAATCTATTTCTATATGTGCGATTACCTGACACCAGTCCTAAATTTTAATTTAAAGATTAAGCTCTGATCAAAGTCCCCTTTCTTGTTGTTTTTTTTTTTTTTTTTTTTTTTTTTTTATTTTTTTTCAAAAAGGAGGAAAGGAAAAAGAGAATTAAATTTATTATTTTATATAATTATATGTATAGCTTGAGTTTACTTTGTTCTTCTCGCAAATAAAATGTTAGAATTTTTAATACATTCTACAATAATAAAAATATAGAAAATTATGAATAGAGCTGACAATAAACAAAGGGAAAATACAGTGTTATTAGCAACAAAGAGCGTTTCAAATAAAATCTTTACTTGAAAGAATCTCGTTAAAAATGTTTAAACTAAATTTTATGATGGGGTCCAACACTCTGTATTGTCCCCCGAAAGACACGTGTTTTCTTTCTAAACTAAGACCGTAATATTTGGCTATATTGTAAACTAATAAAATAAGAAATTCTTTGTACCACTTAAGTACTCAAGATCATAAAATAAAGCCTATAATGACTTTCTTATGCTAGCTGCACAAATGTGCTTTAAATGTGTTTTTCACGGTTCAAAACTAATAAAATAAAATAGTTCATTTTCAAAAGTGAATTTTCGAAAACTAAAATATCTAAGTTATAAAAAAGAAAGTTTTGTAACTGGAATAAAATAAAATACATTTTTTTCTCAGAGTCCAACGAAAATAAATAAGTTAAGATGATTATACAAATAATTCTTTATTCTATTAGAAGTACAAATAAGTCCGCCGTTTTATTGTAGATGGCGCGGCACGGAGTTTCGGTTAGCTTTCGCAGATGATAACCGGCTTAAAAAATAGTTTGGACATTCAAGAACAACATAACCTATCAATATTATTGATCTTATATTGGTAAAATATAATTTTTATAAGTTGAAAATGTCAAAATTTGAGCCAAGTAAGCGTCATTTGCGGGAAATATTAGTTTACTTCTTTAATTTAAAGAAATCTGCTACTGAGGCGCATCAATTGCTCGTAGAATTATATGGTGAGGGTGCTTTGAGTGAGAGAACGTGTCGAGAGTGGTTTCAAAAGTTTAAAAACGGTGATTTCGACGTAGAAGACAAAGATCGCAGTGGAAGGCCAAAAATTTACGAGGATGCAGAATTGGAGGAATTATTGGAGGAAGATTCATCTCAAACACAAAAAGAACTTGCTCTCACATTAGAAGTCACTCAGCAAGCAGTCTCACATCGTTTAAAATCATTAAAAATGATTCATAAACAAGGAAATTGGGTTCCGTACGAATTAAAGCCGAGAGATATTGAACGCCGATTATGCTTAAGTGAAATGCTGCTAGCTAGACATAAAAAAAGGGTTTTTTACATCGTATCATAACTGGTGATGAGAAGTGGATACATTATGACAATCCAAAAAGAAGAAAATCATGGGGATTACCTGGCCACGCGTCAACATCAACAGCAAAACCGAATATTCACAGAAAAAAACTTATGCTGTGTATTTGGTGGGATCAGCTAGGTGTAGTGTATTATGAGTTGCTTAATCCGGGCGAAACAATTACTGGAGCCTTCTATCGAACACAATTTATGAGATTGAGCCGAGCTCTGAAGGAAAAACGCCCTCGATACTATTCTAGACACGAAAAAATTATTCTTCTGCATGACAATGCTGGTCCACATGTTGCGGCTCCCGTGAAAAAGTACTTGGAAACACTTGATTGGGAAGTGTTACCCCACCCGCCGTATTCACCAGACATTGCACCGTCCGATTATCACCTATTCCGGTCCATGGCACATGCTCTGACAGCGCAGCGGTTCACATCTTATGAGGATACCAAAAATTGGGTTGATTCGTGGATAGCCTCAAAAGACAAGGAGTTCTTCAGACGTGGGATTCGAATGCTGCCTGAGAGATGGGAAAAAGTGGTTGCAAGTGATGGGCAATATTTTAAATAAATTTATATTACCGTTCTTTTAAAATAAATATTTAATTTGTGTTAAAAAACGGCGGAAACTTATTTGTAACCCTAATATTTTCTTCGTTAAACTATGAAGTTTACAGATCGTATTTCGATATCTAGTTACACTAGCCGAAAATATTCACACGGTTCCAACTGCCGAGTAGACATAAATATAACATAAATTATTTTATTTATTAAATTGCTGACGCGAGTAAGACGATATATATATATATATATATATATATATATATATATATATATATATATATATATATATATATATATATATATGTATATGTATATACATATATGTATGAATATAATTTATAGTTATTTGATATTTTTCTTTTATTATTATATCATTGGTTTAGTTTTAATATTTTTTTATGATCAATAAACATATTATTCAGAATCTTAAGTCATCGAAATAAGATACTTCCTGCGATAAGACTGCAGTAACTTTTAAATAATTTTCTAACTGTTTAAATAAAGATATAAATATATGTATACTTTTACTTATATTGAATTTCGTTTATTATTATAATATACCGAGAAGGAGGAAACAAAATCCTTTATATGTTAATTAAATTTTAAAAAATAATTAAAATTTTTTTTTTTTATCTTTATCTCTTTTTTTTTTATATCAAAATTTGTATTCCCGAACTTTTCTCAACAGGTCTGTTTGTAGACACCGAAACCGATAGAACAAAGATTCCCGGTATTTAACGCGCAATAGTTATCTTGCTGCAAAATCAGACTCCCTCTTTATTTTCTTAAATTTTATTTTTAAGATCTTTTATATCGTTCTTTGGAAAATATGGGAATATGTATATTTCTATGTATGACTAAAATATTAGTACAAATAATTTTTGATCAGCCTCAATCGCATGCGCAATATGAACAAAATGATAAAATTTATATATATGTAAAAATAACAGTTATGTCGAAACTTTGAAAGTTTTTTTTATATTTTAATAGGATTCTTTTATGGAAATTTTCCTTCCACTATGTTCCTATGATGGAATATAAGATTCCTCACTTTGTAGGAAAGAGATTTAATGATAAATCTGTAGTAGAACGAAAATACCATAAAACAATACTTTTTCTATATTTATACGGCTCAAAAAAATTTAGAGATATTTTATTTATTTTCTTTGCTTTATATATACTGGAGTGTCAATCAAGTAACCTAAGAAATTATTTCCGGTGATAATAAAAGTATCAAAGTTTCAAGTAAATATATGCATTCTTATTATTTTAACTTAAATATATTCTTAAAAGGAAAAAAGAATGCCATGAAAACATACGAATTTGTGATAGAATGATAAAGATAGATCTATAAAAATGAAAACATTAATTTTTAGTGAACGATCTTTTGGATCAATAAAATAATAAACTCTACCGCGATTTTTGTACAAATTAAAAATAAAATTCCTTTATTTTTCTTAAAGAAAATAGAGATAAAACTTTTTAAAGGGATTTATTTTTGATTTTAAGTACTTTTCGAAATTTTTTAATTCATAAAATTTCTTTTTTTTAATAGACAAAATCTTAACAATTCAAAATTATACTGTTTATTTGACTCTATTTTAAATGCAACCAAAAGAAAATACTCTAACGACCGAATCCCACCGCTGCCACCAGAAAATTCATTGTTGTCCGACTATTATTTAATTTAATATTTGGTTGCGTGGATTAGGCGTTCGGACTAACCAATGCAATTTTCAGCTCAAATATTTTATTGAAGCCTTATTTTATTTGTTTAGGGATACGTTTCGATGTGGATCTTCTTTTATTTCTAGTTCAATTAAAACAGAGTTATCTTTACTAGTAGATGACTGTAAAATGCGCTAATGAATACATACGATTTTAGCTTTATAGCGTCCTTATTTCTTCTTAAATTTTTGAGACTGACTGGAAAATATGTTAATGTTAAAGAAGAAAAGAGGTAAATTATAAAGGCCTTTCCTTTGCGCTGATATATATATATTAGAGTGCTCCATTTGAAACGAACATTTTTTTTTTTAGCGGACACAAGAAAATTTTGTTATTTATGTTGAAAGAAAAATTCCCTGAAAATTTCAGCTTTTTATTTTGATTTTAAGTACTTCCTATCGAGCATCAAAGTTTTCCCATTTAAAAAGCATATAAATCGAATAACTTTTCTTTAAAATTACTAGAACTTAGCTCGATTTTGAGCTATCGTTTTGAAACCAGTGTTTATTTGTTGAGTATTTGTTGCTTTTTGAAAGTGTATAAAAAGGTTTTAGTCTAACTCGATCCACGTCGATTGTATCAGCTCCGGAAGAAAACTTTTCACTTTTTTTATTTATTTTTGTTAATAGCGAAGAAACGGCTCATCTAACAAAAAATATCCATAGGACCAATCTTTTAGGAAATGTTGTCCTCAACAAAATTACTCATGACACTTATATTGCTAAAGTCCACTGTTCATGAGATACATGTATTTTAACATTTTACAATAAAAAAAATTGTAAGCTTACTATGGTACTAATCTTTTTTATTGTAAAATGTTAAAATGCATGTATCTCATGAACAGTGGACTTTAGCAATATAAGTGTTATAAGTAATTTTGTAGAGGACAAAATTTCCTAAAAGATTGGTCCTATGGATATTTTTTGTTAGATGAGCCGTTTCTTCGCTATTAACAAAAATAAATAAAAAAAGTGAAAAGTTTTCTTCCGGAGCTGATACAATTGACGTGGATCGAGTTAGACTAAAACCTTTTCATAAACTTTCAAAAAGCAACAAATACTCAACAAATAAAAACTGGTTTCAAAACGATAGCTTAAAATCGAGCTAAGTTATAGTAATTTTAAAGAGAAGTTATTCGATTTATATGCTTTTTAAATGGGAAAACTTTGATGCTCGATAGGAAGTACTTAAAATCAAAATTAAGAGCTGAAATTTTCAGGGAATTTGTCTATCAACGTAAATAACAAAATTTTCTTGTGTCCGCTAAAAAAAAAAATGTTCGTTTCAAATGAAGCACCCTAATATATATATATATATATATATATATATATATATATATATATTTTATATTTTCCTTGAGACTCTTCTCGCGTTGTAAAGCCTTTGAATTGACTGCTAGCTCTCGGTGCAGGCAATTTTCGGATGAGGGTGAGGTAGTGTCTTATTATTTAACTTATTTTTTTATGAATAATACACAAAAATTATTGTCACTTATATCTTTTTTTTTTTTTATTTTAAACTCAAATTTTAAATTGTTAATATTTATTCCTTTAATTTTCTTTGAAGAAAATAGAGTTGATACTCTTTAAAGGAATATCTTTATTATTTTAATCATTTAATAATTACACTCAAAATATAACACGAAGCTTTATACTGATTATAATGTTTAGATATAAATTTGAATCTTATATATTTTATTGTATGGATATAATAATGCCTACAAACGTGAGTTAACACTTAACTAAGCACTCACAACCAATAACACGATTAACTTATGTAAATTTCTGTTCTTTCTCTTTTTTAATTTGTTTTATTTTCACGATGCAATTTTTTGATTGCTTTACTCTAAATAACCGGCACTCGGATGCGGGGATGTATATATATATATATATATATATATATATATATATATATATATATCATTTCAATATATCTCGAAGCGCTGTAACTATTTTCTGGTTTTCTTTAATTTTTCAATGCAAATTTTAAGACCGCTCTGACCGCGATAACTTTTACTTTTACTTTTTATTTTAAATATTTTCTTTTCCTTATGAGTGAGATATTTATATAGACGTATATAAATATCTGTTTGAGTTAATAATTTTATTCCGTGATAAAATTATCCGCGAATTTTTAAAGAGGATACTGCTGTACTTATTAGTGGCTCTTCGTTGAAAACTTTGAATTCAACTATGACCGGAAAGCAAGCCTGTGCTCGGTAGAGTAAGTTGCTCTTGAAAATTTTTGAACATTGCAACCATGGGGTCCGAGTTTGGGAAGGGGAAATTTTGAGTAAGTTGCATCGTGCGAGATGTCCCATTGACGGAACTCAATTTAAGTCAATGCTAATTGTGTGCATTAGAGTGATCGTAGTTGACAGTAAGTGAGGAACGAAGAATAAGGGGATGACAGACAGAAAGAGAGAAATCTAGTAGAACGTCTTGTAACACACAATTGAACCCATCCTTGTTTCTCTCAATAGAAAATGGAATATCTATTCCTTAGGGGTGTTCAACATGAGTAACTAAAAGAAAGAGTTTGCGAATTCGGACATAACACTATTTAGTGTATTTACCTCTAAGATTTTAATAGAATTTAATTCACTGCGAGTTTCAATTCTATTATTATTTTCTTTAGGACTTTTAAAATGAGGATTCAACGCATCAGTCGTTGGCTGCCAAGCGCTGACCCGCGTGTACAATTCCGCGTAAGTCATTGTCGTATCCGAAAATTTTTGCAGGGAATAAGAATCAAAACGTGAGGTTATAGTTCTAATTTGTTTTGTTTGCAGTAACTGGTCTTCTAATTTCGCGAATGCCCCCTGCATACGATTAATGAACGAAACTCTTGTCTCGTCGTTGCTTTGTTCCGCTGAATGAATTTCCTGCAGCACTGCCTCGTCCGTTTGCTGAACCCATCGAATTCTAAAATACTCCTTGAAGGTCGCCTAGCTGTAAAACAAACCTTCGTTTTGATAGTACCACTCAAGTACTTCACCGTGAAAACTATTTGTTACGACTGCATGGAAATTCTCAACAGAAATATCATTGCTGACTATCCACTGCTCAATGAGTTTTAAATATTTCCTTGCATCAATGGAAGAGGATTGATCATGAGAAGGAAACGAGATATTCCAGGATTAAACAAGACGACTAAGATCATACAACCGCATAAAATTAGACCTACTCATATTCGAATTTTCCACTGGAACTGTATAAGTATTATACCACGCTGACCGCTGTGCATGTGGATATGTCGACGCCAATGGGGCTTGTGTGTGTGTGTGTGTGTGTGTGTATTCGCATGTGCTGGCACATTCTCACCGCTGTGTGGCTATGCGCATGTATAGAAAAGCATGGGTTGAGTATTCATGTGTAGCGATAACTCGTGAATTGGTTGTGGGACTGTCAGGTGCGCGTACGGTTCACACGCAGGTAAGCCAGGCATGGTGGACTGCAGCCCACTTGCTCGCGTTGCCTGAATGGGTACATATGGACATGGAATAACATGACTGGCGAGGAGGGGGTTTGCTGCTTGTGACGTCACAATGACAGTGGGAAATAATTCTCTCAGCATTCACATGCTTGACGTGTTTATCCAAAGATTTGAAGGTGGCAAATTTGTACCTGGGGGTCGCAAAACTGTGCTCGATTTTCGAAGCAAACGTTAGTGCTCTGCCCGCAATGCTTCAATTTCCTTCTGTAAGCAAGAAACTACGTTTTGTAATATGGCAACGAAGGTCATGTTATGAGATGTCTCAGAAATCGGAACAACCCCACTAACATTAAGGAGTTGAATATTCACGTTACCGTTCACACTGGTGGTAGAAATATTATTATTATTTGTTAGTTGACTTTTGGTGCGTATGGTACTGTTATATACATCATCATTCGGCATGAAGTCATCAAGATCATCCATTGCGCTAGTACTTGCTATCGACGCGCCCGATGTTGTAGGGAAACGTAAAAGATTGTCAGGGTTTATAACCAAGTGGACCGGACGGAGTGGTAGCAAAGTCGGCGTTATCTATAACGGCATCGTTTGACGGAAAAATTTCTCACTTGACTCTGATCAGAAGTATAGTTTTTGCAGAAATAATAATGTATCAAAATTTGATGATTGATACTTTTAATAAATTCAAGCTGATAAATATTTTTGTCGGATTATACGTGGATTTATTTTATCGACAATTTTCACAATGAAATTCCATTTCAACGCTGTGAAAATTTATTTATTTATTAAATCTAGCCAGCAAATAATTTATTTTGGTTATAAAAATTCCTGATGACTAATAAACTTTTATTTACCACTACAAAGATTTTATTTATAGATTTTTGAGTACTTAATTTATTTTAAAGAGAATTTTGTCGAGCATAAGATATTTTATGTTAAACCGGAAACGAATATAATAATCTTTTTGTATTACACAGAAAGTTGTGTCACGGCTGCTACTTTCAAAAATTTTACTTTTTTTCCCTCCTGAAATAAGTACACACTAAGACCTCTTGTACGTAAACCTTTTTATGTATAACGCCGACTTATTGACGCCAGCAGTCGTACCGGACAAATATACCTACCTGAGCGTTGTCAACGCTTTACAATTAAGTCGTATTGTACTAATGGACCACGTGTATTATAGATTTCTCGTATTCTCTAAATTTCGTCATTTTCTCTTAACGTACTTTTAAAATTTATGTATCCGTTCCCATTTAATAATCTAAGCATAGAACGGTAATCTCTTCTTTGATTTTTCATCTTAAAACTATAGACCACCCAACTCGTGTGCACCTGCATGTGATTCTTGGAAATTAAAGAAAGCTAATGGAAACCACCAAATTTATGGCTTCCTCGGCGGCAGAGTGGCGCCAGGTCATCGGCCCACCTAATAGTCAAAATCTATTTCCCAGGGATCACACGTGTGCATGGGCCTAGAACTTTCGGGCGAGTCCGAGTCTTCTCGTATGGGAAACAAGTTACCACCACTTTTCATATGTGAAGACCATATAAAAAGACCATGGACTTTAGCTCATTAGTTCTTTTGGGAATCAAACTCTGAACCATACTGAACTCCGGACACTTGACGGTGTTCGTGGCTAGAGGATTGATATCCCGATTGAGCATTCGGTCACGTGAGCCCAGGTCATTGGATCGGTCCTTGATCGTCGTAAGCACTCGTATAATCGGCATATTATTTTCTACTAGCTTCAGAAGCATAATCAACGCGATATTAGCGTATAGCATCCGATCACGTGAGCCCAGATCGTACGATTGGTCCTTGATCGTTGTAAGTCGTGAATTAATATCAACCGTTTAGCACCGGTACAGCATTGATTATCTTCATCTTATTTTTAATCCATTTAATTTCATTTTATTTTAATATTGAATTATACCACGAGAAACGTGAAGAATCAAAGAATATTTTTACCGCGATAAATGCGAAGACTTGAATAATATTTTACCGCGAAAATACGCGAAGATTTTGAAACTATTTTACCGTGAAAATACGCGAAGATTTTATAAACAAATTTATATTTTATTTTACCGCGAAGACGCGAACAATTTGAATACATTGGAATTATTTTACCGCGAGAAGCGCGAAGACATTTATATTATTTTGATCTACGAAGATCTAGAAACGTATAAACATTTACATTGATGCAACAAAAGCATACTAAATAAATAAATAAAACGATAAATTAGAATCATATTAATTAACCGCGAGAACGCGTTGTGAATAAGTGTCCTGTGTTACTGCTGACAGTCCTGACACCTCACCAAAAACCTGTTTAGGGTAAGTTTTAAACATTGTAACCATTATCTGGTATTCTCTAGATTTACTTTGAAATATTTGTAAAACATATGCATGAAGCATTTACTTTTATATTTACTATTTTAAATATTGCCATTTGTAACCCTTTTGTATTTTGAGAATATTTAGTACTCAATAAATAAATATTCGTTAACATAAAACAATTGGAAAACATTATTTCTCAGACAATTTTACTTTAACAACGAGATACTAGCTTCACGAGGCTTTTCGGCAGCCCACCTTCCTTTATCCCTTATTTTACTACCTGTCTAGCCGCTCAGACCGATAGTTAACAGTAGGGGGTACACAATCTTACGTTTACCGCTCGACGTTTGATTGTGAAAAATAAACAGTCACATCATAAATTGGAAATCATTTTGGGTTATTATCAATATTGTCTTCAACAATATTGCGTAGGCGCGATTTAAATATAGAATAGAATAAACTGAGCATTTGGTCACGTGAGCCCAGATCATAGGATCGGTCCTTGATCAATGTCAGTACCCTTTTATTCAATACTTTTATACGAAATCTCGTACCTACGCCCATCACGATCTCCAATCGTGACAGTTGTAAAGTTATTTACTGCATTTAGAAAATTTACAAACAAAGATTTTATTAAAAAATTTTATTTTAAATATTTATTTTGAGTTGTCCTTGTATATGAGTTGAGATTGTAAACTGTAAAGAAATACACACTAACGGCTCGTATTACAACGCGTATAGCAAGTGTACTCTCGAGGTCAAAGTACAACAAAAATCCTTATAGAAGCGAACTGGCACACATTATTACAATGACAAATTTTATTTTACTATATTTTATAAAAATTATGATGGATAAAACAAATTTGGAAAATAATATTATAATGATAGATGCTGGTAATAAATTATGAAATATGATAAAATGATAAACGTAGATTTTTTCTTTTATATAACTGGCAAGCATCTTATTTAAAATTTTATAAGAATTTTACTAAAAAGCCGTGAGAAAAGTCAACGAAATTTTTCGATAACCGTTTGAATTACTGCAAATTCCCTGTTCGAGCGCCAATTGAGACAAATCACTTATTCTCTTTGCGATTTTCACCAACAACCACCAAAATTCACGGGTTAAACCATGGCTTGGGCTGGCCTCTAACAAATTTTTTATTTTACCGGGACAGAGCGATAGGCTAGGATTCTTGCAAACCAAAGTTCCGCACTTATTCAAACACGGCAACGTATGTAAAAAATCACTAAGTTACTTCACGGATTAAGACTTATAAATTATTTTTTATTGATGGTCAAGCTATTCGTAACTAGCTGCGAACACCCGCTTCGCTGGGTTATTTTTGGTAGTGCTTTTATTTATGCATTCAATTTTCTAGACTATTCTAAAAATTTCGAAAACTATTTGATAAGCTTTTGAATTTTTGAATGTCGAATATCACTCTAATCAATATCAAAATTAATTTTTATCGTTCTAGAATGATTTCATCAATGAACCAACAACTTTTGAGTATAGTGTAGAATTTTTCTAAAATTTCTGAAGCAATATAGAGCGTTCTAGACCAATAAAATAATTTTGAACTAATTTAAAACATTAACATAAATATTAGAGAATTTTACAGAATGTTATTCAATTTCCAGAACGATCCAAAACATTCTAAACAAATCAGAATCATTTGTAATTCATTCAATCCAACTAAGTGCAATTTGAAGCATCCCAAATGTATCCTGAAATTTTTTAAACAATCCAGAAGATTCTTGACGGATTACAATAATTTTTGGATGATATTAATAATTTGAACATATTTCAGAATTTTCCGTATCCAATCAATTTGTAGAATAATCTGGAACGTTCTAGACAAAGTCGAATCATTTTTAATTGCTTTAAATCAACTAAATGCAATTTAAAGCATTCAAAATATGTCTGGAAATTTTTAGGACGATCCAAAACATTCTACACTGATTAGAATAATTGTTGAATGATTCTGAAAATTTAAGAATATTCCAGAACTTTCTAAATTATCCTAAAAATTTATAAAACAATCCAGAACATTCTGAATATATTAGAATCGACTCATGAGATTTAAGTTAACTAAGTAGAATTCAGAGCTTTCCAAATGATTCTAAAAATTTTCAGAGCAATCTAGTTTTATGTCCAATTTGTCGCTTGTACAGTGATATTGGACAATTAATTATTATTTTTATTTTCAGCCCTAGTCTTTCGACCAATAGACCGGGATCACACTGAGTATAATTATCTAGAAGGTATTTTGAACTAAAAGATTTGGGATATACGTATTAACTACTATATATTATACAAAAATAAATTCTAATGTTATGATTACTATAGATCTCAAAATTTAATTATTTTGTAAAAGTATTCAGTGGCTGACCGTCAGTGTTAATCGTACAAACAGTTGTTATCTTGAATTGAAAATTATAACAGAGTTACAAGGCGATGTGCCTACACTTGCTCGTATAATTAGAATTTTACAATAAAATATACCTTATAATTTACTTCCATTAACAAAACCATAAATTTGAAATTGAAATAAATCGTATAAGGTTTTAATTGGTTGGAAATTTGTTTAAATACAAAAATTATAACTTAAGTTTACAGTACCTGAAGGTTTGGAGACTGGATTATTATTTTCGCTGTTTTCACTGATTTTATGTACTATTCGCCGTTACAATTGCTCTTAACGTTGAGTTAATATTAATAATTGATTTAGTCACTAAACAATATTGATTTATACACTAATAAAAATAATTAATTAATAGAATTAAGTGTGAGGACACTTGTAATAAAAAACTAGTACGGATCTATCGTGGAAGTGTGAGAACACTTGTAATAAAAAACTAGTATGGAACTAGTGTGGAAGTGTGAGAACACTTGTAATAAAAAAAACTAGTACGGAACTAGTGTGGAAGTGTGAGAACACTTGTATTGGAGTTTTCCTGACGTTCTTGACCCGGAACTGAGAATAGACTATTGAGTTGAGAATTGAGCGTAAGTGATGTTCAACCATGCTTTTTATAATTTCCTATCGGGTCTTGTTTGGTGTATTGTTTGGGGGAAAACTGTATCCAATCGGAACACAGTTCCTTTGAGTCCTTGCCCTTTTTATGTGTTCCTATCGGATCCTACTTCGTCTATTGTTTAGGGGAAAACTGTGCCCAATCGGAACACAGTTCGTATGGGTCCTTTCCCTTTCCCTATGATTTTTCGTTAGGGAAGTGGAAAAGACACACCCCGATGTGGGCCTATTTCTGAGCGCATCCACACATACACTCACATGTACAATATATTATTTATTACAATATCTTAAATTTATTTATAATTATTTCTTTGAATATTACTTTTTTTTATTTAAATTTATTTAATTAATTATTATTCGTTTGAATATTATTTGTTTCCATTTAAATTTATTTAAGTAATTATTATTCGTTTGAATATTATTTATTGAATAATATTCTTTCATTTAAAATTATTTATTTAATTAATTATTATTCAATTGAATATTATTTGTTTAATAATATTCTTCCATTTAAATTTATTTATTTTCGTCTATTCTTTTGCTAAATGACTATTTTGTCATTAAAAACTATTTTGTCTATTTATTTAATGATTCCGAAATGTTCGACAAAAGTGAACTTAAAATGGAAGTAAGGCTCAAGATAGTGTAAAGATTACTCATTTGTTTAAATAAAAAAAGAATTCATTTTAAAATTTATTAATTTCTTACTCATTGTAAGTACACTTTCGTTGATAAATATTTTCGGTTTTTTTAGAGGAAAGTACTTCCAGATGGCTTTTGAGCCTTTATAATTACTTTTAGGGTCATTAAAACTACATTTAGATGTTTGCTCCAACATTTCAATAGATGTTAGAACAACGAATCTAAATCTTTTAAAAGCATTTTTTAAAAATACATTATATTTTATTTTTCGAGTTATTTAAGAAATAAAATTTGGTCGCCAGACGAAAGTTAATTAAGTATATGATAAAATGCAAAATATAAAATTTGAGAATAAAAGTATGATGATGTTCAGCATTTAGCTGGACGTAACACTAGGATATTCTAGGCCGATTAAAATAATTTTTAAGTGATTTTAAAGATTTAGAAATATTTTAAAATTTTCCAAATCATGCTAGAAATTTTTAGAATAATCCGGAACATTCTAGACAGAAAAGAATTGTTTTTTATAATTTAAAGTATTTCGACATATTGCAGAACTTCCCAGATAATTTTTGAAATTTTTAGAACAATCTACAACATTCTAGACCAATTTCAGTCTCACATTTAAAAAATTATAAATATCCTAGAATATTCTAGAACATTCTGGAAAAATCTGGAATATTCTAGAAAAGTTTACAATACTCAACGAAGTCACCCATAAACGCACTAAACGACATTCAGTACAATCATGATTTTATATGAGCCGCACAATGTTTTAGAAAAGAAAAGAAGTATCCCATCACACATTTTTACCACCTACATCCACCCACGGTAACCAAACTCCATTACTTGCAAGTGCAGACTAAAGGCTATTTACCACTGCAACCATGAGTGGTTATGGAGAAAAGACTGGACATAAAAACATACACTTTCCTTTTATACAAATATAATAGTACTGTTGTAAGTTTACAATTTTTTTTACTGTAAAATATTAAAATGCATGTATCTCATGAACAGTGCACTTAAGCAATATAAATATCATAAGCACTTTCGTAGAGGACAAAATTTTCTTGAAGATTGGTCCTATGCATATTTTTCGTAAGATGAGCCGTTTCTTCATTATTAACAAAAATAAATGAAGAAAGTGAAAAATTGACTTTCGGAACTGATACAATCGACATGGATCGAGTTAGACCAAAACTTTTTTATACACTTTTAAAAAGCAACAATCACTCTACTATAACAGGAGTATTGCTACTCTGGTCGTCCGTATAAAGGGCGCCACTGGAAGTATTAAACGGCCTTCCAGAACCGGGTCGTAAAAATCGGGGTCGTTGTAATTTACCAAAAGTAAGAGAGAGGAGAGGGAGAATAATTTATAAATAATTTACACTTATTAAATTTGACACTTGAATTTTATGTAATTAACGTTAGACAACCTTTAGCTTTTATTTATAAACCTTCATTACCTTATAAGTTATTATTTCTTACTTTAAAATCTTATTTTAAAACCTTGTCAATTATCTTTGACAATTTTATTTTATTAACAATAAATTAAATTTTAATTAAGCCACTACTTTGGCCATACACACACGCAATTTATTTTATATACCAACTACCTTTGGCATTTATTAAATTATTTTGAATCTTCTTTAGCTAAATTTACAGCGATTCCGTCATTAGGGCTCTACACTAATACATTTCGATACCCACTCACACAATCGAGTCCACGAGACTTTTTATCACACACACACACACACGTGGTTAAAATGGCGTCCGGCCACTGCCTACTTTTCCCGCCACTAATTTGATTCAATAAATGAATTAAAGTTGAGTTAAATTAATTATTAATTAATTTATAAAATTAAAATTCTTTCCTTTATTTATTTATATTTATATAACACCCTCCAGAACTCCAACATTAAATTTTATCTGACTCTCGTTCGGCGCGAAGTTCCTCGTATATATCCCCACACAACTCAGTAGCTATCCGACCCAAAATTCCTCTTATTTATTTTATTTTATCGATAATTTTTAGTTTTCTTCATTGAGTTAATTAATTCTTTTTATTATTTATTGACTGATTCTCAATTGATTTAATTTATTCCTGGTGACTTTCTTCCAAGATTATTCTCGGAGATTAATTATTCCCAATCTTAGTTTGATTTATGAATTTTATTAATTTATAACGTTCCCTACTATTTCACACGACCCACGGCGAAGTGTGGTTAGTGTCAAATAGCCGTTATGGCCCTCCGATGGTGAAAATACTTAAAATAAAATAATACAACACAAAAGATTCCCGTTTGGAGATGCTCAAAATCTCCACTGGGCACTCAGCTCTGCTCAGGCTGGGTTAGAAAACCTAGTTGGGCGCCAGTTCATGTAACTCCACGAACAAATTAAATTCAAATGAATGGAAATGAAAATAAAATAAATGAAATGATCAGAGAGCAGTTTCAGGTTAGGAAAAGGATTAGCAAGAACGAGATAGCTATAAATTAAACAAATAAAAGTTACATAAATGCCGGGTTGGTGACCATGTGGTTTCTCAGTTATATTTAAATAATAAAATTAAATGTTGTATAACATTAAAACTGTATACTTACAAAACAATATTCGCCGATTGTTTATAATATTTTAAATAATCACAAATAATAAATAATTGTGCTTAATAGCACCATAGCCACAAATGAAAATAATTGTTTATAAATACTTATGCGCGTAATGCCGCACGCTCGCAAGAAAACAATAATGAATTGTAAATAATATGTATAAATCACAAAATAATAATTCCTTATAAATAATACTTGTAAATAAATAATAAACGCAAATAATAACTATTAATCATAGATAATTTTATGCGTAACATTTCTAACGCAATACTAATAATAATAACTTGTAAATCATAACAAATACTAATCAAGAAGTAATAATAATCAAATAAATATGTAACGCATATCATACTCAATACCAAAAAATAATACATACAAATCATAAGTAATTATTGAGAACATAGTTAAATAGTTATCGTATATAATTCGTTATAGGTTTGAAATACTATCTAATACGTATACATAATACTGAACAATGACCAAATATTTATCACAATCAATGTTTGGCAATGATAAATAATACTAAGTAATTTCACTTAGTGATTCCCTATCCACTGGGTTCAATGAGTACGCATTTCATCATATGCGTATGAACAATATTACTATTCAGAATTTACTATCTTTCTTACTCTTATGAGATAGACAAATGGCCACCAACGCGGGAACAAAATTATACGCCAATGTAGTAGCTCAAAAGTACTTACAGTTTACGTAATTATTCAACTCCCTTAAATGAAAATTCACTACGTTAAATGTAGTTCCTTTAGTACTTCTCCAAAAATACTCAAGTAATGCCAATGGATTTATACTATGTACTCAAAATACCAAATGGCGTCAAATTTATAACATTTATTATCAACAAGAGCACACACGCTACTCTTACAAAGACTATCCCACGTCCGACCATGGCAGCACGTGAATCTCATGCCGGCACTTCGCCCGGCGCCATTTTGTCATAGATCTCACTTCAAGCAGTGGAGATATATATCTGTCACAGGTTAACTTTGACCAGTACCACCAACAAAATGCATGACTTGGCTCGTGTAATTTAGTCCGTTCCCGACATTAAATGGCCAATTGTCTCTTTCATAATTGATTATTAATATGATTTAAAGATAAATCAATCAATGATTTATTCACAAAGCTCCTAAATTTATTTATAATAAATAAATTTACTGATGCCAACTGTTGCGTTGACGCGCATGCGTCAACAAACCAAAATAACCATAAGCATATAAATAAAATGCATAATTATTTCCCCAGCGCTCTAAAAATCCAATTATATACTCAAATTAATCAGTAAATCCTTCTGATTTAAACACAATCTATACCTAAGAAAAACAATATGTAATATTAACGCAGTAATTAAAATAATATCTTACATGTAAACAAACAATAACATATAGGATGAGACGGGTGAGCAGCGTGTGCTGCTCTCTGTTGCTCACCGACCTGATGCGAGACTGCCGCGATATTCAAATATCGTGACAAATTAATTATTAATTTACTTTACTAATTAAGTATTGACTAGACTACGACTAGAATGTGATGATTTTCAGCGTGTGTGCGTCGCACAACCTGCCTAGATATTTTTACTGCGTAGTACCTCGGTGAGCAAATGACGCGGTTACGAATTTTACTTAATTAACTAACTAATTACGACCCGTTTAATCGTGACAATACGTCGACGTACTCCACGTATGACTACGTATTTTAATTAATAAATATTCCGGCTTTTGCCTGGAATATTTTATTAATAAATACCTGTTTTACTTAGCATTTTATCAGTTGGCTGTCCGTTTTCGGGTCCAAGTTTCCGCGTCTATTCAGGGCTCACACCAACTTGCCTTCGTTCGGTTGTCCTTAGCTCTATCGGCTCTCTCTCTCTCTCTCTCTCTCCTCCGCGACCCGTACTCTCCTTTACCTGCTTTACAGATGAAATTAGCAACTTATATAAAAGGATACCGGTAGTATGCTTGGTACCTTGCAACCAATATCGAGAATTTTATCGCTTGGTTCCACTATCAGAAGCCAAGTCTCAATTTAGTAATTACCTTATATTTGATAATGGTAGTGTCCGGGTAACAGCGTCTTACTTCCGTGGCTCTTCACTCGAACGTTCCAGTCGGACTATCCTTTGATCGGCTTGCGTCCCCATACTTAAATCCTCGTTTCACTTCACTCAGACGTCTTCGGAAAAATTGACCACTCTTACTTATCACTAAGTGGGACTGACAACGAGCTCCCCGAATTTCCACGTCCGGTGACAAGTCGATCACTTAATCTACCCTGGATAACCCTGGGGCAGTTAATTGATTTATCGACCGCGTATATAATAGATGTTTAATTAGAACGAACGGAAATTCAAATTTTTCCCGTTACACTACAAATAAAAACTGGTTTCAAAATGATAGCTGAAAACTGGGCTAAGTTATAGTAATTTGTAAGAAAAGTTATTCGATTTACATGCTTTTTAATTGGGAACAGTTTGATGCTCGAGAGGAAGTACTTAAAATTAAAATTAAGAGCTGAAATTTTTAGGGAATGTTTCTCTTAACATAAATAACAAAATTTGTTTGTGTCCACTAAAAAAAAAAATGTTCGTTCCAAATGGAGCACCCAAATATATATATTTAACACCAAATCACGTATCTACTGTTTCTTTATACTCCTTTGAAGTTTTATTCACTTCGAATTTTATGTAAAATAACATATTCCAGCGGCAGAAAAATCGGGGGTGATCACCTGGCATATCTTCTATGTAGAATTAAGAGTAAGAAGGTAAGAAAAATATAAAAAATTAAGAATATTATCATTTCCTCGCTCCTTAAAATATATGAAAAAATAATTCTCGACGAATTAAAACCAACGCTAATAAAAATATTGATGTTTTCTTGTTGGTTAATGTAGATAGACTTAGGGGTTGTTTATCCAGGAAATTATCGATATGCAGTCGTCAGTAATTTGCAAGTTAGCAATTAATGAAGCAGCCTCATCTTTTACCTGCGTTTTAAAGTAACGCATTTTCTGAGACCCAGTGAGCGATTTTTCATTAATGAACAGCTATGTAAATAGATCCTTAAAGCTATCCCACTTGTCATACGTACCTTGAACGTTTGCAATTCTAACTGTGACAGGTTAGATTTATGGGCGCCTTTAACGTAAGCGGATTAGTCATGATTGACTCCATGAACGTCGTAACCTAGCTCTGGAGCTGGACTGGCAGGGCTAAGTCTAACTCGAAGAGAGGTATAGGCAGTATTAGCAGTTTTAAACGCATTATCTGTATGGTGCTCATTACTGACGATCTGAGGTATATCATCGTACAAGCGCTCATGAGTTGTGTTGAAATAAGTCCACAATATAGTGAGTTCGGCATCAATAGTGGCAGCACCTTGGATAGCGAGTACGTCATTAAGTAAGCTAATAGCCATGTTGAGCATTATGTCGATGCGTTGCCTTTGCAATGCAGCTTGAGCTTCGGCGGCTATGTTGGAGACACGTAGCACAAAATGAATGCGATATGATAAATGAACCCGACGGTAAGTATTAGATCGAATTAAGTGAAAAGTCTTTTGTGTGTAAATTAAATACCCCCAGGCAGCACTCTAGAGTGTTCAGCAATGCCCATGGCACTTAGCGATTCTCACTTTACAAAAACTGACTCGATACTTTTTTTTCACAATTTTTTTTTTGTGATTTTTAATTTTAATAATTTTAAATTGTTACTCATACTAGATCTAGCTCGAAGGACCAAAATATTGAAAAAGTGAATACACATAAGGATTCTAGCGTAGGTGTAGACCGATTTAACAATTAATTATTATTTAAGATTTGATGATAATAATTTAGATAAATGATTTATAGCAGGAGCGTGGTCAAAAACAACAAAAACCTTATTGTTGATTTAGCGACTTTTCGAGCCTTTTATTAAGTCTTCATCAAGCATCTATAAACGTAAATACGTTACTAACATAGTAAAGAACATATACAATAATGGAGTTTTATCTAGTACATTAACAAATTACCTCAATGTATAGTGTACAGTTCTATAACAAATTATTGCACATGTTTAATATTTGCTTGTAAATAATGCAATGGTTCCACTTATTTTGTCAATCAAAATTGTGGTCTTGACAAAACAAGGGCCCACACATGTGTAAAACTTGAAGGTGTTTTACGTACCTTGTCTGACCGTGCTCAATGGAATCTCAGGACGAGGTTAACCCCGTACTGGACCACGCAGTATTAAATTTTGAGAGAGAGATCTTATATTTACTTATACTTGTAAAGGAAATTTGTTATGAAAATTAATTAATTAAGTAAATGAACTAAAGTTAAATATAAACTAGGGCATTTATTATAGCGAGGCCAAATTACAAAATAATAATGAATATGAACAACAAAACAAAATGGCTGATGATACTGACTCTAGATGTTTTAGTTAACGACTCGACTGATTTAATTTAATTTATTTTACATGACTCTACTGATTTTTAACAATGATTATAATCAACAAACTAACGCCACTTACTTCAACTCTGTACAATTCCTCTAACTCCTTGACTTCCTCTTCAACAGACCTCTGCCTCAATCCCAAGTCTCCAGATCCTCCAGGAAAACTCCGAATCCTCAATTAATAATCTTCCAATCCAATCCACAACAGTTACAATAAACTTCAATTAACTCCAATAAATCAACTCGATAGATATACTCAATAAATGTAAAATAAGCTTCCTCAGCGTGGGCTTACGAGCTCTTGGCTAAAAAATGGGGTACGATACTGGTATCCGATGGTGTAGTAAAGATAGTAGTAGTAGTAGTCAGGAATAGAGTCCGAACACGATGCTTGCCAATAGCCAAGAGACCGATTGCTAGTCGGCTATGAGCCTCGGACCTCTCACCCTGCAGGTCTGCCAACCTCTAAAAATGACAATTTGTCGAGACTCGACAGCAGTGACTCCAATGATCAGTAGGCGTTTATGTTATCGGCCGTTGTTGCAGGAGGAGGTCGCTCTCACTTTTGGCGCGAGTCGAATTTAAATTTGAATTTCAACTAATAATAATTCTTCCCCGTTACAATAATAAAAAAAGCGGTAAGAGATGTTAATTAATAAATTGTAAAAATAATATTGATATTGTTATTGTGTGACACTAGTAGTTGTTTTTACAGTTAGGATTTGATTGAATTTATCGAATGGTCGTGAGCGCTACTAGTTCACATGTCAAAATCCACGCTAAAAACATTTAAATTTAGAAGTCAAAAATGTTATCATAATAACAATAATTATAAACAATACCGGGCTGTTGATCTTTAGATACTGGAATCTCTTATTTAGTATAAACAGAATTAATTTTTCAATTATTGTAAAAAAGTATTTTTCGATAGTGCCTATAAAGCATCCATTAATCTTATATGAGAGCTCTGATATAAAAGCAAAATGACAATATCGAGTATTGTTCAATCTAGCATCGTTGTTATTCAAGTTGTTATGTAATTGTTCTTTAAACCTATTTATAATTGCATCGAGGAACGACTTGTCATAATTATTATTTAATAGCAACATTTTGATTTTTTTATTATTCTTATGATGGTAACGTTTATCACTCGATTTAATTATTCTATCTAGTAAACTAGTGATCATACCAATTTTTGAGATCAAGGATGGTTAGAATTATAGTTGAATAGTCTCCCTGAGCTAATTGATTTAACAAACCAATCTGTAATCACTTCACTATTTGACGTTATAGCCAGCACGTCAAGAAATAATAAACAGTTATTTTTCTCGACTTCGATTGTGAACTGAATACTATCCTCAAAAATTATTGAACAACTCTAATACCCTATCTACTTCAGTTCTTGGAATGACCACATTGGTGTCATCAACATAAAATCTAATGAACAAAATGTTAAATGGTTATACATTTATAATCTAACCAATAACGTGATTCATAACTATATTAACAATGAATAGACTAGCCGGATTACCTATACAACAACTTTCGATTTGAGCATATATATTTCCAACTTAAATAAAATAACTTGTCTCGAAACAAAAATTTAATAATTTAAACAGTATTTCTTCAGAAACTTTAATTAAATATTGGGTTTCAACTCAATATTCTATTATCCTCTGTGGGTAATTCAACGTCCGTAAAATTAAATATATGCCTGCTTGAATCTAACAAATTTATATTATTTAACTGTTGATAAACTAATTTATTTAGTTTTTTTATATAATCGAGTTTAATTTTTTGAAATATTTTATTGAATCTTATTTTATTCATGTTGTCACACGTATTAACGAGTTATTGTGGAATAACATCCATTAATTGACGTTTCGTAATACTAATGTTAGAAATTAAATTCCCTAATTTCAGAATTGTCACTTAAATTTCTCATTTGAATACCGAATTTTAGCCAGTTAGCCACCAATTTCTCTCATTAGTCGGCTAGTAGCGTGGCTCTTATGCCGGCTTGATACGGCCATAAGAAAGAGAAGGTATGTGACGGGCTCAAGTAGCGAGTGACCCGGAACTATTCTGATCTTAAAGTCAGTTGCTGTTTTGGGTGCTCCTGGACATGGTGAAAATATCCGAAGCGTTTCAAACAAAGCATACAGCTTACCGGCTTAACATTCTGATGGCTGAACACTTACATTTATGAGTTACTTATGTGCGGGTAATAAAACAAAGTGATATGAGTATACAGAGAGATGATTTTTTCTCTCTTTCTGTCTATGGTAAGGGATTGTCGCTCCCTGATGTGTAGATCATTCCTATGGAAAATTACTTCTTAGTACAATGAAATCATACTGTAAAGTGAAACGGCTAATTTTTCGATATTATTGTATAGTTTCACCAATTATCGAAAAAAATACCAATTTACTCGCCCAGAAACATTGATATTTTGAATAATAATTTGAGACAAAAATTCAATGTAGCATTGAAGACAGTAATAAAAAAATAATTTGATGATCAAAATACCCGGGCTTAGCAAACTCATAATTAAACTACATGCGTACTTACATCGGTGTTTTCCATTATATAACGTAGCACTAGATATCCTGACGACGGACAGCAAAATCGAACAACTCACAGAAGCTTAAACAGCCCTTAATGACGAAAGGGTTGTTACAGAATGATAAAGAATTCAAGTTATAAGTTTTAACGATTGTTATCGAGTCCACTAAACTAAGTTGACTATAAAATTGAACAGAACCAACTAGACTTTGAAATTATCAGGATTCAACTAGAGTTCACGGTTATACTCGACTTTGTGTTTGTATTAAATACACTAATTAGACTTTATTAATACAAAATGGGTGGACTAAACATACTTTGTTTCAAGCCTGAAATAGTACGGATCGCAGAAACTACCAGAATAAATGTACAGTCATTTTGGGTCCGTAGAGTAACGACTTCGATAGGTGACCGCAGCTCTATCCTGCACTTACTCTAGACGCTAGGTAGGGCTTGTCTCAATATAAACACTTTCTCGCCCTTTTATAGACTAATATCCTATCACGTATCATCACATGACTTCGCCATGCCCCTCTTTCGAAGTTTTGGTAAACCAAGAGAGAGAAAAAATCCATAGATAAGAATGCTGTAAATAAGATGACGAGCAGTTGAACCTCTGACTGTCCCGTCACAGTATACACTGAATAACTGTCTGGTTAATATGAAAGAGAAAGGTAGTCGTTTATAAATAAGCTGATGTTTTTAGAAATGTAAGTGGAAAAAGGGCAGTCATTAATTTTGTAGGTCATCAGGCGTTATTGCTAGAATTATTTGCGTGATTTTTTAACATTATCACGAAAAATGATATAATAGAATTTTTTTTTAATTCTTACAGTTTGGAGGCCAGGGAAAAGGTAAAGTGGCATGGCAAAGCTGCAGTCAACCATCACCACTATTGTTACCTTCACCACTACCTCATGATTCAAAAGAAGAAGGCTACAGGACGAAACAGTGTGAAGCTCATCGAAGGTGGATGAAAAGAAACAGGGTAATAATTAAAGCTTATGATGACTGTTATATAAAATAAGAATGCACATAACTCAGTCTATTTATGTTTATCATGATACATACAAATGATGATTGTTCTTTGTGTACCATAATATCCATATGGATGAATATTCAGATCTATTTTAGCTGATTCACTCAACTCATAGAGTCGCCGAATTTTAATACTAATTAAAAATCCAATCTCGCAATTCCTTAGGAAAAAATCGTCTATGTTACTCTTTAAGATAAATCTTTTCAAATTTACCAAACAAGCTAAAACAAATTAGAATATTTTTTTATGTCATAAATTGACATCAATGATGTTAAACTCATTACAAAGATAGTATTTACTTAAGTCTTACTTTTAGAGTGCAGTTCGGCGATAAGAACTGCGTCAGCTGCCACTCTGACATTGGTGACGCTTCAAAAAAAATTATCTAAATCAATATTTAAGTACAAATTACGTATCCAGATAAATTTCTAGCCGATCACCAATCTCTTGGTCAATATAAAAAAAAGGCCATTCGGCAGCCGAAATGGAAGGTAGATTTTTCAATTAATTGATACAAAAAAATAGTTTTATACATACATATCTTGTTAGTGTATAGTCATGATATGAAATTAGACTCGTTTTCTGAAGTGAGGGTAAAGAAAGACAACGATTATTATTGATAGAGAACTTCAGATAGTTGATTTGACATAACATTATATAGGTAATGTACCAAACTAACCTTCACATAAATAAAGTATTGAAAATTTAATTAGTATGAGATCATAATTGTAATCGCTGTTACCATGACAAGCCCAGTTGAAATAACAGTAATACTTTTATTTAAAATATAAAATAGCTGTGAAATTAACAGGTTATTTTGTTTACAATAAAATACACGTGACAAAATTGTATTATAATGGAAAATTTATGAGTTATGTGGAATGAAAACCATATTTTCAACGTTTTTGATTTCATTAAAAAGTTCAAGGGTATCAAATTATTGGAAGAAATAGTCAAAACATAAAGCTTAAAGTCATTAATGCGAGATTATTAGTCAAGCTTTTAGATACTATTTACGGAATTTGTCTATAAATATTAGTTTTGAAGTTATATGAGCTTGAGCAGTAATTAAAAACTGATTTCTACCAAAAATCATGAAAATTTCAAACAGCCATAATTTCAAAACTATTTGAACGATTCAGCCCATCTTTGAACTTGATCAAGATAATCGCCTCTGGAATAAGTGTAGAAAATTTCATTAAGATCCGATAAGAACTGTGAATGCTATCGTAAAGACAAGACAAGTGATAATCATTGGGAGTAGAGGTACATTTGATACATTATAAGTAATAAAAGAAATACTTTCAAAATATAAAATAGCAGTGAAATTTACAGGTTAATTTGTGCACAATAAAATACAACTGACAAAACTGGATTTTAATGGAACAAGCATAAGTTCTGTGGAATGAAAACCATATTTTCAACATTTTTTGATTCCATTAAAATTTTCAAGGCTATGTAATTATTGGAAGAAAGGGTCAAAATTTAAAGTTTGAGGTCATAAATTAAAGCTTATTAGTCACGATTTAAAATACTTTTTGCAGAAATCATCTATGAGTTGTAGTTTTAAAGTTATATGGACTTGAACGTGATTAAAAACGGATTTTTTCGAAAAATCGTTAAAATTTCAAACAGATATAACTTCTAAACTAATCGACCGATTCAGGCCATCTTCGAACTTAACCGTGGTAATCACACATAGAATGAGTGTGAAAAATTTTATTAAGATCGGATAAGAACTGTAGACGCAATCGTGTCCTCAAAAGTCGGTTATATCCCATATATATATATATATATATACATATATAAATTTTTTAACGAATTTTATTTTTGAACTCTACTCAACTAATTATGATAGTTTACGATGAAATTCCTTGAAAAATCGACCATGAGGACAAATACAAAAGTTAGATTTTTAAAAAAATCTACCTAAAAATTACTTGATTGAAATGTTTTGTTCCATGGTTTAAAACAACTGGTTTAGGTTTTTGATTTTATTCAATTTTAGAATTTAAATTTTTCAATTCAAGCTTTTTCCAATTTACTAATACTAATTCTGTCTTGATCGCCCGAATCGATTCCCGTCGTTTTGGTATGTAAAGGAACTAGAGCAGCTTTCTCGCGCTTCCAGTATTGGTGAATGAAGAAACCAGAGCAGCTTATTCGCGCATCTGGTAAGGATTGAGTGATATACTGGAGCCGCTTTTTGCGCTTTCAGTATTTGATATGAAATGAGGTTTGAGGATGCCTGTATTAGCACTCTCGAATTTTCCTAATGTCCTTAATGAAATCTCCGATCCCTGTTCGAGCGTCAATTTTTATTTAAAAAATTGACATAAACCATGTTGTCTGGGTATTCTGCCCAAGCCGAAGCCTATAGACCGGGAATCCCAGAGATCTTATATTAAGAAAAATAGGCTTATATTTAAATTCATTAAACAATATGTAAATTTAAATTTTTAACTATATTGCCAACTCAATTATAAGAATTTTTGAAGTTTGAAGATTATAGAAGTTATTTTCTAATTCGTTTTTAATTATGTAACTGTCCAGTACGATATTCAAATAAATTTTTGATAACCATTCAATAATAATAATTAAATGATTTTGAATTAAACAATTCTAAAATAATGATATTGATATTAAATCTTAAATCACGATTTAATATATTATTCGAATTAATTTCAATTTAAATAATGCAAGATGATATTAAAAACAATTCTCTATCATAATATAATGCGAAATTATTTGAAACATTTTTTAAAATTAATATTCAAAATCAGGGGTGATGATTGAATCACAGCCATGGTTCAATCAAGTAAAATTCATGAACAAAATACATTTATTTCAATGACCAATACTTAAATAGTTGAAATAAACTTTTTGTGAAAACCGATCGTATGACGATACTATGAGTATTTGGCTTAGGATATTATCTTTTCATTCCGATCATAAAAAATTCATTCTGTTGTTTTATGTCGGTGAGTAAAAACTTTCGTGTTCAATCAGGTTAACGAAAAGGCGTGAGTGTAAGAGTATTAATTTTATCCCAACGATATTGTGACTTGAACTGAGCGAAATACATATGTTAGGAATAACTCAAAACAACCTTTGAATTAAACGTCTGAACAAAACTTCGTGAATAAAACGGTTGGTTCACAGCGCTTAAATCACTCAACTGCACGAGACAGTGTTCCGCTAGATGGTGCTAATAATAATATTGACACGAATTGTGTTATTCAAAAGATGACCATTCACTAAACTATGCTTATGAACATTATTGAGAACGGAGTATTGGTAGGAGCCGCTTAAGAGGGGGGGGGGGTAACTTGAGGTACTTGCAAAGTTAAAAATAGAAATTAGTTCAAAGTGCCCGTAAGAAAATTATTATATAAAATTTTAGTAAAATCTTATTTTACCTCAGCATAAGTAGCTGAGTATAATTTTGAAAAATGTATAATAAATTTTTAAATAGAGTTGAATAATATATTGAACTAAGAATATTTGTATATATAAATATTAGGTTGTTTCGAAAACAAATAAAATTTTTTTCTATGGTATCAAAAAATTAGAAGTATATCTGAAAATAAAAATTTTTGTACCAATCCGAGCTCTTTATAATGCTATTACGGCTTGTCGCAATCCATTTTTCTATTTGGTATTTAAATAACACGAGAAAAAATCTTTTTTTTTTTTATCTTTCTAGCTCACAAACTAATCAACGGATTTCTAAGTACAATAAATATTTTTGTAAGGAATTTAACGCTCTACAAAAAAAGTATTTTATCTTTTTCTGATAAATCCAACTGTTTAAACGTTATTTGAGTTTAGAGTCAAATTTATAGTAAATTTTGAGATCTTTATACTTTTCCGGCAAAACTATCAGTCTTATCACAAAATGTCTTGAGTACTTTTTAGTAGGTAATTTTATTCCTTAGAAATTGTTGAGAATAAAGTTTTTCGAAATTCCGTAATGTTTTCTAGTTATTTCCATTTCAATGTCGAACTATTGAAATCAATTAGAAAACTACTTTTTCAAGAGCTTGACATTAGAATGAAAATGACTAGAAAACAATGCAGAATTCCGAAAACTTTGGTAATAATTTGTAAGGAATGAAATTACCTACAAAAAAATTTTAATGACATTCTGTGATAAGACTAATAATTTCACCGGAAAAGTCGAACGATTTCAAAATTTACGAGAAATTTGACTTTAAGCTTAAATAACTTTTGAACAGTTGGATTTATCAAGAAATGAAAAGATACTTTTTCTGTAGGGCGTTCAATTTCCTAAAAAAGTGTTTCATCGTGCATTAAAAATCCGTGAATTGCTCTGTGAGCTACAAAATTATAAGAAAATAAATATTTTTTTTCCCGTGTGATTTGAATGGAAAATAGAAAAATCAAGTGAGGTATGAAGCTTAATATCATTATTTAGAGCTCGGATTGGTACCAAAATTTTGATTTTAAGGTATACTTTCAATTTTTGGATACTAATATTTACTTATATATACTTTCCCAGCAACACTATCAGACTTATCAAAAATTGTCATAAGATCTTTTTTATATACCCGGGAAAAAAATTTTTCATGAAATTTCATAAAATTTCACGAAGTTTGATGAAATTTCTCAAGATTTTATCAAATTTTATGAAATTATATTAATGAAGTTTGCCCTTAGTAAAAGAAACAATTTTGAACTATTAGAAACAAAAATTTTTAATACTTTTTAATGCTTTTGAATACTTTGAATACTTTTGAATTGCCCTTCTTACGGGCATTTAACATTGCAAATCGTTTCGAATCGTTCATTTTAACCAGGGTGGTGAAATTCTGTGAAATTTTATAAAGTTTCATAAAATTATACACAATTATATATAATTTTATAAAATTATAGACAATTTTATGAAAATTTATAAAGTTTTCATAATTCTTATTGAGATCCCAAGGAGTTATCGGTATGAAATTTTATATATTTTTTTATCATTCATGCAATATAAGTGCTATCTTAGCGCACTCTCTTATGTTTGCCAAATAGCTGTTTGCCCATCCAACTGTTTTCACAACATTTTTGTGCGTTGAAAGATTATCTGCGTGCAACAAGTAAATTTGAGTGCGACAGGTAAACTTGTCGCATGCAAATTTACTTCTAGTCACATGCAGATTATCGTTTAACCCACAAAAATGTCGCGGCAGCAGTTGAATCAACAAAAAGCTACTTAGAGAACAAAACAGCGAGCACTAAAATAGTTCTCATATCATATTAGTTATAAAAAACAACATGTTTAATTCGTACGGTGTTGTTGATTACCCATACGGGCGAATGAGCGCACTTACTTTACTCGTACGCTCAGCTTCACTCTCGTGGGCAGTCGTCAACTTACCACACTAGTTGTACAATATACTATTATGAAACTACAAAGTTTTCCAAAATTTTATAAAATTTGAAAAAAACTTATGAAATTTTGTCAAAAACCATGAGATAATTCAATGAAATTTTATAAAATTTCGCATTTCATAAAATTTTGTAAAATTTCATAAAGTTTTAAGGAATTTCGTGAAAGGTTAAAACTCCATTTTCGTAGTTTCATCAAGTTTTGCATAATTTCATAAGAATTTGTAAAACTTTATAAAGTTTTATAAAATTTGATAAAAATGTTATATAATTGATATGAAGATTCCAAGGCTTAGTGGCATAGAATCTTATATATTTTTATAAAATTTCATTAAATTATGTAAAATTTAATGAAAATGTTCTTATGATTTCTAATTAATTTTTATTAATACTTTTACAATTTTATAGTTCGATAAATCTACAAAATTTTATATAATTTGAAAATTTTTTAAAATTTTAACAAACTATTTACCAATACTCCTTCGGATCTTAGTAATAAATACGTACAATTTTTATGATATTTCATATAATTTTATGAAATTTTACAAAATTTTATACGATTTCATAAAATAAAAAAAAATTTATGAAAGTTCATACCAATAATTCCTTGGAACCTTGATAACAAATATGTAAAAGTTTATGAATTTTTCGAAATTTTGTCTCCTTTTACAAAATTTTATACAATTTCATGAAAATATTCTTTCACGGGTTATTCTATCACGTTACACAGAAAAAAAGATTTACTTGGTTCAAGTAAAATATTTTCTTCAAAATTTGATTCTCGAATGAAAAAAAAATCTTTTCTTGTTTTTAGAAAAGTTTCTTGCTTTGAGAAATTTTTTTTGTTGCTTTAATAAATTCGCATTTTGATTTGAGAAGTTTCACTTGTTTCAAAATAATTTTCTTTTTTCGAGAAAATTCAATTTCGGATTTAATTGATTTGATCATTGTCATAAAATATGTACTTCTCTCAAAAAAATTCAGTCTCTTGCTCCAAAATGTTTATATTTTGTTTCAAGAAAATGTCCTCCTCTCAAGAAAACTTAGTTTCTTGCTCTAAAATGTTTATATTTTGTTTCAAGAAAATGTTCTCCTCTCAAGAAAATTTAGTTTCTTTCTCTGAAATATTTTTATTTTGTTTTAAGAAAATGTTCTCTCAAGAAAATTTAATTTCTTGCCCAAAAATGTTTTTATTTTGTTTCAAGAAAATGTTCTCCTCTGAAAAAAATTGCGTCTCTTGCTCCAAAATGTTTTTATATTGTTGTTGAGAAAAAATTCCTTGAGCTAAAACGAGAATGTTTTTAAAGTAAGAAAAATAACTTTATAAATCAAGAAAGAACTTTCTTGGACCAAGAAATTTTTTTTGTCGCAATCAACAGTATCATTTCAGTTAAGAAATAAATTTCTTCAGTTGAGTAAAGAAATTTATTGAGCTAAAAAACTTTTTATTTTTTTTATTTTTTATCGAAAAAATTATTTTTTGGTTCCAATATTATTAACAATGCAGATAACTACTTTATCAGAGGCATTTATCAGAGGATAGGACACTTTCTCAATGACTTATGTATTGTAGCAAATTGAGAAAAACAATTATCGCTTAACGCAGGAATTGAACCTAAATCGATTCGGCGTCGCGCGAGAGCTTTACCAACTAAGCCATCCCAGCCTTTGCCAAGCTGCATTTCTTTTGCCTACATCTATTAACCCACACTTGCGGTCAATCATATTTTTCAATCTTAGACACAGAATTTAAAATGAAAAGATTTACGACAATAATTTGAAAAAATGTTGTATTTTGGCTAAATACTAAATAGATTATATGAATTTTTCATAAAACAATTTCGATATAAGAATATTAAAATTAAAAAAAAAAAAAAATTCGGGTAGAAAAAAAATTACAAATTTATTTAATTAATTTATTTATTTATTTATAAAAAAAATTTAATATTATTCAATTACATAAGCGTTATCCAAAGCGTACCACGTGGAGGTTGCTCGGTCGGATTTACGCTTGCCGGCGGTAAAAAAAAAATTGATGAATTTTTTTTGACAATGATAAATCATTGCGGTCATAACGAAAAAAAAAATTATTTACCTTAATAAATGTACTAACTTCGAATAAATAAGTTCACTTTTAATACAAGTAAAGAGCAAATCTTGGATAACTAAAACTTTTCTTCAATTGAGGAAATCAAGTATCTTGAATTAATAAATACATGGAGAAAAATGCCGCTGAAAATTAAATAGTAATTACAACCATGACTAAAAATTTGCTATCTCAAATGAGAAATTACAAACCATAAAGAAAATTACGATGATTTATAGAAAATTAATTTTTGATTTCAATTATTACTATCTAAATCGTAATTTTCATTTATCATAACAATTACAATACTTCGTAAATATAACTACTTAAAAAATGGAAAAATCTCTCACGACTTTGATAATTTTCATTTTAAAACTGTAAGTTTTACTTAATTTGAATCTAAAAATGATTTTGTCCCGCTAAATAAAAAGTTCAATTATATGTAAACAAAAATCTAATTTTCAAATTTATATTAATTATCATTAGGTATTGAAAAATTTCATCTAAAATTAAAAATTAGAATTATACATAAAAAATTACTATCATTTGTAGAAAATTCGAATTAATTGTGAAAATTACATTAAAGCTTTGTTAAATTTTCACTTAAAAAAAATCAATATTTACTTATTCGAATAACAATAGTTCAATCTTACAAGAAGTAGAAATTATTATCAGATTTATCAAAAATTAGTACATTAGTCAGAATTTTTGTTCCGTAGTTGATAAATATTCAAACATTTTATTAAAATTATTGTGAAGTTAAAATATTAAAATTTGCTACAGTAATACTGAATATTAAACTACACTTTATAAAAATTATTATCAAGCCCAAACAAATTTTTTTATTCATTATAAAATTATTAGATACACTCAATATTTTAACTGACAAGATAATAAATGTTAGTCTAATGCGTTTCACAATGAAAACTTAAAATCTTATAAGAATAGTTATCTCCAATGTAATTTTATGAAAGTAGGGTATATTTTAGAATGTCGGTAATACAAATTGCAACTCCGGGAGATTAAATTACTATTTGAGATTATAATTTTTAGTTCAGGGTAAATACATGATGCCATTGATGTTGTATCCTACCCATATATTTGCTATAAATTCAGAATTTCTAATCGCCTTTGTGGCTGAGCTGTCAACGTACTTGGTCAGGGTGTGAAGAAACAGGGAGGACCGGGTTCGATCCCAACGTCAGGCAAATAATTTTATTTTCAAATTTATTAAAAATTCTGTAATTTTTTTCTTCGTATAAGTATTTTAATTCAATCTTAAAAGAGTTTTTGAATTAAGAAACGATTTATTGCCGCAAGATTTAAAATTCAAGTAAATTAAATACGTGATTGAAAAAAATTCTGACCTTCCTTCTTTGAACCAAAAATTTTCTTGACTCAAGAAAATTTATATTCAGCCAAGATAGTTTTTTTGTCTGGGTACAGATGCTATCAGGGAGTATACCTACAAAATATACCGCTGATAAGCCATAAGGGCGTATTAAAATTTTCTCTTTCGGAAATTGATGTAATTATGTTCTATAATTATAATAGAGACGAAAATAATTCAATGTCCGGAAAAAACGTGATTGTGACCTTCAAATATAAGAATCATAAAAAACGTTCGAACTTAAGAAAATTTTTTTTCGCTAGTTGAATAGAAGTTTAAATTTGAAAAAAAAAAAATTTTTTTTAAGTATGAAAAAAAACGAAATGGTCAAAAAAAATTTTTTTTTAGTAATATACTTTTAGAACATAATTACGTCGATTCCCGAAAAATAAATTTTTTTATACGCCCTTATGGGTCCCGGTGCCAACACCGGGAGCCATAAAGGCGTATAAATAAAATCTGGGCGTCGGTTGGCCCTGCGGGCCAGCCACAAAACTTCTTGCTGTTTTCGAGTTCAAGGAGATCGAAAACATGAGCGTGAATTAGACTGGGCCAAAAAAATCAAAAAAAAATTTTTTTTTCGATACTGTGAAATTATTATTTCTGATGACCAAAAAAATTATTGTGCAAGTTTGAGCCCTTGATATTATCAAGAGGTGTATCGTTACGACTATTAGTTTTTTGACAGAATTTTCATTTTTTACCCAAAGCTTGTGAATCATCCAACTGAAAAATTTTAGCAATGTATATTCTTGAAGGAAATTTAATTCCCTACAAAAAATCTCACTTAGTAAATTGACGTAAAACGAGCTGTTTTCTTGTAACCGTGCCTTAAACATTGATTTGTTTTTTAAATTCTTTGCTTCTATTTTGGATTTTTATAATTCCTAGAAATATTTAAATTATTTTTATTCAAGGTACAGATTCTTGAAAGAAATTTAATGCTCTACAAAAAAGGTTTCTTGACATTTTTTGTTAAATTCACTCCTTCGGAAGTTATTCAGGTTATTGAAGTCATTTTGACTCAAATTCAACCTTAAATAACTTTTGAAGAAGTCAATTTAACAAAAAATGTTAAGAGATCATTTTTGTAGAGCATTAAATTTCTGTCAAGAATATGTATCTTGACTAATAAAAATTTTATCATTTCTAGTAGTGAAAAATCCAAAATAGAAACAGGATTTGAAAAACAAATCAATGTTTAAGGCACGGTTACAAGAAAACAGCTCGTTTTACGTCAATTTACTAAGTAAGATTTTTAACTTCCCGCTAAGAAAATCGAAGATTTTCAAGAATTTCGGGAAGTTATTGTTTTCACCCCGATTTGCAAAAATCGAAATTCCAACAGATATCGACGTTTTGAGGTTCTAGGAAGCTATTTTGACTAAATTCCAGATGATGTCCGAGTGTATGTATGTATGTATGTACGTATGTAAATATTCTGTAACTTTTGAACGGTAGAACCGATTTTGATCGTCAAGGTGTCATTCGTCGCAGCTTGTTAATATCTAGAAGCTGAAAAAATTGCGCTTAATCGGTAGGGTACGTTCGGAGATATTCCAAAAATAAAATTTTTTCAAAAATGTTTTTTTTTAATAATTTTTAATTCGCTTGATAGATTGATTCCAAAATCTAATCAGCTCTAAAACTTTATAAGCCGCGTCGAATGCTACCTCAGCCATCAAAATCGGTTCATTCGTTCAAGAGAAACCGTGAACGAAAGAATTAAAAAAAAATTTTTTTTTTTTAGTTTTTTTGAAATTTCTCAACAACGACTCGATAGATCAATTTTAAAATTTGATCAGCTCTAGAACTCAATAAAACGCGTTGATCGCCACCTCAACCGTTGCAATTGGTGAATTCGTTCGAGAGATATTGTTGGAGAAATTATGGTAAAAAACGTTATTTTTCAAAAACAAAGGCACTCAAAAGTATTTTCGAGCTCGAAAAGCTCAAAAATGTATTCTCGACGATGTTTTCGAGCCCAAGGAGCTCGAAAACTGCGGAAAGTTTTGAGGCTGGCCCGCAGGGTCAACTGACAGACCGATTTTTTTGTAGGGAATTTAATTACCTTTGAGAATATACATTCCTGCATGAAAAAAATTTGTATCCTATAATTATACTGAATAATATAATATATTTTATATTATGATATAAAATATTATATTTTGGTATATATTCAATCTATTTGAACTCCATATATTAAAAATTATATCATAAACACATAAGTAATTTTATAATATTAATATATAAGCTAACATATATTATCGACTTATAAATTGATATATATTTTATCAATATATATTTCTTACGCATAAGTAGGCAAATAATAGCAAACGTAAATATCATTGTATTGTCATCATTTGAGCAAATCTATGTATAGTTCCGATATATTTTTTGGTATAAAAACTTTTGTACCAAACTTTGTGTGTGTGTGTGTGTGTGTGTGTGTGTGTGTGTGTGTGTGTGTGTGTGTGTGTGTGTGTGTGTGTGTGTGTATATTTTCGAGTAGTATATTTCCAAACTTATTTTAAAATTTTCACCTCAAGTTGTTGTATACTCCAGCATGTATTTCTGTTTGAATTTCTTAAAAAGGAAGTTTGGAAAAAAAAAAACTGAGTATCTTAGTTTTCCTCACTATTATTGAATCGTTAAGAGTGTATGCAGTCTTCCAAACAATACATCAGATATCTTCGTTTTTGGAACCTTTATCGATTGCTGTTAGAATCAGTTTTTTTAGTTCGATAAATATGGGCATTCCCTGATAAAGAAAGTTGACTTAATAGATGCCGAGTTTATATCTATATATTAGTCGATTCGAATAGTTTTATAGTATATTGTACAACTTGTGCGGTAAGTTGTCGATTGTCCACTAGAGCAAAGTTGAGCGCACGAATGAAGTGGGTAATCGGCAACACTGCACGAATTGAACATACTTTTTTTTATAATGAATGCGATATGAGTACTATCTTAGAGCTCGCTGTTTTATTCTCCAAGCAGCTTTTTGCTGATTCAACTGTTGCCGCGACATTTTCGAGGGTTATACGATAATCTGGATGCGACAAGTAGATTTGTGTGCGACAAGTTTAGTTGTCGCTCTGAAATTTACTTGTCGCACGCAGATAATCATATAACGCACACAAATGTCGTAGAAACAGTTGAATGGGCAAACAGATATTTGGCGAACAAAAGAGCGTGCGCCAAGATAGGACATATCGCATGAATGATAAAAAATCATTTCCCGCATGAAAATATCATATATGGTAAACATATATTAAGAAATATATGTTACAGATATAAATATATATTTGACAATACATAAAATCTTATATCAAACGATATATTGATTTTGGCCGATATTATTATATTTTTATATATATTTCTTTTATATGATTTCATATATGTCCGTTAGGGTGATTCAAAAAATAACAAATTTTTTTTTTCCTCGCAAACAGGTTCACAAGTTTCATTTAGATAAAAAAAAGACGCCTGTAAAAATTAGAGTTCCTAATATCAACATTAAAAGATTCCGCATTGAACTTTCTATTTTCCATAAGAATAACATGGAAAAATTTTTTTTTGCGTCTTTTGATTTTTATAAGCAGCCAACGATGCGTCGTAGGAATAATTGGCAGGCATATTTTTGTAGGTAATTAAATGCTCTACAAAAAAAGTTTCTAATCATTTTTTGATAAATCTATTTGTCTATTTGTCTATTATCTTTCATCATAATTTGTCAAACACGTGGGTTAAACTTTCCTGATGAATTTTATTGTCTTTTATAAAATCTATTTATTTGTATATAATTTATTCTATCTATTTTAAATTTCTGTGCATGCGGAAAAATTTGTTTTATTCATTTGGTTTTAATTGTCAGGACTTTTCCCTCGACATTAATAAATTATTTATTAATTAAAATTCAAATAGAAGCCCGCTGAATATTATTGAAATAAATTGTTTATATAAAATATATTATACTGAAACTTAGGTTAAACTAAAGCGGGTATTCAGGTTTCCGAAGATTGTGGTGCTGAAAATACCTGACAAGTTTTCGGCGCATGCGCAGCACAATTCCTTTCAATTTTATTTAGTTAAATTTATTAATTATATTTATAAAGGATTTAGCGTTAAGAATAAGTATTGAATAAATAAATAATTATTTATAATAAAAGAACTTAAATTCATCTTTAAAATAATTTCTTAATTATTTTCCTATCAGGCATTTCAGAACCCAGTGCTCAACATCTACGCGAGAATCTAAGAAGGATTGTCCGAACTTCCTGGTACAGGGAAGCTAGATCAAACCCTTACAATCGCGCCCAACGTTTAGTTGCAAATGTCTGATTGATTTGGATAGTGAAAAAATTTCTGAAAATTGAAAAAATAAAAATGAAAATTTATAGAATTTATTTTATTAAGTACAATCATTATAAAAAAACACGTGTTTGACAAATAAGGGATAAAACCCTCAATAAATTATAAAATTTTATAAAGATCTGGAACATAAAATGTGCCAAGTGTCTAGTCTATAATAAACATTAAATTTACCGGGAATCGTTGATAATTTACTTACACAAAATTTGCAAATATATAAAATTTATAGTATTAATTATCACAAGAAATTTTTTGCCGCGTAATTTTACTTATAAAATCTAAAGAAAATGCGCGGGACAAATACTACTGTCTAGCTTGTATGACTTATTTCTCGGCCGGAAGTAAAAATAAATTGACGCTACAGGATAAAATTAAGCTTATGATTTTAAGTTAAAAGGGAAATTTGTGGATAATGAAAGTTCTAGTTCAGTGATAAAATTTCAACGATAAATTCTAACTTAGAAATTTGTTAACGTTTAAATTAAAATTCTGGAAGCAATTAATAAAGAAATTATTTGTTTGAGGAAAAAATAAAACCTTGGAACAAATAATTAAGTAAAATTCAAGCGAATCCTGTAGTGTAATTTATTATTAATAATTGTGAAATAAAATAATCGTAAAAATTTATAATAATATTATCTGATGGATAAAATAAAACTTAATAATAAATACTTAAAATTTGAAACGGATTACGGTCGTTATATTTACGGATATTATAATTGCGATTGTCATATTTATTATAAGCCTAAAAATAATGTCTTAGTACATAGGACTTGAGTTTAATAGATAAAATTAAGTGTGTCATTAAGGGATTAGCCCTCGTTGAGAATCGGGAAATCTACTTTCTTTATTTAAGTGAATAATCTTTTATTGTGAGACTGTGATTAGTGTTTATATTGTGCGACTGACACATAAAACTGAAGACCAACAGGATGTCAAACACTAACTCAAATAGTAAATGGATGTTGAGGTCAAATAGTCAAAGGGATTCCGATGTCCAGATTGTGGTGACGCCACCAGCTAGAGTCACGCACTCACCACCAGCACCGTCACAACAAGAACGGTAACGTCGACAAGAGTAACAACAACTACGTAACAAGGCCTACTGCCACAGTGAGTAGCTCTGGAATAAATGGAATAACGTCGTCTACCAGGGTCATCCCTACAACTAGTAGCATAGGTAACACAAACGGATTAAGTAACACAATGTCAAATTAAAGTTTAAATCAAATTTCCAATTCAAGTTCTAATCCAAATTTAAATTTAAATCCAATTTCCAATTCGAGTGCTAATCCAAATTTAAATTTAAACCAAATTTTTAATTCAAATTCAAATTTAAATTCAACTTTAAATCAAAATTCGAATTTAAATTCAACCTTAAATCAAAACGAAACTCCAAATTCAAATTTTAATTCAAACCAAAATTTAAATTTAAACTTTAATATAAATGAAAATTCAAATTTAAATTCAAACTCTAATTCAGGCGTAAATTCAAACGGAAATCAAAATTTAAATTTAAATTCAAATCAAAATGTAAATTTGAATTTAGACCAAAATTTAAATTCAAATAATATACATCAAAACTGGAAATTTGAACATTAATTTGAATTCAAACCGAAGTAATGATCAGATTGAAAACGAAAATAGAGATCAATCAGTGATAAGGAGTTTATTGAGAAATCCGATCCTCAACCAGGGAAATGACCCTATAAACGAAGATGCCAGTTGTGTTCAGGCCGTATTGGTTCCAGGTTCCGCTTCTTTACCTGGCCCCGTTCCAGTACTGGTTCCAACAGGTAGTGAACTGACTATGACATTGAGCGAGGTCTTGAACCTTTTTCAACAGTTCGCTGTGAACAATACAACTACGGCTGCACCTTCTGAAGCTCAAACTGTTCACCAGTTGGCCAACAGTTTTGGTGACGGGGGGTGTCGTTTTTCTCTGGGGATTATATTGACACATCTGCTCAAAATTTTAATGGTAATTTTTTTTAATATTAGATCGGCTGTAAATCTTATGCCTGGACAATCAAGTCGGGGAAATGGTCCCGAAGCATTGGCAAGATGAGAAACTACTAATAAAGATGAAAGAAAATGGCGAGACATAAGGCAACACCTAAAGCTGTGGACACTGAGATATCCGCAGACAGACTCATCCGCAAATGTATTTATCGCTGCAGTCAAAGCCAGAATGTATCGAGAAGGCTGGGTAGAATCTGACGCGATTCGTATAATGAGTTAGTTATTGGAAGGTGAAGTTGCTCAATGGTTTGATACAAATTTTCTACGTTGGACTGATTATCAACATTTTAAAAGGGAATTCCTGCGTGTTTTTGGCTCATCCAAAACTGACATCCAAGTACTAATGGAAATAGTACATATGAAGCCAGCTGATGGTTATTCTATAGTGGATTTCACCTTCAGAATGCAGCAGAAATATATTGAAATGCGCTCACCTTCATCTGAGCAAGAACAGATTACTTGCATTCGAAATCACTTGCCGAGTGAATTGAGAATGCTGGTATTCGCGAGATCAGTTCATGACTACGATTCTTTTTTGTTGATTTTGCACGAAGCCACACAGTCAATTGAAGAAAGTAATAGATTATTCAAATCCCCGGGAAAAAAAGTTCTTATATGATCATATATAAATTATATAAAAGTGACTCATATTAAATCATATAAAGTTTTATAATGAAATTGGTCTTATAAAAACTTATATGACTTTACTACAGTAGAGCACAGATGGAGAGCCCTGCCCCCTCTCCTAGTGTCTGGCGCCAGGGGGGTCAGGTGAAAGTTGTCTTAAGAGAAATGTGTAGGCGGTGAGGTGTGGGAATCGGGCGTCTGGAGAAAGGTATTGGCGGTGGGGTGTGTGCGTGAGGGGATCTGGTCGGTTCGTTGATCTGTTGTGATTTGAGTAGGTGATTATGTAGGATGATTTTTGAGTTTTGATGATGATGTTGTGAGGTAATTGATGTAACGGTAGGGGATGGGAGAGGGTGATTTTCCTATGGAGACTGGGATCTGTATTGAAGATAATGGGGTGGGTTGTCAAATAAGAGATTTACTGTTATATTATTTCTTATTTATTTAGATATTTTTTCTCACTCGATTATACATAGTTATAAAAACCGATTTTTTTTGTAGATTTTCTTTAGGTAATTGTATAATAAGTAATTATGTAGGTTATGAGTGAATTACTAATAATATTTTAGTAAAAAGTGTCTTCTTCTATTATGCTGGCGTCGTGGTAATACTGTAGGTAAGTGAACAATTGTTTGTACTCTATTTGAGCAATAATTTTTTGTATGAAATCTTCATGGAAACATAGTAGCTCTCAGAAAAATGAGAAGCTGAGGTCTCTGATATTAGTTTTTATTGAAGGTGAACGTTCGATGTATTTGAATATTTCATCAAAATGTGTTTCAAGATACTTCATTACCGTTGCAGTGTCAGGGGTGTCACTTGAATTTCGTAATAAATTGTTTAGGATGTATCTCGAGACATTTTCTTCAACGGCGTTTATGTATTCTTGAATGGGTAGTACTTCTAGGTAATTAAGCCAGTGGTTGACTCTTTGGTAAATTGATTTCAGTGTGTCAATCGTAGAGCTGAGCAGAAAAATCCGTGTACTTTGATGTATCAATATAACGCAACGCTCTCCTTTGAATTTCGAAAATGTAATTTTTAGGTTTTGACACACTATTTTTTTGTATTTATTACGAAAATTTGCTGGCTTTACCTCGTTGATGTAATTCGAAATTCTATCGATTGACTCGCATATTTTTGTCCATTCATTCACCTTCAATTGTATTTCATTTTTCGGATATGCGTTACTTATTTTAACTACTGGTTTGAAACTTTTATCGCTATCATTCAAACCGCAACACAATTGTTTTGTTTGCGATTTATTTAGCGGAAGTACTTTGGATAAATCAAGAAAATTTGAGAAGACCATGATTTTGATCTTAACGGTAACTAATTACGATTTTTACTGAGTAATAATTTGTGAAAAGTCATCATGAAAGAAAAAATATAGAACAGTAAAAGAGAAGGAGTAAAATCAAATCGTCATTAGGTAAGAGATTATTCGAAAAATGTCGGGAAAGGAGAAGTGGTGGGGAGTAAAATATCTTTTAAGCTAAAGTTATTTCTTATCCCTTACATTTTATTTCTCTTCATTGAAGCCAAGTTACTTTTTCTACGTTTGAGTTTTGTGGGTTTAAAGTCTCCGATTTTTTCGGATATATAATGGAGGCTCTTAACGAATTTGAAATAAGTGATGAGTTGGAGCAACAGTTAATTGCATTATTCGATTTAAATGGTGAATTATCGAATTTTGATCCAAACATGCTAAAGAGAAATTTAGAAGGTAAGTTCACAATTATTTATAAATTGCACATTAATATTATTCGTAGTTAATTAATCGTTTTTTTTTTTTTCTTCAAAAGGCAATGAACAACGAGGTGGAAGAGTTGAGGGGATGAACGAAGATGGTGATAATCAAAATTTGGAGGGGCCGAATAATAATAATGACGCAATTGAGGAAGTCCAAAATATTGTCAACGACAACTACCATAATAATCAAGCTCTTATTCAAATTTCCAATGGAGTAGAACGTTTGGAAAGGTATGGAGTAAACACTCACGTTATGAGCTTTCGTATCAGAGCTATACCAACAGAATCTAATGCTGTCGATTGGACGTTAAGAGCATTTCGTAAAGTGTATGATAAAATCAAAGAAGCAGGAGGAGCCGGTCACAATCTGTTCTGCTTGAGTTTTGCATTCAGAGGGCTTGACGCCAAAAATATTCATCAGACTATGAGGCCTATTCGAGATTACGATTTCAATGATTTATGGGAATTGGTGAATTCAGTTTGTCAAATTGCAGGAGGATTCAATGTAACAAATACTTTTGAAATAAAGCTTTATGTAATTAAAACAATACTAGAACAGAAATGGACTGAAGAATGTGATAAAAAACGTCCTCGTGGTGTTATAAAAATGACTAATAATGATAATCTTTGCTTACCAAGAGCTCTTGTCACAGCCCTTGCAGCTCAAAAAAAATTAGCATCCAAAGCATCAAGTGGACCATTACATGTTGAATGGCAGAAAATTCGACAGTGTCGGACTATAAAAAAAGTCAGTTATCAGGAAATCAAAGCAAGGGAACTGATAGCAGCGGCAGGTATAACATATACTTGAAAATGGATGTGGACTTAAAGAAGTGAAAAAATTTCAAGATTACTATGCTCATCAACAAATTGCAATAATAATTTATCGATTGAAAACCAAGCTATCTGAAAGACTACATGCAGTCATTTTTGACGGCACATCTGTCGTGACACACCAAAATCGAAGTGTACTTTATACATTACGGATTCTCTATTATCCGCAAGAAAATCATTTTGAGTACATTAATACTATTCTGAGTCTTCAAGCAGCCCGGCATTATTGTGAACACTGTCGCAAGCCTTTTAAGAATCCTTACGAGCATAGAAATTGTCCTCTAATTTGCTACAAATGTTATAAGAAACCACCGTGTAACACTACTAACAATAGTATATTTTGCGATGTTTGCAAGAGGACGTTCTATAGGGAAGATTGTTATAACTATCATCTGCAGTCTGGTTCATATGAAGGTAACAAGTTCGTTTGTGAAAACATTCAGTTTTGGGTACAGTGTAAAGTTTTAGAAACAGGAGATTTTCTTGGTGATCTCACTAACGAGTTAGAAAAAGATTATGGTAAAGAAGCATATATTACATTTTTTTTATCTGGTGGTCCCAAATTTTATGCGTATCTAGTGAAGGACTATAAGAAGGGTAAAACAGTAGAATGTTGTAAATTAAAAGGTATTAAATTGAATATATCAACTTCTACATTACTTAATTATAATTCAATACGTTCTCTTGTCGTTGAAAAAAAGCCGGCATTTGATGTATCATTTTCAAGTATCCGTAGAGACCAATATCATCAGGTCTTAAAAAAAACCGAAGATAAAAAAAGATTCAAGTTACAGGCCCTAAGAGACGTAGAGTAGGAGAAGCAAGTACTCTCCCATATGGGTACAAGAGAGCTAAGAGAAATTAATCAAGAATTGTAAATTTTTGTGAGCATTTCTTAAAAATAAATTATTTTTGTAAATATTTTAGACATAAGAAAAATTTTTATAAATAAAAAAATTTTTAGACAACTTTTTGTAAATTTTTACAAATAATAAAATTTTTTTTGTAATATTTGGGAATAAGAATTTTTGTTTTGTGAAGTACGAGTTTTTTTTTGTGAAGTACGAAATTTTTTCTGTAAAACTTTTATTGTATTTTTATAAGCAAAAATTTTAAATAAACTGGAAAAAATAAAATTTTGTATCTTTAGCATTTAATTCAAGTTTTTTTCTCACCACCACTTTCTTTTTCGAGTATCATACTGTCGAACTGTTTTTTATAATATTCCTCTTACATTTTTCATTATTAACTTTCTGGTGGGGAACAAGCTATAAGACCTGACACCTTCAATCGAATCCTCAGTTTTCGTTTTACATTGCACTTCTCTTCTACAACTAAAATTGTATTTGAAAAGTTCTAAGTGTAGGCTCTGCAAGAAGTGTGAAGAATACTCGATTTTGGTCACATCAGCTTGAATTATTACATATAAATGTAAGTAGCTTTACTATTATATACTATAAATTTATATATATATTGTCATAAGTTGCAAATTTTAATGAATATTAATACTATTTTTCAGATTAAATCAAGGATCTTTCAGCGATAAACAGTTCTGCAACTCTAAAAGACATTTTACCAAAAAAGAAAATGTCAGAGCTGATCATGAATAAGGAATACAACGTCACTGACTTGAAATCTGTTTCAACGAAATTCGGTGATAGTATTGTCGCTGCTCTCAATGGCGAATTTTGCATCTATTTACCTAAACGTACTACTGTAGTTTTTCAAAAGGATCCTGCATCACTAGAGGCACTACATAAATTCATCGAAGAAGATACTTTATATCTTCTGTACCATGGAGGACAGTATAATAAATTTGAATTTGTAATTAAACCAACTGATGGAGAAAATACACTTCATTAAATTTATATGTGAAGAAATTTCTAAATAAATTAGGAAAAAATAAAAATTTTGTACCTATAATTTTTAATTTAAGTTACCTTTACTATAAATATTCCTACATCTTCAATATTATTTCATAAGTTAAAATGAATGCAAGGTGGAAACATCCATTTACTGCTATCATTTCTGGTCCCACTGGTTGTGGAAAAACCTTTTTTGTTAAGCGTTTCTTAAAAGAAATCCGCGAAATTCGCGATACAGAATTTAAGAAAATAATTTTTTATTATGCGGAATGGCAAGCGGGATACGCAGATTATCATAAGTCATTGGTAGAGTTTCGAGAAGGTTTGCCTCAATCCGGTAATTTCGATGATAACTTAGCAAAATTAGTGGTAGTAGACGATTCAATGCAGGAATCGTCTAATGGGTCTATTGTTGATTTATTTACAAAAGGCAGTCATCACAAAAATTTAAGTGTGATGTTTTTATCTCAAAATTTATTTCACCAAGGAAAAGGTCAACGAGATATCTCACTTAACACAAATTCTATTGTAGTGCTTAAAAACCCTCGTGACAGAGCACAAATTTTTCATTTGGCTACACAAGTTTACCCAGAGAATCCAAAGTTTCTTCAAGAGGCTTATTTTGATGCAACATCTAAGGCTCACGGCTATCTACTTCTTGACCTCAAACAATCTACACTAGAAAACTGCCGATTTAGGACATGTATATTTTCAAGTGATCAATATTATTATGTTTATATACTTAAAAAAAGTAATGATATAAAAGGAGCTAACTCGCAAAATAATATTCTAGTCATACGATTTTAATGGCAAAAGAAGGAACTTCTAGCAGTCGATCGCTGCGTCAAACTATTGGACGCAAAAACGCTGCACTCCTTCAGGCTCTTGTATATGCATCAGCTGATCAACGTCGCGCTGTACTACGACACGCAAAAAAAGATTCCATTCGTGTTATTTGTGAGTGTTGTTTAAACATTTTACATATACCAGTAAAAGATTCTGAAAAAAAATTACTATCCAAGCATAAAAAAAGTTTACGAAAACTTTCGGAAAAAAATAAAAATTGGTCAATAAAGAAAAAAATTATTAATCAAAAAGGTGGGGCATTTTTGCCTATGCTACTGGGTCCGATAATAGGCGCATTATTATCAAATATTTTGTAAGGATATGGAGTATGCAAGAAAAATGGTTTTAGTACCACAAGAAAGTATAGAAAAATTTAATTCAGTAAATTCTAAGGAAAAAAAAAATTTTGAACAGTTATTATCTTCATTATCGAGTCAATATCTACCCACATCGCAGACTCCTGGAAATCCTATTTCCCGTTTAGATGCTGAATTATCTAAAATCTAAAACGATAATTCCACAAATATTAATGATAAACTGAAACAATATTCGGAAATATTCAGACGGTATTTATTTTTAAAAAAGAAAGAACATACGAGTGATGTGAATAGTGAAAACAGTGAAATATCTAATTCTGCACAGTCATTTAACTCTTCTAAGGAAAATGACATTAGCAGTATTTTAAAAAATATTGACACTCAAGAACCTCACAGTATTTTAGAAAGTAATGCTAGCACTGGAGGAATAAGATCATACGAGTTTCACGACATAATAAAGGGTGTTCCAAAAACTTATGAATCATTAGCAGAAAATATTTTGCGTCATATTGATTCCGTCGATACCAATAAAAGATTATCGTATGATCAAAAAGGTAGTGTTACATTAGATGGCTATAAGATTCCTAATAGTAATATTGTAGATCTTATCAATGATGCCGTACGTCATCGGAAAAATACTAAAGCTACTGGTAGAAATTTTTTCGCTATCTATTTGAAAAAAATCAACACTCCTCGTGAATTTGTTAGAAATAGTAGTTTTTGGAATAAAAGCTTAGTGGGATTAAATAAATTACCTATTGGTACCTCTACTCCAACACGAACAAATAAAAATAATTCCTCAGACGACTCACAAAGTTTTTGATCATTTAGCCAAGCAAACTCTACTCTACAAAACGGAGGAAGCAAAAATCAGTTTTATAAGAATTTATTCAAATGGCAGCGACTGTAGAAGAAGAAGAAATACTTAAAAAAGAGTATTGTGATCCATCTAATCCTGTTTTTTTATTCTGGAGCTCGAAATTTAATGGAAAAATTTAAAAATAAGATACCCGCAGAGAAGATAAATGACTGGTTAGCAGCTCAAGATAGTTATACTAGACATAGACCTGTGAGACGTAAATTTCCACGGTTGCATTATACTGTTTCAAATATTGATGATGTATGGGAAGCTGATTTAGTGGAATTAAAATCTTTAAAAACATATAACGATGGTGTTTCATTTCTTTCAGTTCTAATAGATATACTTAGTAAATATTTATGGGTAGAACCATTAAAAGATAAGTCTGCAGCAACTGTACTTCAAGGCTTTAAAAATATTTTTAATCGTAGTAATAACCGTACTCCTATGACGCTAGAAACAAATAAGGGAAAAGAATTTGTAGCTACTACTATTCAGGACTTTTTGAAATCAAAAATTATAAACTTTAGAACAGCTCGTAATCCTGATGTTAAATGTGCAGTGGTAGAACGAGTAAACCGGACTCGAAAGAACGCATTTGGCGATATTTTGCTCATCATAGAACTTATCGTTATTTAGATATCTTACAGCAATTAGTTGATGCGTACAATAATACAAAGCATAGTTCAATTAGAATGGAACCATCATCTGTAACTATATATCATGCTAAAGTCGCATAGAACAATATTAAAAAACAGTTTCCAACAATAATAACGCGAAAAAAAGTCTTTAAATATAAAGTAAACGACTTTGTTCGGATCAGTAAATATGTCAGTGTTCGAGAAAGGATATGAGGCTGGTTATACCGAAGAAATTTTTCAAATAACAAAAGCAGAACTTCGGCAAAACATTCCTATTTATGAATTAAAAGATTTAAATGGTGAAGAAATTGATGGTTTATTTTATGAACAAGAATTAGTGCGTGTTAATAAAGATTTTGAAAAAGACGAATTTACAATCGAGAAGATAATTAAATCCAAGGGAAAAGGAAAAAACAAACAATACTTTGTCAAGTGGCAGGGATATCCAGATAAATTTAATTCTTGGGTTCTCGCATCAACAATATTAGAATGAATAAAACAGAGTTTCATATGGTTTTATCTAGTGATAGTAGCATGAACTACTACCCCGTCAACACAGCGACTAATTATACAACAATGCTACATAAACATGTTAAATTGGAAGGACAATGGGTCGTTGGGTTGAAAAAGATACAGTTTCCGGCAAGCTTTCTTCATATACAATCGAAAAAAGAAAGTAAAATATGTTTAATAAGAGCTGAAGGATCAAAAGATATATTTAATGATTTTTATTTTCCGCCTAGACTCTATAATGATCCAAAGCAATTGGCACATAATTTGACTTATTTTCTTCTTACGATGAAGCATTCTCATTTTGAAATTAATGATGCAGGATATACTAAAATAAAGCGAATTTGTGAACCTCCTTTTTGTAAAGACACTAGTTATCGCCTTGAACTGTCAAATACTTTATTAGATATTTTAGGCTATGCCGATAAAAATAAACAGCAAAAATTTGTAATTGGTAATAGAAAAGGGAGAAGTTATGAATTCACAAGTATAAGTAAAAGACCTCTGAGTTTAATACAAGGTTTACCCAACAGTCTCTTCATATATTCAGATATATGCTCCCCCTATGTAACTGGGGATGTGAACTCTGCACTGTTACGTATAATACCTATAGATGCAAATTTATATACCTACGGCACGATGATTACTAACACCTATGGCTCTTCTAATTATATTCCTGTTTTATCAAATTCATTTAGAACGATTGAAATAGATATAAGAAATAATGACGGAGATCCTGTACCATTTGACTACGGACCATTGAACGTTACACTACACTTTAAAAGAGTTAATTAAAAATGTCTCATTATATCGAGTATTACAATAATCAGGCGGGAGGAGGTTACATTGAAAAATATAAGAAATTTGGTAAAGTTTATGTTGGGTCTTATCAGCATGGACATGGAATAAGGGCCTTTCTTGGAGGGCTCTTCCGTAGAGTAGTCCCGTTTCTTGGTAAAGCAGAACGTGTTATAGAAAAAGAGGCACTTCATACAGGTGCTAATGTGTTGAGTGATTTCACAGCGTGACAAATTCCTTAAAACAGTCATTGGAACGTAGGCTTACAGAATCAGGATTACGTCTAAAAAGAAAAGCATCAGAAATATAGGATGAGATCATGAGGGGTTCTGGATATAAAAGAAAGCGCATATGCAATATTACTCATAAGACTACCAGAAGTGGTAGGGTAAAGAAGTGGAACAGTAAGAAAAAAACGACAGCAAAAAGAAAAAGTAGAATCAATGAGAAGAAAAAATCGCCTAAAAAGAAAACGTAAAGTGAAAAATTCTCGAAAAAAATTAGACGTGTACGATATATTTAATTAAAAATGTCGTTTCTACATTCACATTCGGCTGAGTGCGCGAAATCAGAACTAAATTTATTCACACTACCTCCTACACCAACAAGTATTGAATAATTACAATGGACGTATTATAACTCAATGTCATCTTTTTCGGACGACGCACCAATAGAATTTGTCGTACCTGGACATGGCGAGGAATACATTGATTTATCACATACCATGATAAAAATTAAAGCAAAAATTGTACAACCTAATGATAAAGTAGATGAAAAAGATTTTGTGGGCCCAGTAAATAATATTTTACATTCAATGTTTAATCAAGTAGATGTGTTTTTTAATCAAAACATGATTTCCCCGCTCAATAATGACTACGCTTATAGGGCTTACATCGAATCACTTTCAAATTATGGAGTTGACGCAAACAAAAGTCATCTAAAAATGTCTTTATGGTCTATGGATACCCGGGATGAAATGGATGCTGTAGTAACAAAAAAAAAAATACCGGTCTAGATGAACGTATCGCTTATTCGTCTAAAGGAAAAGAGTTCGAATTGATGGGACATTTACATTGCGATGTTTTTAATCAAGATAAATTTTTGCTTAATGGAGTTGAAATGAGAATTCGATTAATTCGCTCAAAAAACGCATTTTGTGTTATGGATGGAAGTACGAATAGCTACATGGACAAGATTTCAAAAGCAATGTTAGTTGTCAGAATCGTGAAAATCAGTCCAAATATTTTAATTGCTCATGCAAAGACTTTGAGTCAAACAACAGTAAAGTATCCTCTTACTAGAGTTGAAGTGAAATCATTCGTTTTATTCCAGGGTATACTCGGTAACACCATTGATAATGTTGTATTGGGACAGTTACCTAAAAGAATAATAATTGGTTTTGTGGATAATTGAGCATATAATGGGACAAAAACTCATAACCCTTTCAATTTCGGCACACTTTCGTTAAACTATCTTTCCTTATACATTGACGGGAAACAGCTATTGGGTCGAGCGTTACAACCAAATTACGGGGATAATTACTTAGAGGTGGAAGCATTTAATACACTATTTAGTGGAACAGGTATCCATTTTGGGAATACGGGGAACTGTATCTCACGTATCGAGTATACTCACGGATACACTCTCTATGCTTTTGATTTAACACCTGATCTATCAGCAAATCTAGCATCTCATTGGAATTTGGTAAAAACTGAAAGTTTGAGAATAGAAACACGTTTTGCTACTGCTCTTCAAGTTAATGTGAACTGTGTAGTATACTTAGAATTCGATAATATTTTAGAAATTGATTCTTCAAGACAAGTTATTGTAGACTATAATTAATTAATAAAAAGCATATAAGATAGAAAAATAGTGAATGAAATTTAGTATTCAGTAAGATACCACACTGTACGATTAGTTTTATGGATAGTCGTCATTTATTAAAGCTGTTACCATACGCCGATGCCTGCACTGGAGGAGTCTACGCTGCTGACCAAATTCCTTGGAGTTGGCCCAGACCCTATGCTATCATCGCAAATACAGATGACCATGCAAAACCAGGAACCCACTGGGTCGCATTCCACGTCAACAAGAATGGTTACGGAATCTACTTCGACAGCTTCGGGCTCCCACCAAACGATCATAGATTTGTTCAACGACTTGGAAGAAATTGCAGAAACTTCCGACGGAATAAACGTCATTTACAAAATATTGGTTCTAATTATTGTGGCCAATATTGCATTGTTGTTCTGCATTGGTTATGTAATAACAACTACTTATCATCATTTTGTAAATTGTTTAATGAAAATACAGATCAAAACGATAGAATACTCTTAAAAATGTTCAAGAAGATTGTAAGAAGTAAGTTAAAGAATATAAATAAGCTAAATAAACCTTATATAAAGATATGTAGAGGTCAAATATATAATCAAAAATGTACTAGCCAATAATGATTTGAAAAACCTAATTTTATAAGTATGAGTGTGTGTGAGAAAAAGTAATAAATAAAAATTTAATGTACTAAAGATATTTTTTAAATTTACCTAAAAATTTTAATTTTATTTAATATTAATAATAAAAATATATATACATGCATATCTAAATTATAAATAAAAAGGTTCTTAAGAATAACTAATGAAAAATATTTTCGAAGGAATCATTTTTTATTGACAGACTACAATATTTATGAAAATTACAAATTTTATTATTATAATTATTATTATTATAATTTGTCTTCATGGTCGATTTTTTAAGGAATTTCATCATCAACTATTATAATTAGTTGAGTAGAGTTCAAAAATACCATTCGTTAAAAAATGTATATATGTATGTATATATATATATATATATATATATATATATATATATATATACATACATATATTGTGACGTTATTTTTCGTATGGGGGTCAAATCAAAGTGAACGTCACAAGCACCAACTGATTTTATTGTATTTACGAACATCGTAACTCAAGACTTAGAATTAAGCTTACAGGTAGAAACGATTTTGATACAGATTTTTGATTTAAGTTAAAGTTTAAGAATTAAATATAGAGTAACGTTTGGCTACAGTAATGGGTTTTTGATAAAAAAAATTAAGAATTAGAATCAGGAATATGGAAATTGAATATGGAATATTGTTTGAGATTAAAGTTTGGGAAATGATAAAGTTTGAGTTTTGGTTTACAAATTTGGAATTTCGAGTATGTGGAGAAGTCAGTGTTACCGTGGAGCGGGACTTGAATTAGTCACCCGGTATCATCTAATGATAGAACTTAGTTCTATTCCTATGAGATTTCTTGGTTGATTGCAGAGGTCTAGCTGAGATGCTAGCGCTCCAGTATATGAGGAATTTGACGAATGCAAAATGGGATCAGTTTTGAGTTTTTGGTTTGGCAGGCCTCAACAGTAATTTTGTGACCGTTGCTGTTGTGAAAGCCGTCTGGTCATTTTTAATTCTTTTAGTTTGACAGGCCTCAGAGGACAAGCTATGACCACTTGTACCGCTGAGGAAGTCATAGGTCACTTAGTTTTTAAGTTTTACGATCCCAGCTGAAGTCTGTTCCAGGAGAGCAACTATCAAGGATATCCATACTCAGAGTAAGAGTCAGTTGATACGTTTAATGAGGTATGAGCCTCCAGTTACCGATATAGTAGAGTTTAGGAATTGATTTATGAATTTAGAATATGGAAGTCAGTTATTGATAATGATAAGATTGAGTTTTGAGTTTTGGGGTTTTTTTGAAAAAAAGAAGTCGAAGGGAGACCTTCGAAGAGCACGGACGTGCGCATTGGTCTCTAGTCGCTCGAAGCGAGCAGACGTGTTTAGTAATGGCGCTACAGTTCATGGCATTGCGAAAAGCTACAGATTAAGATTATTGTTACAGAAGTATTATTTAAAACAGTGTAAGACGTTACTTGATATTTTATTCATCAGTAATCAGGTATGGACTAATTATTATAATTATTAATAATTAATTGAGTTCGAATCAGAGTGTTGAGATATCATACTACTCTTTCATTAAAGAAAAGACGTAAGATCCGAGAGAAGTATGAGAATATTGTTACAGTTTAGAGTCATGTTCACGATTTATTGTTAATATTATTTTATAAAATAATTATAAGAAATATGTTTGGTTATTGAACGAATTATCGTCTAATTATAGTCAATATGAGACCCATGTACGTTAGTTTTACTAGTTTGTTAAAAAAAAGGTTCTAGAGTATCGGTTTTATAAATTATTGTTCTAGCTTACCGAGTATTATTTGATTATTGTTTCGCTCTATTAATTAATTTATTTATAATGTATTGATACGCATCATTTAGATGCCAATTTAACTTTTTGCTAAGATTAATTTTATTATTATTAGATTCAGTATTTTGTTAGAGAGTAAAATTATTAGTATTATGCTACAGTATTTTTGTTATTGTTAAATTGAAATGCAAGATTATTTGTTGTTCAATAAAAATTGCAAATCAGTGATAATTTACATGAATTTGGAGATAAATTAATCCGGACCACTCCCTCTCTCCATAAGCCTACACACTGAGCGACACCATGGCATACCGTAACTCTGTTTTTAGTTTTCCAGTCTCTGTTTTTATTTTTGCTTCTAAGTTCTGAGCATTTTAGTATTAGTTTTAATTTTAGTTTGCGTGATTTTGGTTATAATTCCACAGATAAAAAATTACCTGGCACCCTGTAAGTATTGAGACTGGAGGCCAAAGGCAGAGAACGAAGTTGTAATGCAAAATTAGCGGGTATCTAGCGTGCCTAGATTTTGTGTTATAATATATATATATATATATATATATATATATATATATATATATATATTATAACGGGTTTTTCACCACCGGGGATCTACTGGAGTGAAGTCCGAATACATATACTATTTGGGCAACCTTGTTCAAAATTAAAAGTTGGGCGCCAGGCAATTTTACACTCACCAATAAATAATTATCAGAAGTCGGCTCAGGGTGGCGGATCGGGGAAAGGTCAGGCACTTAAGATTACGATGAAAGATTGAGCAGAATTAAACACAAAAAAATAGTCGTATATTAAACAAACAAAATAATAGATCGGTTTCACACAAATTATCGGTTACAACAAAATATAAATGCTGTTGTCGGCTTGACTCGATATAAACAAAAAAAACAAATTGCTCGTAGGAATCGTAATTGATCAAAACACAAAATTAGTTCGTATTTAAAAAAAACGAAAACAGTCGGTTCACAAAATAATAGTCAGTTATTTATTGTCCGGAGACACACATACACTGTACGTAACACCGGAATACTTGACGAGTGACGTCAGAATATCGTAGACGGCAAGACTCTACTACCACAATTAAGGAGACACGGATAATCCGTGATTCTCAGAATTGCTCGATGAAATAAAATAAAATATAAAATAATATTTTATTTCGGTAACGCATAATTTTCACTATCATATAATTATTGCGCGCAATCAATTATTAAATTAATTATTATTTACACCAAAACGCGTTTCACTTGTTCATTAAACAAAACAGTCGGTCGTACAATTTATTCAGCTCTCATGCCGAGGCTTCGGCTTGTTCACTTGTTCACTCACAATTTATTTGTCGCGATTGATAGTTCATTGTTCAAACTCGGATTGATGTTAAAAGGCGTAAATCGAATTGTTTATAAGTCGGAATCGAAATTGTTCGTTTGGTCGGAGTCGAATTGTTCAAATACAAAAACGCGGCCGTTCAGTACGACGTCTATCCCGGATCTCTTTTTTTTTTTTTCAATCCATGCGTTGGATCGATTACTCGGTCGAAGTCGAAAAATTGATTCTAGATGTCACTAGAATTTGCTCATCGGGTAACTATTTATTATTTCAAATATATTCAAACCACGAGTCGATGTCAAATTTTTCATCATGTTACAATATATATATATATATATTAGGGTGGCGCAAAAAAACCGACTATTTATTTTTTTTCGATCTCGCATGAAAATTTGTTGGTTTACGATGTTTTAAGAAGCCTCTCCAAAAATCAGCTCGATAAAAAATTTTTAAGAGGTCGCTCACGAATTTTCAAAATATCAAAAATGATCACAATTCGGATGTTTGATTTCCAAATTTTTTTTTTCTCGTGGCAGCAATAGTTAATATTTGTGAAATCATGACTACAGTGAAAATTTAAAGTGCTGTCTTTTGGACGTTTTCGAGCGACCCTTGAATATTAATAATAAAACATCTCGATTTTTTCACCATCAATTTGCATGACAATGAATGAAAATATAACCCGAAAAAGATAAATAATAAGTTTTTTACATACTTTTTTATTTTTTAATTCAATTTGTAGATTTTTTCGCTCATTCAAAACTTACCAAATTTTATTGTTAAAGACTGTCCTGTATATTTTGGTTATGCGAAAGTTATAATTTACTAAAATGACAATAATTGAGTTATAAAAAAATACAAAAACTAATTCAAACTATTAGTTACATATTATCAGTTAATATTCGAAATTCTTGAGCGCCGTTTAAATATTTGAATTTTGGGCTGACATTCTCAGCATAGTCATGATTTTACAAATATAAACTATTGCTGCCACGAAAAAAAAAAAATTTTGAAATAAAAAATCCGAATGTTAATCATTTTTGATATTTTCAAAATTCGTGAGTGTTGTAATAATAATAAAATAAATACATGCCAGGACTGGTTGGTGGTTGGGATGTTGAAAAAATACGCATATTAAAAAATATAACAATATTTTTATTTGTCACAGCACATAATATCACTGGGTTCCACAATTAAATCGTTGATTTAATTATTTAATACTGTTAATTGTCTCAGCTCATGAATACGTAAATAATTGAATGCGAATTATAAGATTGAGCTCGAGTAATTGATTTAAATAATTAAAGTAATCAGTTTGAATTTATTTGAACACTGATTTGATTGTAAAAATTGTCATGGAAAACAGTAACATGAAATCAGAGGTTACTGAGCAAAGTTTATAATTGAACACTTGAATTACTATTTTTAATAGCACCAATGCATAAATAAATGGGATTATTGAGCTTATAATATTTATGATCACTTAATTTAATTAATTTGAATGAGTTTATAATAAATAGCACTGAATTGAATTTATTTGTTGAATACGAGGTAGCATGATTGCAGAGGCTACTGAGCGAAAGTTAATATTTAATTTAATTGTAATATTAAGCATAATGATAATTAATTAATGAGAATATTGAGTCTTTTAATTTAATTGAGCACTGGTAATAATTAATTATTTAATAAAAAAGGCACCTGTGATGTCTCCCTTGTGAATAACCTTTTG
>OZ024706.1:21534865-21606673 GCA_964016945.1 Microplitis deprimator | reverse complement strand
CTTGTTTTTTCTCTCATTATCTCATAAACAACATGACCTACAGAAAAAATGCGAGAGACAATTTTATAGGAAATTTAATTTCCTACAAAAAAAGTCTTAAGCCTCGAATGACTCAGATTGATATTTTCTGATATATTAATTATTGAAGTTCACGTAGCATTGAATTCCCATAAAATGTCAAATCGAATCTTAGAAAATATTGATTTTTTATTTGACTAACATCTCAAAAAATATCGATCTGAGTCATTCGAGGCTGAAGACCTTTTTTGTAGGAAATTAAATTTCCTACAAAATTGTCGTTTACATTTTTTCTGTAGGTCTTGTTGTTTATGAGATAATGAGAGAAAAAACAAGAATTCTATGAAAAAATTCGGTTTAGCGGTCCGTACTACCCCACTCGTATGAGTTACGACTTCGCGACAATGGGAGTTTTGTAGAACATTTAATTTTGAGAAAATTCCGACTTTGGGCCAGATGATACTATAAAATACCGCGGAGTTATAAAAGTTTAATAAATAAAAACCCAAGTTTACGTGTATTTTAAATGGGAAATTTTCACACGCTGTGGTAGAGTACTTAATATTAATATTAAAGGCTCAAACTCTCAGAGAATTTTTTTGGAGGTATTTCCAACAAAATTTCGGGATGGGAGCAAAAAATAAAAATAATCGTTTCAAACGAAGCACCCTAATATATATATATATATATATATATATATATATATATATATATATATATATTAGACTGATTCAAAAAATCCGACTATTTTTTTTTTCTTCATTATATCGAAAACATTGTTGGAAATGACGAAAAAAAAATACTATGGAAGTTTAAACTCTTAAGATTAACTGCTCTTAATGTTAACAGCTGCCGCATCGCAATTTTCTATTTCCTATAATTTTTCGATATTTTTATTTCTTCAAAAGTTATTCGAAGTTAAAGTAAGATTGACGATAATTTTTTACATTTTTTGACGCAACCGTCAACTTTATCGGAAAACTTTCAGAGACATTTTTTGTAGAGCATTTTATTTCCGATAACTTATCTCGAAGAAAATTTTCGATATTTCTCACAAGTAATAAGTTATTTGCAATTAACTGAAAATTATCTTAAAAAATCTATATTTTGTTGCTTAAAATAAATTATATTAAAACTTCAGTTAATTGCAAATAACTTATGACTTGTGAGGAATATTGAAAATTTTCTAGAAGATAACTTATAGGAAATAAAATGCTCTATAAAAAATGACCTATAAAATTTTCCAATAAAGTTGATGGTTGCGTCAAAAAATTTGAAAAATGTAAAAATTTATCGTCAATCTAACTTTAACTTCGAATAACTTTTGAAGAAATAAAAATATCGAAAATATATAAGACACCTTTTTTATAGAGCGTCAAATTTCCCATAAGTATAGTCTTGAACATTTAAAAATATTGGTCCCACTGTGAGCCTCAAAATTCCAAAGCTTAAAAAATAAATTTTCCCATGTTATTTAAAAGGGAAATAGAAAATTGTGATGCGGCAGCTGTTATTATTAATATTAAGAGTTCAACCTTTCACAGTATTTTTTTTTCGTTATTTCCAACAATATTTTCGATATAATAAAGTAAAAAAAAAATAGTCGATTTTTTTGAGTCAGTCTTTTTTTTATTTAATAAATGGAAACCTAAACATGCAAACCTTCTCAATAAGACATTTTATAGATAAATTGAGAAAAATATAGATAGCCCGGACTGGGAATCGAACCCAGACCATGTCGGTATCGCGCCGAGTGCTCAACCAGTTGAGCTATCCGGCACTATACTATATTCCGTTCAATTTAATTTTTTTTGTCGGTTTTCTCAAGATTACTCCGAAACCTTGCATGATAAAAAAATTTGAGGTCCAGATCTGAAAACTAGAAACGTGAGGTTACAATTTGCTTTTTTTTTTTTTTTCTACGACCATTTTTCACCGAGTTACAGCATGTTGAAAATCACCCAAAAATTTCTAATTTTTTTTCTATCCCTTAATTTTTGGGACCAGTGTATATATATATTAGGGTGGGCCAAAAAAATTGACAATTTTTTTTTCTTTCGTTACAGTGAAAATATTGTTTGAGATGATAAAAAAAAAAATTATGTTAAAATTTGAGCTTTTAATATTAATATTAAGAGGTGCCTATTTGCAATTTTTTATTTCCCATTCAAATAACACAGCAATCAAATTTTTTTATGTTTAAAATTTTATTACTCAACATCTTCTCAACAAATTGCAAAGATTATTACTCAATCTTGTAGGGAATTTGACGATGTACAAAAAAGGTCTCCTATGATTTTTTGCTTATTCCACTAGGTTCAAAGTTATTTAATGTTACAGTTTAGCCTTAAATAGTTGATTGGAAATTTCACATTTCTAATTTTGACTTTAAAAGTATGGTTCGAAAATGAAGGAAATATTTTATTTTATGAAATACACGTCACATTTTCTAAAAAAATGTCGAATTTTTTTTGTAACTATGGATTGCAAATAATTAACATTTCTTACCCTTTAATTAAATAAAAATTCTGAATTTTTTTTTTTGTTTTGTTAGATGAACAATAACGTCTGCAAAAACAATAAAGTCCTAATTAATTATTGAAAGACTCCAATTTAATTAACCTGCAGTTTGTATACTCAACTAATGAATAGTCTAAGAAATAAAGATATTGTCTTCATAAATTTTGAAATAAAAATAATTATTTGTATTACAAATTAAATTTTTAAAGCCTACTTTCAACATACGAAAGTGAAATTTATTTTGATTAATATTTTTGTATAATAAATATGAAATTTTTGTAGTAATTGTGATTGTATAGTTGAGAGACAATCGAGGTTATATTTTCATTTTATTTTAAATTTATTTCGAGATTCAAGAAATTTTAAGTTTTGAACATTAAATCAATGATTAAAAAAAAAATTCGACGTTTTTTCAGAAAACATGACTTGCACTTTATAAAGTAGAATATTTTTTTTTATTTTCAAATCATATTTTTAAAGTCCAAATTAAAATTATTGTGAAATTGCCAAAAAACTATTTAAGATTAAACTTTAACTTTAAATAGCTTTGAGCCGAGTGGAATAAGCGAAAAATCATAAGAGACCTTTTTTGTAGATCGTCCGATTCCCTACAAGAGTGAGTATCATTTTTTGCGATCCGTTGACTAGATACTGAGTAATAACATCTTAAACATAAAAAATTTGATTGCTGTGTTATTTAAATGGGAAATAAAAAATTGCAAATAGGAACCTCTTAATATTAATATTAAAAGCTCAAATTTTAACAGAATTTTTTTTTCCGTCTTCTCAAACAATATTTTAACTGTAACTCAAGAAAAAAAAATAGTCACTTTTTCTGGCCCACCCTAATATATATATATATATATATATATATACATATATATATATATACATATATATATATACATATATATATATATATATTTATTTAGTGGTTGAGGTAATATTATAAACAATTAAAACCAACTAATATTTATGTTACATAAATGTTTTATTTATTTAACGAGATTTTAACGAAATTAACACAGTAATAGAAAGTATACAGAAGAGTGCTTGTATGCGTGTATGCAGTCCAGCGGTTTGTTACTTATTGTTCGTGACTCTACGAATCAGGTAGAGACGGAATATGGAAAAATCGATGTTCGGCGTAGATTGCCGAATATCGTCGATCGCATATCAGTGTAGCTACGCTACAGAATTCCCTTTGTTTTTTTTTTTTTTTTGAAGTTTAATACACGATAATTGAAGTAATGGAATATTTACAAATGATATGAATAAATAAATAAGTAAATAAATGAGTATAATACAGTGGTGAATTGTTACTTTGTAAAAAAAAACTTTTATATAAAAAAAAAAATTTTAAATCGCGTAAATTTTTAAATGTTAAACCGGACTCGACGTTTTTGGGTCTCGGTTGCTGTGTTATTCGGCTGAGAGTTTGTTATTATCATCGTCGTGTCGATTGGGTTCGCCTTATAAACTGGCTTCAACCTGTCCACTGAAATAGCGATTTGTCGTCCTCGGAAATCGGTGATGAAGTATTTATCGTGTCGGGTTATTACACGATATGGACCTTCGTACGGCGCTGAAAAAGATGGTCCAACCTGGTCATTCCTAACCAGTACGTGACTGCAAGTACTAAGAATCCTGAAACAGAAAACAGAATGCTTGCCATGACGCGACATTTCGGCTGGCGCCAATGAATTACAATGACGTTTTAGTGTATTGACAATGTGATGAGGTGCAGTCTTATTACTGGGAGTGAGTAACTCACCAGGCAAACGAATTGGCTCACCGTACACTAATTCAGCCGGCGTCGTCTGGATGTCGTCTTTCCAAGCAGCGCGTAAGCCGAGCAAAACGGCTGGTAATGCATCATACCATGACTCTTGGTGACACAAAATTGCTGATTTAAGCTGACGATGTAAACGTTCGACTAGACCGTTGGCTTGCGGAGGATACAGCGTAGTATGCAGGTGTTTTATTCCATACATCTTTAATAGCGACTGGAATAATGACGATTCGAATTGCTGACCTTGGTCCGAAGTTATGCGTTTCGGTACTCCGTGGCGTGAAATCCAGTACAGCGATAGTGCGTGTGCTATCGTCTCTGCAGTTCTATTGGATAACGGGACTGCCTCAGGAAACCGCCTGAATCGTTCGATGATCGTTAAGCACTGATTAAAGCCTTCTGACGATTTTAAAGACACTAGGTCGATATGAATATGCTCGAATCGTTTAGTTGGAGGTTCAAAACTAGCGATCGGCGATGACACGTGTCTTTGAATTTTATTTTTCTGGCAATCGATGCAAGATTTCGCCCATTCTTGGCAATCTTTATTAATCGACGGCCAGACGTATCGTTTGGAGACCATTTTTAATGATCCTTTGATTCCGGGATGAGCTAGCGAGTGCAGTGAATTGAACACCTTCTTTCTCAGCGGCTCTGGAACATATGGACGTACTGTAACTGACGCGGTGTCACAATACAGTGCAGGTCCATTATCGAGTTGTATCGTCTTTAAATTTAAAGCAGTTGTTCAACGTAACAACTGCTGAAGTTCAACGTCGGTTTGTTGAGCGTCGGCAAGTTCTTGCGACGCTATAGCAGTAGATACTGCTTCGACGCGTGACAATTTGTCAGCGACAATATTGTCGGTACCCGACACATGTCGAATATCGGTGGTGAATTGACCGATGAAATCGAGTCGACAAAATTGCCAAGGCGATGCTCTTTCGGTGCGCTGTTTGTAAACGTGCTGAAGCGGCTTATGATCGGTGTGGATTGTAACATGCTAGCCTTCGAAAATATGCTGAAAGTATTTTACAGCCTCGTAGATGGGGTTCAACTCGCGGTCGTACGTCGACAATTTTTGTATTGACGGGGACACTTTTCGACTGAAAAATGCCAGTGGTTGCCAGTTGTTATCCTCTTTTTGTTGTAATACGGCTCCAATTCCTATTTCGGATGCGTCGGTAAATATTGCCCAGTCAGCATCAATTTTAGGGTGTATCAACAACGTAGCATCCGCAAGAGCGCGCTTAGCTGACTTAAAAGACTCTTGAAGTTCTGTTGTTAAGTTGGATGAGAGCCTTTGACTTTAGGTCCTTCCAAAATTTTGTTTAACGGTGCCAGAATTTCTGCAGCGTTCTTGATGAACTTTCTGTAGAAATTCACTGTGCCTAGAAATCGACGAAGGGCTTTTACAGTGGTAGGAGGCTCGAAATTGATAATAGCCTCTACTTTTTCCGGTAATGGCTTGATTCCATCTGTAGTGATGAGATAGCCGAGAAATTTTACTTCCGGTAGACCAAACTGGCATTTCGGTACATTAATTACCCGTTCGTATTCACGGAGACGCTCGAATAAAATTCTCAGATGCTCCATGTGCTGCTTTTCGTCGTTTGATGCGATTAAAATGTCGTCAATGTACAGAAAGACGAAATCCAGGTCACGAGTGACCTCGTCAATAAATCGTTGAAACGTTTGAGCTGCGTTTTTAAGCCCAAACGTCATAAACCGGAACTCGAATAGTCCAAACGGTGTAATGATCGCCGTTTTCGGCACGTCCTCCTGTGCAACAGGTATTTGTAAAAATGCCTTTGCAAAATTGACGACTGAAAATATATTTTTACCGTGTAAAAATGCGGCAAAGTCGTCGAGATAACGCAATGAGTACTTATCGATTAGCGTTCGATCGTTAAGCGGGCGGTCATCACCGCACGGCCTCCATTCTCCTGACTTCTTCTGTGCTAGATGAAGTGGTGAAGCCCAGGCGCTGTTGGACGGTCTGCAAATACCTTCTTCGATCATTTTACGGAATTCGGTTTGTGCAATTTTCAGCTTATCTGGAGCCAGTCGTCTTGCCTTGCACGAAACTGGCGGTCCAGGTGAGGTTCGTATATAATGCACCGTTGAATATTTTTTCGTTTGACGCTGCAAAGCATCAGGTCGTGTTATATCGGCAAATTCTCTCAATAATTCCATATACGAATTACCATCAACTGCTTTAATATTAGTTTCTGCTGATGTCGTGTGAGAATTTTCGGGTGTCAATAAACCGGTGATGCCATAACGAAGGCATTTTCGTTTCAGGTCGACTAGTAAGTCATAATGACTTAAGAAGTCTGCACCTACCATCGGTTTAGTGACGTCAGCAATTATAAAATTCCATGAGAATTCACGGCGAAGCCCAAGGTTTAATGTAAGCGATTTTAAACCATAGGTTTGAATTATCGAGCCGTTTGCGGCATACAATTGGTAACCTATGGGTGTACTGATTGATTTCAGCCGGCTACGTGGAAAGACGGACAAATCGGAGCCGGAATCGACGAGATATTCCGTTCCTGTAGTTCGGTCTCGAATAAACAGGCGGCGAGAAATCGATTGAGAATCATTGGCCGCCTCTACTGATTCTCGTTTGAGTTTCCCTGCCATTTGCAACCGGGAATGCACGATCGGGCATTTTTACCGTGCTTATAATGGTACCAGCAGAAATCGAACTTCTTTGACACACGTGATCGCGATCGACTTCTGGATCTGCCGCGTTTAACTTTTAAATTCCTCACTTGATTCGTGAGTTGCGCAATTTCTCTGCGCAGCGCGGCAATCTCGCCGTGCTCGGCGGTTGATGGTGGAGTTGCTGTAGCAGCGGCAACTTGAGGTTTGAGCGATATCCGCTCAACCATACGGTCAGCTGACTCGGCAAGTTTATCAAGCGTTGAGTCGCTGATAGCTTCAAGGCATACTTGAATCTCATTTGGCATAAGCGAAAACCAACTTGCTTTTATGATAGCGTCATCAATGACAGGAACTAACATACGCAGATGACGTAAATGTTGCGAAGGAGTTCGATCGTCAAGTCTCTCTCTGTCGAGGAGCTGAGAAATCCGTGCTTCTTCGGATCTCGTGAAGCATTCTATTAAAGCGGCTTTTGAATCGCTGTATGGAGTTGTCACAGGAGGCTGAAGGATTAACTGCTCGACTTCTGCGGCGAAACGAGTGTCAAGCAATGGAATCACCAAGTCAAATTTGGCACGCTCTGTTGTTACCTGGTGCGTTGAAAATTGCGCTTCAACCTGCGCAAACCATAATTTCGGGTTCTCCGTGCTCAACTGGGGTGCTTTGATGTTCACGGCCATATTTAATTTAACTGACGTAAACAACGACGATTCCGATAAATTAGATTTGAATGTGTCTCCGTCAGATGACTCGGATTTTACTTTCTCGTCGCCGTCGATTTTCGAGTCTGACATCACCTACTAAAAATGTTTTTAATTCGGTACTGTGCTACCGAAAGATTATCGATGGCGCACGATTCATGAATGTGCAGCCGGCGGGTCGGCTTAATCCTCGGTGGTATTTCCGGCAACGGAAAGAAAATTATACGCGACACTGCACGAAAAATTAATTAACAATTTTTTATAACAGTTCGCGAACACTTTTATCACAACTCGATTTGCACTAATAGTCCCTCGAATTAACACTGATGCGGCATAACGTCCATAAGATGCCCCGCAATGCACCAGCGGTGATAAAAGATGAAAAACTGCACAATGAGAAAAAAATATTCACTGCACTAATTAACTCAAAAGTAGATTCACACAAAAGTAGCTGTGAATAAAAATAACGGTCTCGCCGGTTAATCGGCAATGCGACAAAAATATTCACAGCAAAACGACACGAGAACTCGCGGTATTTTTAATAAACTGTGTAACGCACGTGTTCGACGCTTACCTTCAAAAGAGATCACGTCGGGGTCATCAATTAAGTGGTTGAGGTAACATTATAAACAATTAAAACCAACTAATATTTATGTTAAATAAATGTTTTATTTATTTACCGAAATTAACACAGTAATAGAAAGTATACAGAAGAGTGCTTAGATGCGTATATGCAGTCCAGCGGTTTGTTACTTATTGTTCGTGTCTCTACTAATCAGGTAAAGACAAAATATGGGAAAATCGATGTTCGGCGTAGATTGCCGAATATCATCGATCGCATATCAGTGTAGCTACGCTACATATATATATATATATATTGTGACGAATGTGAAACTAATGTTTTCAAATATTTGAATAACTAGAAAACGAATGTCTTCTTCTCTTGTATTATAGATGCGCGACTTGAATCAGTCAGTCATATATTGACAGCATAACTGCCTACATCATGTATTCAATAAACTATATCTCTCTCACTTTCTTTTACTGCTGTTAATTGTGGTGTTATTATTTTTAATATAAGTAGGTTATCTTTGTCGTGTATAAGTGAAATTAATTTAAGGGGTTAGGGGTTGTCAGAGACACGAAAAAATGAGAATTTTCAGTAATTTTTTTTGCTATTAAATCATTTTATTTTACAAAAGTAATAATATAACATTATTAAACAATGTTTTGACTTGAAGTCACGAAAATTTGAAAAAAAAAAATTTATAATTTTCAAAGTTATAGCTGTCTGTGTTGACCCAGTTTCAAAAAAAGGTCCTAGCGGTGACTGTCATAAGTCCTTGGAGATTCATCTAAAATCAATCGGATGAAAAAAATTATTTTTATAAATAGATAATCCTGGGCCTGATCGAAGCTTTTTTTTTTTTTCAAAAATTAACAAAATGGTGGCCTCAGGAAATTTTTTTCTAGATTTTCAGGAAAAAATCAACAGTTTATTGGTCTTAGAAGATCAAAATTTTTAAAAAAAAAAAAAAATTCTTCGATCAGGCCTGAGTTTATTATGTATTCTAAAATCTGTATAAATATTATTAAAATCTACTGAGCGGTTATCGAGTTACAGTTGTCACCAGGTCAAAAAACATAGTTTTGAGAAAAACGCATTTAAAGTTTCACACTTGATTTACGTACAGAAATACGAATTATTTAATTACTTACACAGAGTCATCTATTCCTGGGCCATATAATAGATCTTCAGCCATTGTGGAAGTTTCCAAAACGTTAATTTGGTGTTGCCTACGAAGCATTCTGCCTTCCCGAGTGTTGTCGTTGGCGCGCTGATCTGCCACTTTCACACGTGCAGCATCCTTTTTTTCAGCATACCGATGGGAATTAGACCCACAATCAAGTCCTAGGGTATTCATGATCATTAATAATGAATGTATACCTTCATTAAATATACAAGTAGCTATGTATGCAGCAATTCGTACGATAGTATAACTAGTATTCACGGTTTTTGGGCATATTTTCCACACTAGTTGGTTGAAGCTCTCATTATTATTGTTATTGAATCCACCTACACATCTTGAAAGTAAATTATCATTACTGAGATCGTCGTAAATTGGTTTAATAGCTGTTAAAACATCAGGAGGTAAGGGAGAATGATCTTGAGTATAAGTATCAAGCTCTCCACGTGCTTCAGCGCGCTGATAAGGGCACTAAGAATCTTCGCCTCTTGGACACATATCATGATTCGGATTTTCATCAGTCGAACCGTAGTGGTAAAAAGTTGCTGTAATAACAGATTTCATATCTTCCATAGAATCGCAATGACGACGTATGGATAAACCATAGTACACAGTTAATTTGTCTATAACTTTTCCTGTAGGCTTACCTCTACCACCAAGACCTTTTTATTTAGATTTCAGAGTACGCAGTCGAGTCCCCATCCACTTTTGAACATGGCCTATACATTCCTTTTTATTGACGGTTGTATTTTTGTAAGGATCTGCTTTTATAATTCCAGAATAGGTTTTCGAATCACCATCGCCAATGTAGTTGATATATTTAACTCCATATTTTGTTTCAGACTGCTGAAACATTTCAATCATCGCATCCACCTTCATTTTCCTAGAAGACCCCTTGTGATTAGCTCTACACTCATTTTCATGCGAATCATACCATTCCTCGAACTCAACCGTATTTCTTTTATTTTTCCAATACTCACATAGCTTACAATAAGCACTTTCAATGTTTATATCAAGAATCTTTCCAGTAAAATAGCCAATTATAGAAGAAACTCCAAATGACGATGTAAATCCCCTTTTTTTGCCAGGTTCCATCTCCCGATACAGTCAAATCATTCTTATTTTTATTTTCACTACTTGCTTCTTTTTCTTCATTCACAGCTTTTTTCATCAAGGCTTCTGCAACGGTTTTACCACAATCTAAAATGTGCTTCAATACTATTGTATGCGTAGTTTTATCTAAAAAAGACGGCATGTCCATCAGCCCACAAAACTTACACAAACCTTCGTATCCTATCCCTAGTATTCTCATCACAAAAATGAAGCGTCTATTTATTTCATAGGAATGCCCAATGGAAGAGCACGAAGGAATATATTCATTGTCACAGTTATTACAAGAAACTACAATTTTAAATCCCAGCCCACGTGTACTAGCTGTTTGAAATGCAATGTTTCCATCACATTTTTTACATTTCACAAGAGCAGAAATGGCAGTGAATACTGTAATAAAATTAATTATTCGAAATTCAGTGGTGCAACTTTCGGGTACATCGTTTTCAGTATTTTGTTTTATTTTTTTAAACGATGTACTCCGAACACTTTCATCACGTTCCGCCGTGTTTGGGTTAGATACATTTTTTCGTTTCTTTGAATACGACTTACGGATATTTTCAGATCTTCGAACTTCTCTCGAAACTTTTTTCGTATCACGTCCCATAATAAATAACTTCAAAAATAATTTATTTTGATAACGCACAACTATCGACTGCTCTCCGCAACTGCTACAGGCATACTAGTGACGTGGCGAAAAACAAAAAATTTGTAATACTTATACTACTTAGAAATTGTAAATATGTATAGTAGGGTATTTATAAATTTAGGTACTACTAAATACACCAAAATTTAGTTCATGGATGACAATAGAACCTGAGAAACCGGTTGCTTGCAGCTGCCGCTAGCTACCTGCTCCCGAGCGTTTTGGAGTGCCCGAGCTCTCTTTCTTATTTGTCGAATAACTCGAAAAATAATTATCGGATCAACTTCAAATTTTCAGAGAATATTTTTAAGATATTACGCTTAACGAAAATGCAAAAAAAAAATCGATTTTTTGAAAATCCTGACTACCGTCAACCCCTTAAGATACCAGTCGCTACAATTTATATATATGAATATAACGTATAACGTGCTCAAATTCCGTGACGGAGACGCGGAACAGTCTAATATATCGTATGAGGTCGCCCACGCGTAATAAATAAATAATAATAAATAATAATAAATGATATTAATTGACGACAAATGCCTAGATTAAATCAAAATAAAATAATAATTTTATTCAATGATTAAATTATAAATATTGAACAATTAGTGTGCCTGGACCAGCTCCTCAGGCTGGGTTAGTGCACGCAGGCGCCAGTCCGTTTATCCAAAACGGACAAAAATTATTCAGGGGAAATGTACGAGGGAAAATCCGAGCAAGCGATCAGAGACGAAGCGGATAAACACTCGAGTAACACAATAGAAATTAGATAGATAATAGAAAAATTGTAAATAAATAATAGATAATTACATATAAATAATAAATAATATCAGAGAGAAAATAAGATGAAAACAGTAGGAAAAGATCCAGAGGAAAATAAATATTAAATTTTCCCCGACAGCTGTTGGTTTCCGAGTTTTAATAATATAACGATAGTAAAATAATGATTTTATACAATATTCAGTTTTGTTTAAATTAATAACAATAATAATACCTGGTAATTACCAAAAAGAAATACAATTAGAAATTGTTATAAATTTCCACCGCTGGGGGTAGTTTTTGTCACACAATAATCGCAAAAAGTAATAATATGATTAAAGAAAATTATTTATACTCAATTTAATAAAAACTAATATAATTTAATTTAATCGATACTATTAATGTTAATATTAAATAAAGGAATTAATTATTCCAGTGGAAACTTTCTAAATCATGAATAATAACAATATTTTTATTTTTATTCTACTTAGTCTTTCAACACCTGTGAGAGAGAGAAAGATACGGAATTATTAATTCTCACTCACACTCAAAATAATAAATTCGTCGCTGTTAAAATAATTTATAATTTGACAATAAAAAGCTTGCAAAACTAATTTGACCGCTGGGGTAATAAATCAAAATGAAAAATAAAGTTACTTAATTACTTTAAATAATAATAAATATAAATAATAACGCTTAATATTCTTACAAATAGTTTGAGTGAAAATACAAAATAATTTTAATACTTTGGGAATTTTTCTCCCAAGTGATGATGTCAGTACTTGATGAATTTACTCAAGTACTGCAGGCTCGCTATAGATATATATATCTATAGATATATATAGGTCTACCAGCGACGTTCAACAACGTTGTATATGTTTTATATATGTATATAAAAATATCTGGATATTTTCAGCAATATAAAAAAAGGAAATATCCAACAATAATTAACAATAATTATTTATAGTATATATCATGTATCCTCCAGTAATAATAATAAACAAATTAGTTATACTCTCCCCGGCGACCAACAACTACCGGGGGAGGTTATCATGTGAAAAATACTATCCGACAAAAGAAACACAAAGTACTTACTCGTAACTCTCCAAATCCGCAAGAGAAAATCAAGACAAATATAATTTAATTCACCCGGTGAATTCAGACTAATAATAATAACTTTAATTATTAACAATCCACTAATTATCAGCAATCTTGCTTAAATTATTGTAGGACAGCGTCCGTACACAACACAATACCGTATCTTTCTGATTTAATTACCCTATCCTCCACCTGTTGGTCGCTCACGTGGCGCAATAATCGCCTTAATTTACTATTATGATTATTTTTCTCTAGCCCTGGGCTACTTTTAAATTAAAAATATAAATTATAAAAGTAATTTCCGGAAACCTTGATGATACATAAATAATTAATCAAATATATGAACTGTTTATTCATACCATACTTATATTTTTAACTTAACTAATAAATTAAATAATAATTATTTTAAATCAGGGTATTGATGTCGATGTTACAGGTCAAGTATTGATTTTTCCCCTACTCAGCGGTCAATATTTTTCCGAACATCAAATACTCGGATGACAAGTTTAATAAAAATGAAATATTAACAATAGTTAGGGCATAATGTCACGCTAGATTATGCATCCCCAATGTCCCAAGATCCTAAATCAAAACTTAAAATTTACAAAAGTCAATTGTTTATAATTTTAAATTATAAGATAAAATAAGTCCATACACGTGCTCATACACACCCTGCGCGCATGCGCTAGTTTGTGAACGGACTGCTGTCTCTCAACCGGCGGAATGCCCGCGTAACGATTTAAATTCAAAAGTAAAATTAAAATATTTGACTTACAACTAATTAAAAATTAAATAATTTTGAATCGTTACGTGACATATATATATATATATATATATATATATATATATATATATATATATATATATATTAGGGTGCTCCATTTGAAACGGAAATTTTTTTTTTTTAGCGGACACAAGAAAATTTTGTTATTTATGTTGAGAAAAAAATTCCCTGAAAATTTCAGCTCTCAATTTTAATTTTAAGTACTCCCTCTCGAGCATCAAAGTTTTCCCATTTGAAAAGCATGTAAATCGAATAACTTTTCTTTTAAATTACTATAACTTAGTCCGGTTTTGAGCTATTGTTTTGAAACCAGTTTTTATTTGTAGAGTAATTGTTGCTTTTTAAAAGTGTATAAATCGGTTTTGGTTTAACTCGATCCATGTCGATTGTATCAGCTTCCAAAGTCAATTTTTCACTTTTTTCATTTATTTTTGTTAATAGTGAAGAAGCGGCTCATCTTACCACAAATATGCATAGGACCAATCTTATAGGAAATTTTATCTTCTACAAAATTGCTCAGAACACTTATATAGCTAAAGTGCACTGTTCGTGAGATACATGCATTTTAACATTTTGCAGTAAAAAAGATTAGTACTATAGTGAGCTTACAATTTTTTTTACTGCAAAATGTTAAAATGCATGTATCTCACAAACAGTGCACTTTAACAATATAAGTGTCGGAAGCAATTTTGTAGAGGACAAAATTTCCTAAAAGATTGGTTCTATGCATATTTGTGGTAAGATGAGCCGTTTCTTTACTATTAACAAAAATAAATGAAAAAAGTGAACAATTGACTTTGGGAGCTGATACAATCGACATGGATCGAGTTAGACCAAAATTGTTTCATACACTTTTAAAAAGCAACAATTACTCTACAAATAAAAACTGGTTTCAAAACAATAGCTCAAAACCGGGCTAAGTTATAGTTATTTAAAAGAAAAGTTATTCGATTTACATGCTTTTTAAATGGGAAAACTTTGATGCTCGAGAGAAAGTACTTAAAATTAAAATTAAGAGCTGAAATTTTCAGGGAATTTTTTTCTCAACATAAATAACAAAATTTTCTCATTTCCGCTAGAAAAAAAAAAATTTTAGTTTCAAATGAAGCACCCTAATATATATATATATATATATATATATATATATATATATATATATATATATGTAATATAACGTGTCTTGTTGCGACGATAGTGGCCACAATTTTTAACGGATCTTAATGAAACTTGGCTCATTTATTCTATGAATTATTATCACGGTTGTTCGAAGATGAGCAAAATCGGTCAACTAGTTTAGAAATGGTGGACATTTGAAAATCGAATTTTGGTGAACAATTGAATTATGGTGGACAATTGAATTTTTTCTTTCGATGGCATATAATGTATACAAACAAGTTAAAACCCGACGCGTTCAAATCATTGCAGTTAGACTGCTCCCTACTATATTCAATGATTTTTTTGATATAGTTTCATTTTAAAGAAGATGATAACAAATTTCATGTTGTCAAACTACTTTTGAGTGTTACTGTATATATGTCCTATCAAAATTTCGATTAACAATATACATCAATTGCAAGATCGTACTTTTTGCGCTCTTTCTCATTTTTAATTATTGTAATATGAATAAGATTTGGATACAAAATCAATTGTTAATATTAATATTTAAGGGTTACACAGAAAAATGAAAATTGTTAAGCTTGAAAATTTTAGAAATTCGTGAGTGATTTTCATTAATTCATATTTTGAGTTGAGATTTTAACGTGCTTAAGAATTTTTGGTGAATAAATAACTGCCAAAACGAGAAAAAAAATTAAGAAAACAGAAAAAAACTATTTTTCATGATTTTTCGAATTTTTAAAATTAGTGACAAAACTCTAAATAATTTTTAATCGTGCTGATTTTCGAATAGAATTCTTAAATCATTACAAACTCACATATTTTCATGTGAGATCGAAAAAAAAAAAAATAGTTGATTTTTTTGCGTCATCCCTGATTAAGAAAAATGATTTGCTCCATGTTGAGTGTATTTCAATATATTTGTCGATTTAAATTTTCAAAAATCATTCATTGATTTAATATTTGAATATCGATTTAAATGTCTTACAACTATGATAATAATATTTCTGATTATAAAAACTAAAGAATGATACTTCTATTTTATTTAAATCGAAGTTATTCTTAATTAATAATTCTGTAATTATTCTTAATTCTTTCAGTCCTTCTTTCTGACTAGCTACCGGCAGTCAGTGATTGCAGGTGATGCTAACTGACATTATTCCGCTCTGAGAAGAGTTAAAGAATAAGTAGTCATGTGGCTGATAGCGAGCGTAAGAACATCACTGTCAGCACTTTTGGAAGTGACCGTGAAAATAATGTATGGAAACAAAAAAAAATATACCTGAGCCATTCCATGTCAAGTCGACAAGTAGTTGGAATCGACCCCTTTTAATTTAGAAAAAATTTGGTCAAAAGTTTTCTTTTATCATGAAACAAAGATTTTCTAAAGGAAAAAAATTAGAACAATTTTTTTCGAAAGTTATTTAAAATTTAAAATTATACTATTTTTCTAATTTCTCAACTTTCATTTTTTAATATCTTGAAAACTTTGATAGGTACAGAAATAGTCATCGTTTTGTATTAAAAGGGACACTTAGGGCTATTGAAAAAAAAATTTGAAAAATGAAATAATTTTAGAATTTTCCAAAACCGTCAAAATCGTATGGTGGCACAAATTTTTTACATCATTACCAGAAAACAATCTTAACAGATCCTTAAAATTTTGAAGAGGTTTTTTTTTTTTATTAAAAATTTTCGAGTGGGCTTAACACCGCCGTGATCTGTCTTAAAAAATCTTAGCACCAAAAAAAACTCGTAGATAAAAGATCACTATGTAATGGATGAGGGCAAGTGTGTACAATGGCATGATGGAAATCTTAGTGAGTATAAGTGGAGGACGTCCTTTACATAGGGTTCGGGGAGAAGTTGCATCCCACCACTTATCTTAAGCAACCATGTTAACCAGCGCTGTAAGTCTGGCACCACGGGGGGGCCACTATCCAAGTCTAGTGCGGCCAGAGTCTCTTTATTTCCTGAGATGTTAGCAGTGTTTGGTCCAAGAAAGGGAGGACGACCTCACAGCACGTGTATGCCCCATAGGGCGTAACGAAACGACCTCCAATTGGCGGAAGTGGACTTAGGTTCCGTTACATTAATTAATTTTGTTTCAAAATTATAAATTTTTGAATTTTGGCGAAAAAAATATTATTTTATCTTTTTCACCCCTGAGTCCAGTATAATTATGAAAAAATATTGTGAGTGTAAAAAAGTATATTTCGTCACGTGCCCATGAACCCGCTTTCATGTATGTCTGTTCAGGTGGAATTTCATAATCGATTTTAAACTTACTTCCCGATGAACTAGAGACTTGAAATTTAAAACATAACTCAGAATTAAATGACAATGCAAGAAAATGGGAAAAACAATAAAAATAGAAACGAACAAAAATCAATTAAAATTTGTACTCATTTGTTTGTCTGGTCGGTATAAGTTTTTCTGCCGTCATAAATAGAGACATGTACTTAAAATCTGTAACTAAAAAAGATCGAGCTTTAATTTGTTTGAATATTTTTAAGTACAAATTTTATAAAGAATAATTTTTGCATGCTTTCTAATTTTATTTGTCAGAAAAAAAATCGGTCTATCGGTTGACCCTGCGGGCCAGCCCCAAAACTTCCCGCACACACACACACACACACACACACACACACACACACACACACACACACACACACGCACACACACATACACACATACACACACGCACACACATACACACGCACATACACACATACATACATACATACATACATACATACATACATACATACATACATACATATATACATACATACATACATACATCTCTCGGGAGAAACCCAACTCCTAGAGAGCGCGTCCCCAGGTGGCGGATAGGGGAATGCCCTCACCGGATTTCCGGCGGGTAGGGGTGAAATAAAATAGCCTTCGTAGACCAAAAGAGGTGTGAGGAGGAAGGACACCTCTATAAAATAACCACAAACATCTATAACAGTATGAGTGATAAGGAAAACAACATACCTCACGTGGACATGCCTACAGTGGCTACCTCTGTCGACGGTTCCGATCGGGTGCAAGCCCCGGTGGCCGTCGCATGCTTCACGGATTGTGGGAGAAGCAAATTACCACTTAACCAAACGGTAGGGAACCAGGCCTCTAACGCTACTGGAACGCAAAAGATGAGCAGTGCCACAACTGACGACATGGAGACTGATACACTCACTGATATGGTGACTCAACATAGAGTAGGTATGTGGAAGCTGGTGCACAAGTCAAGCAAGAAGAGCTGCCCAGCACAAGCGCTGCGTGACAAAGCTATAAAAGAAGAGGACTCCCACCTTAGCACTTTACATAAAGCTTTGCTAGAGTTAACGAAGTATTGCCGTGAGAGGAAAAACTTGTCAACTAAAGTGTCAGATCTTGTGGGCACGATGGACGATGCTCTGGAGGATATCAGAACTCAGCGGAAAATCTGGAAGGCAGCGGAATGCGCAGTTTAAAACTGCCTATACTACAGAAGAGCCTTTGTATCCAACTATCCGACAAAAGGCGGGTGACGGAGTGAAAACCCCCAAGGCTGACTCAGCTAGCAAGCGCAAGCACAGATCACCGATTACTCCTGGCTCTTTGGGAAGTGAAACTCTTAGGCCCACAAAACAGAAGAAAGGAAACGCTATGGTTAACCAACCTGGAGCTTTCACTGTTACTTGCAGTACCCCTGGGCTCGACGTGTGCACCCAGGACCAAACGTCAGCTCCTCAGCACCGAAAGACGAGAAAAAAGAAAATGCGACTGTCAGCGCTTCTTATCAAGCCAGCTGAAGGTAGGTCATATGCCGATCTCCTCAAAGGTGTCCGCTCTGGAGTTGATCCTGCAGCCACAGAAACTGACATTCGATCAATTCAGCAAACACGTAACGGCGACATACTTCTTGAACTGGGCAGAAATTCTAAGAATCATGCCACTTTTGATGAGTCTGTCAGAAGAGTTATTGGTTCATCAGGCACGCTGGTCAACCTTACTCCTAAGGCCACTTTGGAGATTCGTGATCTAGATGATGTAACGACGGTAGAGGAGGTTAGGAATGCCCTTAAAAAGGATCTTGGCGAATCCCTCTCCTTAGTTAGCGTTCGGCTTTCACGCCCCTCACGCAGAGCACAGCGAACTGCCTATGTTGTGCTAGATGAAGCTAGTGCAAATAAACTAACAGAGCGAGCCCGTATAAAAGTAAGATGGGTGAATTGCAGGGTTAAGAGCGTAGCCAATCTCACGCGTTGTTTTAAATGCCTTGACTTTGGCCATGTGGCCAAGTCATGTAGTGGGCCCGATAGGAGTAAACTGTGCTACAAGTGTGGTGCACCCGATTACAGAGCTGCGGATTGCAAAACGGTCCCCCGATGCATAATCTGCTCCGAACTCGCTGAAAAGCCCCCTTCAGACCATTCAGTCGGCTCAAAAAGGTGTACTAGGTTCATCGCTGAACTCGAGAAGATCTCAACTAGGAAGAAATGACGCGTATTCTACAAAGCAACTTGGGAAGAAGATGGGCAGCGCACCAGCTTCTCCATCAATATGTTCGGGAATTCGCAGTAAATATCTGCCTCATATCCGAGCAATATAATAAAGCAAAAGACGACCATTGGCTCTCCGATCTCTCTGGCAGCGCAGCGATTTGGATCGTTACTCCAAATTCTCTTCAAATTATAGAGCAAGGGGCCGAAGATGGCTTCGTGTGGGTAAAGACCCCTCACTGGACGCTAATAAGCTGCTATTACTCGCCAAATACTAGTGTAGAAGACTTTAATGACAGGATCACGATCCTAGAGACCTTCATAAAAGACTCGAAGGGTGAACTCATCCTTGCAGGAGATTTCAATGCAAAGTCGGAAGAGTGGGGAATGAACTGGAGTGACATAAGAGGCGGAATTCTTGCTGACATGGCATCGAGTCTTAACCTGATTATACAAAACGACGGATTGAGTACTACGTTCAGAAGAGCAGGATGTAAAGAGTCGATACTGGATATCACATTGGCAACCCCAGGCGCTTCACGTCTCATTCGTGAGTGGCAAGTGCTGGAAGTCTACAATGGAAGCGACCACCAGTACATCCAGTTTTGCATAGAAACCGTGCCCAATAATCAGCAGAGAGAAACCGAAGTAAGCCACACAGGCTGGAACTCGAGAAAGCTTGACAAGGACATACTATCCAAGGTTCTTTCTACCAGTAAAGAAGAGGTCGCAAAGCTGGCAGACACGGTGACTGATAGACAGGGCGTCGAAGCCATCGTCTCTAAAACTGTTGGGCTAATCATCAAAGCCCGCGACAAAGCTATGCCCCGGAAACGGTCTAACACGAGGCACAAAGCCGTATATTGGTTGACCGATGAAATCTCAGTTTTAAGACACGACTGTCTCAAAGCCCGTAAAAAATCTCTGCGAGCCCATCGATACGCTCGTCCCTTTACGAATCTTTCTCAAGACACAGAATATAAGCAGGCGAAGAAAGCCCTAACTACCGCTATTAAAGCCAGAAAGCGCGAATGTTGGAAGGAGCTGTGCAAAGACCTTGACAACGATGTCTGGGGAAAAGGTTACCAAATCGTGATAAAGCGATTTGGAAGCATTGGACCAATCCTTCCGCAGGAACGAAGTGTCATGAAAAAAATCGTAAGTGATTTATTCCCTGAACACCCGTTTAGAAAGCCTAAGATGTACTCCGTAGAAGAAAACATCCCACTATTCACCGAAGAGGAACTTTTGAGTGCAGTTAGCTCAACGCCTAGCAACAAAGCTCCTGGCCCAGACGGAATCCCAGTAGTCGTGGTGAAAGCGATAGTAAGCGAACATCCAGACGTCCTGTTAAACTTTTTTAATGCCTGCTTAAAAACAGGGGTCTTAAGCCGTTACTGGAAGGTGCAACGCCTAGTCTTATTGGACAAAGGCAAACCATTGCCTAAAACATCAGCGTCGTATAGACCGCTATGCATGATCGACGTGCTGGGCACGACCCTCGAAAAACTTATAAGAGAGCGCGACTCAGGACAGCTATAATAACGAGTGGTGGCCATGCGCCTAATCAACATGGATTTGTTAAAGGCCACTCAACTATCGATGCAATAAGGGAAGTAACGGACCGAGTGAGTGAGGCCTGGCAAGGCGGGCGGTGGTCAAAAAAAGTGTGCATCTTAGCGGCACTTGATGTAAAGAACGCCTTCAACTCGCTAAGGTGGGCTGACATACTCGAAGCGTTGGAGTCCATTCCAGATGTTCCGCGATACATACTCCGAATCTTTAGTGATTATCTCTACGAGAGGAAGCTCTTGTATCTCACGTTAGAAGGAAATGATATAACATACATTTCTGCAGGTGTAGCCCAAGGATCGACGATAGGCCCCGACCTATGGAACGTGGTCTACAATGGCCGCCTGAGACTCATACCACCTGAAGACACCTGGTTGGTTGGATTCGCAGATGATATCGCAGTCTTGATTTGGGCAACAAGTCAAGCGCAGGTACTGAGAAACTTACAGTGACCATGGAGAGGATTAAAAGCTGGCTCTCGGGTCATTCACTTCAGTTAGCAGTGCAAAAGACGGAACTGGTAGTATTAACCAGGCAGAGATGGTTTTCGACGCCACTAGTTTTTTCTATGGAAGATATAAATATCTCCTTTAAGCAGGCTGTCAAATACCTTAGTATAATTATCGATAGCAAGATCACTTTCAAGGAGTACATTACAGCAGCAGCGGAAAAAGGCCTGAAGACCTATACTAAGCTCTCTTACCTTCTTCCAAACATCGGCGGTCCAAGTTACTTCAAAAGGAAAGTCCTAATGAGTGTACTACAATCCACGATGCTCTACGGAGCTGAAATATGGGCTGAAGCGCTCTTGACTGAGACCTACAGAAAAAAGTTAGCCACTGTCCAGCGCAGAGCAGCTCTGAGAATCACGAGTGCGTACAGAACAGTCTCTGAATGTGCTGTTCTTATCGTTGCTGGTATCCCTCCGATCGACCTCCTAGCTCTCGAGAGAAAAAGAATTTACAGTTACCGCCGAAACGGAACACTTGATGCAACCATAAAGCGACAAGAAAAAACTACCACACTAGCGTTGTGGAAACAAAGGAACGAAGTCAGCGCCACAGGAATATGGACAAAACGACTCATCCAAACTATCGAAGTATGGATAAACCGACCTCATGGAGAGCTAACCTTCTTTTTAACCCAATTCCTTACAGGACCAAGGGTGTTTATGGAGTATCTGTGGAGGATGCGGAAATGGAAAAATCCCTTTTGCAACTACTGTCAGAATGTAGTAGACGATTCGGAGCACACATTATTCGTGTGCCAGCGTTAGAACACCCTCAGAGACGCAGCAGCGCAACAAATCAGAACACAGCTGACAGTGAACAACGTCATCCCCTTCATGGTTGCAACCAAAAAGAATTGGAACACAATCACGGCACTTGCCGAAGAGATATTAAAGCAAAAAAGGAGCGAACTAGAGATGTTTAGCTGATTGGATTCAAAGTGAAACAATAAGATGCAGGAGAATACACTCCCCCACAAGGGCTAAGTTGATGCGAAAGCGGTTCCAACTTGGCCACTCACACTGAACGCATAAGGCTGCGGTGAGGAGGTTTTTTAGTGAGTAAGAATCTCCCACTACCGACCATCATCTTCAACTCACACCCGTCGGTGTCTTTTGAAGATTTTTCCTCCTTCTCCAAAAACGAAAAAAAAAAAAAAAAAAAAAAACATACATACATACATACATACATACATACATACATACATACATACATACATACATACATACATACATACATACATACATACATACATACATACATACATACATACATACATACATACATACATACATACATACATACATACATACATACATACATACATACATACATACATACATACATACATACATACATACATACATACATACATACATACATACATACATACATACATACATACATACATACATACATACATACATACATACATACATACATACATACATACATACATACATACATACATACATACATACATACATACATACATACATACATACATACATACATACATACATACATACATACATACATACATACATACATACATACATACATACATACATACATACATACATACATACATACATACATACATACATACATACATACATACATACATACATACATACATACATACATACATACATACATACATACATACATACATACATACATACATACATACATACATACATACATACATACATACATACATACATACATACATACATACATACATACATACATACATACATACATACATACATACATACATACATACATACATACATACATACATACATACATACATACATACATACATACATACATACATACATACATACATACATACATACATACATACATACATACATACATACATACATACATACATACATACATACATACATACATACATACATACATACATACATACATACATACATACATACATACATACATACATACATACATACATACATACATACATACATACATACATACATACATACATACATACATACATACATACATACATACATACATACATACATACATACATACATACATACATACATACATACATACATACATACATACATACATACATACATACATACATACATACATACATACATACATACATACATACATACATACATACATACATACATACATACATACATACATACATACATACATACATACATACATACATACATACATACATACATACATACATACATACATACATACATACATACATACATACATACATACATACATACATACATACATACATACATACATACATACATACATACATACATACATACATACATACATACATACATACATACATACATACATACATACATACATACATACATACATACATACATACATACATACATACATACATACATACATACATACATACATACATACATACATACATACATACATACATACATACATACATACATACATACATACATACATACATACATACATACATACATACATACATACATACATACATACATACATACATACATACATACATACATACATACATACATACATACATACATACATACATACATACATACATACATACATACATACATACATACATACATACATACATACATACATACATACATACATACATACATACATACATACATACATACATACATACATACATACATACATACATACATACATACATACATACATACATACATACATACATACATACATACATACATACATACATACATACATACATACATACATACATACATACATACATACATACATACATACATACATACATACATACATACATACATACATACATACATACATACATACATACATACATACATACATACATACATACATACATACATACATACATACATACATACATACATACATACATACATACATACATACATACATACATACATACATACATACATACATACATACATACATACATACATACATACATACATACATACATACATACATACATACATACATACATACATACATACATACATACATACATACATACATACATACATACATACATACATACATACATACATACATACATACATACATACATACATACATACATACATACATACATACATACATACATACATACATACATACATACATACATACATACATACATACATACATACATACATACATACATACATACATACATACATACATACATACATACATACATACATACATACATACATACATACATACATACATACATACATACATACATACATACATACATACATACATACATACATACATACATACATACATACATACATACATACATACATACATACATACATACATACATACATACATACATACATACATACATACATACATACATACATACATACATACATACATACATACATACATACATACATACATACATACATACATACATACATACATACATACATACATACATACATACATACATACATACATACATACATACATACATACATACATACATACATACATACATACATACATACATACATACATACATACATACATACATACATACATACATACATACATACATACATACATACATACATACATACATACATACATACATACATACATACATACATACATACATACATACATACATACATACATACATACATACATACATACATACATACATACATACATACATACATACATACATACATACATACATACATACATACATACATACATACATACATACATACATACATACATACATACATACATACATACATACATACATACATACATACATACATACATACATACATACATACATACATACATACATACATACATACATACATACATACATACATACATACATACATACATACATACATACATACATACATACATACATACATACATACATACATACATACATACATACATACATACATACATACATACATACATACATACATACATACATACATACATACATACATACATACATACATACATACATACATACATACATACATACATACATACATACATACATACATACATACATACATACATACATACATACATACATACATACATACATACATACATACATACATACATACATACATACATACATACATACATACATACATACATACATACATACATACATACATACATACATACATACATACATACATACATACATACATACATACATACATACATACATACATACATACATACATACATACATACATACATACATACATACATACATACATACATACATACATACATACATACATACATACATACATACATACATACATACATACATACATACATACATACATACATACATACATACATACATACATACATACATACATACATACATACATACATACATACATACATACATACATACATACATACATACATACATACATACATACATACATACATACATACATACATACATACATACATACATACATACATACATACATACATACATACATACATACATACATACATACATACATACATACATACATACATACATACATACATACATACATACATACATACATACATACATACATACATACATACATACATACATACATACATACATACATACATACATACATACATACATACATACATACATACATACATACATACATACATACATACATACATACATACATACATACATACATACATACATACATACATACATACATACATACATACATACATACATACATACATACATACATACATACATACATACATACATACATACATACATACATACATACATACATACATACATACATACATACATACATACATACATACATACATACATACATACATACATACATACATACATACATACATACATACATACATACATACATACATACATACATACATACATACATACATACATACATACATACATACATACATACATACATACATACATACATACATACATACATACATACATACATACATACATACATACATACATACATACATACATACATACATACATACATACATACATACATACATACATACATACATACATACATACATACATACATACATACATACATACATACATACATACATACATACATACATACATACATACATACATACATACATACATACATACATACATACATACATACATACATACATACATACATACATACATACATACATACATACATACATACATACATACATACATACATACATACATACATACATACATACATACAATACATACATACATACATACATACATACATACAAACATTCGGACATCATTTTGAAAATAGTCAGAATAGCTTCCTAGGACCTCGAAACGTCGACATCTGATGAAATTTCGATTTCCGCAAATCGTGGTAGAAACAATAACTTCCCTAATTTTTTGAAAATCGGCGATTTTCTTAGCGGGAAGTTAAAAAAAAAACAATAAAGTGAATTGATAGCTCACTGGTAGGCTGATACAACGTTTTATTATTTTAGATGTAATCAGGTGAAAAGATATTGTAGTCCCTGTCATCATCGTCAAGGTGTTTAAAATCGATCAAAAATTTCACACACACAATATTAAAAAGCAGAAAATAATTATTAATGTACAAAAACTTTTGAATATGGCACGTTCTCAAAACAGACTCAACACTATAAAATAATATCTCTGAAGCTCATGAAGATTGAAAACCACCTACAGATTCCGAACTTCTTACAGATAGTCTTGATAATTTATGATTTTGAGTTTTTAATAGCTATGAAAATTTTTATAAGATCCAAACCGAAAAACGAAGGATTCATGCAACCGATAATTGATGTATTAATAGTACAACTAACAATTTCATTGCACTGAAAATAGAATGAACCAACGTGTGAGTTTTCTCATTAGTTGCTCCACTCTACACCTCTTATAGTTATGTTTTGCATGCGATCCACATTTTTCGTTTTAGATTTTACAAGCTTTCTTTTACTCTAAATGACATGTTTCCGAAGCTATAATGCTGGGCTCGGGGCTGAAAAAAATAAGATTTTTTTTCGCTAAAATTCAAAAATTCATAATTTCGGAACGAAAAAAACACCTGGCTGAAATCTTTAGAATCTTTTAAGATTGTTGAAAGGCTACAAAGTAAAAAATTAGAGACCAAAATTTTGAGTAGTCATACGATTTGGACGGTTTTTCAAAATCCTAAATTCTAAAACTTTTTCATATTTCAAAATTTTTTTTCGAAATATTTTTTTTTCAACAATTTTTAAAACAAAACAAAGACCACTCCTGTATCTATTATAGTTTTCGAGATATTAAAAAAAATCTGAAAACCGCCTGATCCTTCGGGCCAGCACCAAGACTTTAAGCTCCCTGAGCTCGAAAACATTGTTATCGTAAATTTTTGAGCTCTTTGATCTCAAAAAACTGTTAGACCGACTCAACACACATTTCACTGGAAAAAAAAAAAAAAATTGCCCACCGATGTATTTGGAACGAATAAACCGATTCGAGCGTTATTTGTGGCAATCGAAACGCTCACCATGACTCAGAACTGATAACATTTTGAGGTGAATTGAGCAAGTGGCTTATGAGATATACGCAAAAAACCTAAAAAAAAATTTTTTAATTTAATTTTTGTGTAAACTTGTTAGCCATATGACGATCAACTCCAAAATCTATTCAATTCCAAGACTTGGTGAGCCCTTTTGATTGCTACCAAGAACGCTCGAACCGGTCGATTTGTCTCCAAGATATCGCCAGACAAAAAAAGGTTATACATACACACACACACATATACTCACGGACGTCCATCCGGAAATCGTCAGGATAGCTTCCTAGGACCCCAAAACGTCGAGATCTGACGAAAACTCGATTTTCGAAAATCGGACGGAAACCAATAACTTCCCTTTTTTTAAAAATTTTCAATATTCGTACTGGGAAGTTAAAAATAAAATAGAGAAATTGAAAAAATAGTATAATTTTGAATTTTGAATAACTTTCGAAAAAAATTGATTAATTTTTTTCCTTTGGCAAATATTAATTTTATGATAAAAGAAAAGTTTTGACCAAATTTCGTCTCAATTGAAAAGGGTCAAGTCTAACTACTGGTCGATATGGTATGGAATGACCCACCTGTAATTGTACTCATCTCAATTATCAATTATTAGGCTCAGTGAACTCAGAAAATTAATTCATTACAAGAAATTCAATACTCGACAAAACATTGAAATTAATTACTCAACTGCTTTTCTTATTTGTGATATTTAAATAAGTATATCATTCATTTTATATAACTTGTTGTAATAATAATTTAATATATGCATGCCAGGACTGGTTAGTGGTTGGATATTGAAAAAATACGCATGTTAAAAAATATAACAATATTTTCACTTGTCACAGCACTTGAAATCACTGGGTTACAAAATTTAATCGTTGATTTAATTTATTAATACTGTTAATTGTTTGAGCTCATGAATAAGTAATTACCCGTGTAAAAATAATCTTAGGTGATGGTGATCATTATGATGAGTCTCATGATGATATCACGGTGATTATCATGATGATCTTATATTTTGACACAATCATGAGCTCATGGTGAGATTATTATGGAACTCAGATTTGGAGACAAATTTATTCGTATTAATGTGATAAATAGTTTTTTATAATTATGTCATGATTTGATTGTATTTTTTCGAGTTATATGATTAAAAATAATGCATGCAACAATATCATGATATTCTGATCAGAACTCTATAATTAGATCTAAGAAATTGATCATCAATGGATTGTTATCTTTGTGTCTGTATACTTTTAGTGTGAAGACACTTTGCCGTTTTACGAAGTTTAACTTGAGTATTAATTAATTTCAGAATTCTCATATTATTAATCATTGCCTATCATGATCAAATCAATGTTGTATAATTCATGACCTGACAAGTTCCTTATCAGAATCTTATCAGGATATCTTTATTGAGAAAAAGAGTTATTTGTCATCGGGTCAACCTGACGAGTTCTTTATCAGGAAACCATCAGTATATCCTTCTTCAAATTTAACCTATTTGTCATTTCCTGATAAAGAACTTATCAGGTTGACCTAATAGAAAGTAACTTTTTTTTTAATAAGGATATCCTGATGGAGTCCTGATAAGGAACTTGTCAGGTTAAACTGATGGCAAATAATTTTTATTTGAAGAAGGATATCCTGATGATTTCCTGTCAAATAACTCATCAGGTTGACCCGATGACAAACAACTTTTTTTTTTTTTATAAGGAAATACAAATTAGGTCCTGATAAAGAACACGTCAGGTTGACCTAATAAAAAATAATTTTCATTTGATTAAAGATATCCTGATAAGCTCCTGATAAGGAACTCGTCAGGTTGACCTAATAAGGCAAACCTTATGTTAACCTGCCAAGGTCCTTATGGTACTTCACGCAAACCAGGAAAAAATTCTAGTCAGACTCATTATCAATTTATTATCATGTCATAATGAATAGATGAGAAGTGTGTTATGATCTTATAATAATAATTTCATAGTGACTTTACGACGATCACATAATACATCTATAACTTCATAATCATAAACTTATGCTAGTCAAAAATCTTCTTGAAATCTATACGGCTTATTTTTATTAAAAATTTGTAATTCCGTATTCTTGTCTAATTTATCCAAATTTATACTTCGTAAATTTACAACAAATAATGGTAAACCCAGCGTCATTTACGGAAAATTATCACAATTTACGGTGGGTATACCGCAATTGAGGTGGATTACCAAATTACCGTAATTTACGGTGGATTGCTGAATTTTACGGCAAATTTGATGTAAATTACGGCAAAGCGACCGCAATTTACGGTGAATCGGGATTTTACGATGGATTACCGTAATTTAGGTCCGTTAGAGATAATAAGCTTATGAGTTCTTCATGATCTTTCGATGATGTTGTAGTGAAAATTCACGATGATCGTACCATAAGGCTTATATTCTCGGAACAATCTTCTACAGATTATTTTCAGGAAGATGTATATAGTAAATTTTTTATTTGCCAAAAATTAGCTTAAATCTTGAGCAATATTGCTACAGGGGTAACGAGTCTGCTATGATTTAAGAATGGCCTTATGATCAATATTTAGTATGTGTAGGATAATATTTGATAAATACAGTCGAATATTTGATATATGTAATTTAAAATATATAAATATATGTAATTTAACATATTTCAAATATTAGTGAATGTTTCTCTCAGTGTATATTTTTTTTTACCCGGATGGGCATGAACAAACCTGATCAGATATGAACAGACATGATCAGGTCTGACCATGCCCAGTTTTTATATATATTATTTTATGAGCTCTGGCGCCCAAAATTATATTGTTGCGTAATCGAAACTATAAAATCATTTAATTTAAATTCAAATATAGTTTAACTTCCGGCAGATAGAGGCAGCACCTACTGGGACCTCGTTCATAAATTAAGGGGTTAGGGGTAGTCACGATTTTCAAAAAATCGATTTTTTTTTTTTTTGCATTTTCGTTGAGTGTAATATCTTAAAAATATTCTCTGAAAATTTGAAGTTGATCCGATAATTATTTTTCGAGTTATTCGACAAATAACAAAGAGCGCTCAGGCACTCCAAAACGCTCGGGAGCAGGTAGCTAGCGGAACCTGGCAAAAAAGGGGATTTACGTCGTCATTTGGAGTTTCTTCATATTTGGCTATTTTACTGGTAAGATTCTCGATATAACCATTAAAAGTGCTTATTGTAAGCTATGTGAGTATTGGGAAAATAAAAGAAATACGGTTGAGTTCGAGGAATGATATGATTCGCATGAAAATGAGTGTAGTGCTAATCACAAGGGGTCTTCTGGAAAAATGGAGGTGGATGCGATGATTGAAATGTTTCAGCAGTCTGAAACAAAATATGGAGTTAAATATATCAACTACATTGGTGATGGTGATTCGAAAACCTATTCTGGAATTATAAAAGCAGATCCTTACAAAAATACAACCGTAAATGAAAAAGAATGTATAGGCCATGTTCAAAAGCGGATGGGGACTCGACTGCGTACTGTAAAATCTAAACAAAAAGGTCTTGGTGGTAGAGGTAAGCTTACAGGAAAAGTGATAGACAAATTAACTGTGTACTATGGTTTATCTATACGTCGTCATTGCGATTCTATGGAAGATATGAAATCTGTTATTACGGCAACTTTTTACCACTACGGTTCGACTGATGAAAATCCGAATCATGATATGTGTCCAAGAGGCGAAGATTCTTAGTGCCCTTATCAGCGCGCTGAAGCACGTGGAGAGCTTGATACTTATACTCAAGATTATTCTCCCTTACCTCCTGATGTTTTAACAGCTATTAAACCGATTTACGACGATCTCAGTAATGATAATTTACTTTCAAGATGTGTAGGTAGATTCAAACAGAATAATAATGAGAGCTTCAACCAACTAGTGTGGAAAATATGCCCAAAAACCGTGAATACTAGTTATACTATCGTACAAATTGCTGCATACATAGCTACTTGTATATTTAATGAAGGTATACATTCATTATTAATGATTATGAATACCCTAGGACTTGATTGTTGGTCTAATTCCCATCGGTATGCTGAAAAAAAGGATGCTACACGTGTGAAAGTGGCAGATCAGCGCGCCAACGACAACACTCGGGAAGGCAGAATTCTTCGTAGGCAACACCAAATTGACGTTTTGGAAACTTCCACAATGGCTGAAGATCTATTATATGGCCCAGAAATAGATGACTCTGTGTAAGTAATTAAATAATTCGTATTTCTGTACGTAAATCAAGTGTGAAACTTTAAATGCGTTTTTCTCAAAACTATGTTTTTTGAACTGGTGACAACTGTAACTCGATAACCGCTCAGTAGATTTTAATGATATTTATACAGATTTTAGAATACATAATAAACTCAGGCCTGATCGAAGAATTTTTTTTTTTTTTCAAAAATTTCGATCTTTTAAGACCAATAAACTGTTGATTTTTTCCTGAAAATCTAGAAAAAAATTTCCTGAGGCCACCATTTTGTTAATTTTTGAAAAAAAAAAAAAAGCTTCGATCAGGCCCAGGATTATCTATTTACAAAAATAATTTTTTTCATCCGATTGATTTTAGATGAATCTCCAAGGACTTATGACAGTCACCGCAAGGACCTTTTTTTGAAACTGGGTCAACACAGACAGCTATAACTTTGAAAATTATAAATTTTTTTTTTTCAAATTTTCATGACTTCAAGTCAAAACATTGTTTAATAATGCCATATTATTACTTTTGTCAAATAAAATGATTTAATAGCAAAAAAAAATTACTGAAAATTCTCATTTTTTCGTGTCTCTGACTACCCCTAACCCCTTAACACTTGATCATGCGCAGCTCAGCGCATGCGCATTCACTTTTTCCTGCTTCGTGTCGAGAAGACGGCCGCCATTATCTTTCGCTATATACGTTCAAGTGATAACACGTGTTAGTATAAATCGTATCATTTTGCGCTCATCTCGAGTAATTAATTAAAAATAATAATTAAAATCAATTAAGTACTCAATAAGCTCATCAAAAATATAATTATTTTTGTAATCGTAAGCACCAGAGCTCATAAATAAATCAAATAAAAAACTCAAGACTTCCAGTGATCATCGACCACGTTTTTCAAGAGGTTATTCAAATTGGAGAATTCACAGGTGCCTTTGTATTTAATAAATAATTATATCCAGTGTTCATAAAAATTAAAAGACTCTATCTGATAATTAATTAATTATTAACGTTCTCAGTATTTCAATAAAATTAAAAGTAAATTCTCGCTCGGTAGCCTCTGCAATCATGCTTCCACGTGTTCATAAAATAAATTTAATTCAATACAATTTACTATAAACTCATTCAATTAAATTAAATTAAGTGATCAATAATATTATAAATTAATTAACTCAAGTATTCATGCATTTTGTGCTATTAAAAATAGTAATTCAAGTGTTCATTAATTAACTTCGCTCGGTAACCTCTGATTTTATGTTACTGTTTTCCATGACATCTTTTACAATCAACTCAGTGTTCAAATACATTCAAATTAATTATTTCAATTATTTACTCGATTTTAATTTTCTAATTTGCATTCAATTATTTTCGTATTCATGAGCTCAGACAATTTAACAGTATTAATAAATTAAACCAACGATTTAATTTTGTAACCCAGTGATATTATGTGCTGTGACAAATAAAAATATTGTTATTTTTCCAATATCCCAACCACGAACCAGTCCTGACATGTATTTATTTAATTGTTATTACAACATATATAAATCATTATATTTTTGATGAGCTTGATGATCGGTGAATTTAATTAAATGATTATTTCACTTCATTTATCTAAGATGAGCACTAAATAATATAATGTAATAAAACAGGTGTTTTTACATGAATGTATATGGCGAAAGATAATGGCGGCCGTCTTCACGACACGAGGCAGGAAATAGTAGATGCGCATGACCAAGTATAAATTTTACAGACACGAGTTCTCAGTACGTGCTGCCTCTATCTTCCGGAAGTGCACTTATTTTGAATTCAAATATATTTGCAATCACGCAACACAACTTCTTTCAATTTTTCTGGTTGCGGCAATCCCTCTCACGGCATGCATTTTTCTTTCTCGACGTAGACGCTCACTCAGAACGGATTTTATGAAACTCTTATTCAGAACGAACTTTTGAGCAATTAACCAAACCTCTATTCTCATTGGCTACCTACTAAACGCACTTCTCTGATTAGTCTAGTAAACAAGTACCTTTTTGACGAAAACTTGTTCAAGAACACCGAACACTATGATTAAGGTCTCATTCGATTCAAAATGACATCTATAAAAAATGTTAAACTGGAAATTTGGGGCTGGCAAAAATTGTAAAAGTTAAAAACAATTTAGTGTAAAAAAAAAGTGGTTTGGTTTTTTGCAAATATTTCAAAAACTATTTAAGATATAAGAAATCTGAAGAAGACCTATAAAGAGCAGGAAATTTCCTAAAAAGAAGTTTCGCCTCTCTGAACTGTACCGACAATATTCAAAGAACTAAAAACGGGTAGTGGCGCGTGCACGCGCGTCGATCAAATCAATGGCATGATCAAAAAAATTTATGTTGACCGATTGAATATGAATATTAAGGAATAAAAAAGATTTGGTACTTTTTAAACACATAAATAAACAATAATTCACCTAAAAAAAATTTGGAATACGGTTGACCCTACAGGCCATCCCTGGAACTTCCCGCTAAGTACGAACTCATAACGCGCAAGAAATTTTTGAAATTTTATCTACTAGTCAGTCATTTACTAGCAAAGCACACATCAAATAAGCCAGTGAATGACCGACGTCAAATTAATATAAATAAATTATTAAGTTATATTATATTCATCATAGGTCAATTTTAAGATTAGTTTTTCTACATAAATGTCTATAAATTTTTTATTTTAGACAAAAAGTAATTATTTATAATTAAAATTCATAATTTTCTAAGCAGCCGTTTTCACAGACTTTTGTCAAAATTTTATGGTTTTCTAAAAATTCTCGGATTCTCGATATAATTTTTATGAATTTTGAAAATACACTTTTAAATTATTTTAATTCGTGAAGATGAAATATTGAAAAATATATGTTAGATTACAATTATGATTGAGCATTAACAATTAACTAAATTTTTGGATTTTTATAATCATTATTTTCATTACCGGTCATTCATTGGTGGGCGGTCACGGACTGGATGGTTTACCTTATTCTGGTGTTATGCCTACCCGCATTTTTTATTTTTAAATCCCCCACGCTAGATGAACTTCTCCATTATTTTTCAAAAATATTGTATTTTGAATTTTGCAAAATTTAGCTAGCTAAATTGGTTTCAATTTTTAAAGAATTTAAGACTTATGATACTCTGCGAGATTTTATTCATTTAATTATTCAAAAGTTTTACATACGTAATGTTATCAAAAGGATTAAAAAAATACGAATTGTAATAAATATTTTACACGCGTTTTAGGCTGATTAGTTTTATATTTGAGTTTCATAGAATATAAATAATTTAAGGGCTTATTAATCAGCGTTTCAATGATCTAGTAAGCAACATGATAATTTTTTCCACCCGATAGTAATTGAAGTACTATTCCGTTTTTAAAAAAAATATACCATGTAAGGTCATTATTAAGATAAACGGTTTTTAAAATAAATGTATTAATTTTTCTACGAAGTACTGTGAAGATTTTGATGTAAATAAAAGTATTAGTTTATTTTTATTGATGTAATCCAGCGGGAAAATATAACGGCGTTTATTTTTAAATATTTTGTGCATAAAGATGAAAATCAAATATGTTGCGATAGTTACGGTAAATGTATTTCCCAATTTTGCCCACGAGGTGGCAGTATAGTAAATTTCATGCGAGAGTTGCGTACACCCGTTTTTTTAAGATTGGGCTTCTTTTCATGTGCTACTGAAATGATCGATTTATATTTTCTGTACATTTAGATGGAAAAGTAATAAGCACATTACGTAAATTATTTTACGATAGTAAAATCAGGAGAATGTATTAACTGTAGTTTTTTTTTAGTGTAAGCTTGACTTACACTATGAGATTAAATTTGCTTTAGTTTATTAAAAGTAAAGAGAATTGCTCAAATTTATATATCTGCTCAATTCAAAACTCGGAAAGCGATTGAGAAAGTAAGTGATAACTAAATAAATAAAAAAAAATTGGAAAAACATTTTTTTTTCTTTTTTAATCTTTCGTTTTCGATATCTTACGAATGAATCAACCGATTTTAACCAGTCCAACAGCGGTCGACGTATCTTTTCAAGTATAAGAGCTGATTAGTTTTTAGAAGTGATCGGTGAAGCTATTTAAGAGATTTTTTAAAAAAACATTTTTTTTTTTTAATTTTTCGTTTTCAATATCTCTCGAACGAATCAACCGATTTTGACCGATCCAACGGTGATTGACGTGGTTTTTCAAGGTTAAGAAGTTATTAGTTTTTGGAAGTGATTGGTGAAGCCGTTTAAGAGATTTTTTGAAAAAATATTTTTTTTCAAATTTTTCGTTTTCGATATCTTACGAACGAATCAACCGATTTTAATCGGTCCAACGGCAATCGACGTGGTTTTTCAAGATTAAGAGCTGATTAGTTTTTGGAAGTGATCGGTGAAGCCATTTAAGAGATTTTTTGAAAAAATATTTTTTTTCAAATTTTTCGTTTTCGATATCTTACGAACAAATCAACCGATTTCAATCGGTCCAACGGCAATCGACGTGGTTTTTCAAGGTTAAGAGCTGATTAGTTTTTGGAAGTGATTGGTGAAGCCATTTAAGAGATTTTTTGAAAAAATATTTTTTTTGAAATTTTTCGTTTTCGATATCTCACGAACGAATCAACCGATTTCGACCGGTCCAACGGTGATCGACGTGGTTTTTTAAGGTTAAGAGCTGATTAGTTTTTGGAATTGATCGGTAAAGCCGTTTAAAAGTTATTCCAAAAAAACGATTTTTCGAAAATTTTGTTTTTGAAATTTCTAAAAATCTAGCGAACCGAATCGATTCAAATTTTCACGAAATTTAATGGCTATGATACTCTTTGGATCGCCACCAATTTCGATCCGATCGGCCAAGCCGTTCAAAAGTTATAAGAGGTTTACATACATACACACACACACACACACACACACATACAGCCGCACGGACATCATCGCGGGAATAGTCAGGGAAGCTTCCTAGGACCTCAAAACGTCGAGATCTGATGAAAACTCGATTTTCGAAAAACGGGGTGAAAACAATAACTTCCCGATTTTTGAAAATCTGAGATTTTTAGCAGGAAGTTAAAAATTTTACCCCGATTTTTCAATTAAGTATGTTTTTGTTAACTAGTTATTTTCTACCTGTTGAAAATCTACATAAAAACCCTGATTATTTCTAAACTAACAACCTAGAATTTTTTTTTACTTCTTGGGGCTATGCTTAAAAGGGTTAGGAAAAGATCACCGTTGGAAAAATTAGAAAATTGTAATTTTTTACATTTTCATTAACAATCTAAGGCATCGAAAAATTAAAAATAAAAGTAAATAAAGAAATCAAGAAAAAAGTTTTTTTCTTCAATTTTTTTAGTTTATTTGATTTTTTATTGGCAGAAGCTACATAACTGTTATAAACAAATGCAATACTAATAGTAATACTATAGAAGTAAAATTCACGTAAGTAGTTACAATCACGTCAAATTTTTCGCTCTGTATTTAAAGCATTTTTCTGCCTCTGTATGCCGACGGGCATTTTTGTTACAGATTTTGTTGCATACTCTTTATTGCAGCCCTCATAGGTTGCAAAAAATCTTCGATTTTCCTGAAGTAGAAGCTGAGAAATAAATTTTTTATATTGTCGTCATAGAAATTTGAGGTTATTGTTATTCAGCGTAAAGTGATTTTAGTTCGTCCGGTGTTATAGTACCAGTGCCTTATTTATCGACGTCTGTATTCACTTCTCTTATTATCTTCTACTCAGAAGCAGTTAACAAAATTCATAGGTGGCGTCACTAGAGCCTGTCAGTGGTGTTTTGTTTACATCAGTCAGCTGTCAAAACAAATCAAAATATACACTAACTATCCATCATCATCTAGTGTCTCCTGTTATGCTCTGTGTTAGATGTAAGAAGGTAGCTAAAGTTAACAAAACTTGTTTGACTTGTAAATCTTCTTATCATCCTAGTTGTCTCAAGGAAGCTTTGAAATTTAAGCCACCAACAAATTGTTGTGTGATATCTTTTAAAGCTCCATTATCTCCACTTAAATTGACGGCTGATTCATCTAGACGTTCTAGTTTTGTTAGATCTACAAGTCAACGGTCATCACTTTCCAGCTTTAAATCAATAAATTCATCGCCTAAAACTCCACCGGTTTCAATTTTGTTGGAGGACTCTGTTTTCAAGTCACCAGCCACGGATTCACCGTTAATGACCACTACAAGCAAAACTACTTCCTCAAGTGATTCTGTTATATTGAAGGAAAATATCAGTACTCCCCAAGGGTCAAGTTCTTTAAATGATAAACCTGATTGGACAAACTATACCCTCGATCAGAAAATGAACCTGCTACTTGATATGTCATTCAAAAATAGCTTTGAGATTCGTAAAGTCTCTCAAGATCTTAGTCAACACACTGAAGACAACTTTAAATAAAAATAGTGCTAATATAAAATATCTTTCAACAAATCTTGACACTTTAAATAATTCATTAGCAAAAGTAACAAATAAACAAGAGTCCACTAATGAAAAAGTAAACAAGATAGCTGAAGCTTGTAATGAAAATTCCGCCACTATTGATTTAATAAAATCGACTATTGATTCCATTGGATCAATCAACAATATTTCGTCTGTGTCATTGAACGCGTCATCGTCTCAGCTGATTTTGTCTGGGGTGCCAGAACAAATTACGTCAAACTTATCATCAGTGGAAATTGTACATCATGTATTTAATAAACTGAACATCTCTAACCTAGAAAATGATATTCTCAGTGTACAGGAATTGAAAAATAGAAATTCCTCAACATCACATGGACTGAGACACTCATTCCTTCTGAACTTGAAATCCTGTCAAGTTCGTGATCATATTATCAATGTAAAACGTCATGTAAAAAAATTATTAATTAGAGAAGCATTTCATACTGTAGCAAATGTTGCTGATGGACAAATTTATCTAAATGAATTTCTACATCCGGAGACATACAAACTTTTAAAAATCACAAAAACAAAAGCAAGGGAACTCAAATATAAGTATGCTTGGGTGTATAAAGGCGTAGTTTATTTGAAAGAAAACGATGACTCAGCTAAAATTGAAATACATTCTTCAAATGATCTAAATAAACTAAATTAGCAATTACCATGCAAACATATTTCAAATTGTCAGGCTTTAAATGTACTAACTCTCAATATAAATAGCTACCTCGCTCATACAGCCCAGTTTGATATTTTAGTTGCTGAAATGAAGCCACATATCATCACTATAGTGGAAACTTGGCTAAATCCAGATGTCTCTATTGCGCTAGAAAACTATGTTATCATTCGTAGAGACAGAGGACTTATTGATGGATCGGGACGCTACATAAGAGGTGGTGGCCTGGCTTGCTTTATTCATAAGTCATTAAAATCAAGAGTTCTACACACTTCGGTTACAAATCACCTATCTCAGCCGGAATTCATAATAATTGACGTCTCAATGGAAACAGGGTCTCATATTCTATTCTCTGCTATCTATAGAAGGCCTCAAGGTCATCTCTTGGATAGTTTTTTTGTTGAGTTTGGGAAGCTATATACACACTACAATAATATAATCATCACTGGAGACTTAAATTGTAATCTTCTTAAAACTGATCGTTTAGCTTGTCATCTATAGTCTTTCATAACAGAGTTTGCTTTATTCTGTGTACCACATGGTCCGACTTATCATACAAACGAAGTTGATTCGTGGTTGGACGTTATTATTGTTGATAATGAAGATAAAGTAGGAAATTACTCTAAATCCGCAGCGCCTTATATTGGAGGTCATGATTATATATTCATAGAGTACAAGCTTGAACACCCAAAAAAGTGTAATAAAGTAAATAAATACCGTGACTTTAGAAGCTGTGATCACTTGGCTTTTTCACAATCTCTAAATATTAAGTTAAATGTAAATAATATTGATATCGATAACTTGGATCCAGATGAACTTAATTCTTACTTTTTAACTGTAGTATCAAATTCTTTAGATAAATATGCGCCTTTTTCGGAGAGAAAGATTAGTCGTCCAAATAGCCCTTGGTTAACAAAGGAATTAAAGAATGAACTAAAACATCGTAATGCTATCTACAAACGAGCGCGTAGAAATGGTGACCAAAATCTTCTTAAATACTACAAAAAACTAAGGAGTGAATTAAAAGTTAAATTAAACACTGAGCGTAACAATTACTTTACCAATATTTTGGCCAACGAATCATATGGACCCTCAATATGGAAAAAACTTAAACAATTAGGTATCATAAAACCAAAGCAGTCATCACCATTGGACCATTTTAGTGCCGACGAATTAAACAACTTCTATGCTACTACTCTGACTAAACATCCTTCTTGCAGCAAAGAGTTTGTGCAGGATTTGCCATTACACTATATTAAAAAAGTTGACTGCGAGTTCCACTGGTCTAAAATTGACTTTGTTGATGTCACAAAAAGTCTGCATCTTACTCTTTCAAAATCTGCTGGAAAAAGCCCAGATGGGTTGGACTTGAAATGGCTGAGAGATCATCTTGCACAGATTTCATTATTCATGACCGCTATTTTAAATCGCTCACTAGAGACCGGCATCTTTCCAGAAGCATGGAAATCTGTTTTCATGGTTCCATTAAATAAAGTTACACCACCAAAATCTTTATCTGATACGCGGCCCATAGCGAATCTTTCACATTCAGCAAAGGTATTTGAGCGTATTATTGCAAATCGAATAGTTATGTACCTGGAAATAAATAACCTGCTGGATGATTATCAATCTGGGTTTCGGAAAAATCAAAATACGCAAGCTGCGCTATTGAGATTAACTAATGAGATTCGGCGTGCGATCGATAATGATGACTTTACATTTCTGATTTTGTTTAAATTCACCAAGGCATTTGATTATCTAAATCCAAAAATGCTTTTAATTACGATGTTTGAACTTGGTTTTTCTATTGAAACTATTCTTTGGTTCCAGTCTTACCTCTCAGGTAGATCTCAGATGATTATTGATCCGTCAAATGTTCCATCGCAATCATTATTTACTTTCTCTGGTGTTCCACAAGGATCCATTCTAGGTCCGATCCTCTTTTTGATCGCAACAAATGGAATTGTAAAGCGGTTAAGATATTGCAAGCATGGTCTTTTTGCTAATGACATGTGGGCCTATCTCCATTTTAAACTTTTCAACTTAAATGAGGCCGCTGCGCGTCTTACTGCTGATGCTCAATCTATTGCAGATTGGGTGAAGGAAAACGGCCTTGAGATAAATTTAAAGAAGACTAAGGTGATGATTCTAGGTAGTAACCGAAAGCTTAAACTACTTGAATCCTGCCAGGTTCCAGAAATTAAAATTGACGGAAACATCATCCCTTATGTAAACACGGTTAAACATCTCGGTTTACATATCTCAAATAACCTCTCGTGGGATGCCCACATTTCACAGCTATCGCGCAAATCCTATGCTACAATAAATAGTTTAAAATATAGAAAAAACATACTTTCTATGCCTTGCCGTAAACTATTGATCACAACCACGCTTCTACCAATCATCGATTATTGTTCCATCGTTTACTTAGACCTATCAAAACGACTTGATGAGAAGCTACAGCGGATAGTGAATAACTCTATAAGATTTATTTTTAATATAAAAAGAGATGAGCATATTACACCTTATAGACACAGTATAAAATGGCTTAGTGTTAAATTAAAAAAGGGAATATTTTCTATCTTGTCTGATTTACAAAATTTTGGAAACTGGCGAACCTAAATTCCTGCGGCTTTTATTCACAAATGAAGACCTTGATATCAGGAGATCAAACAGGCTTGCAGCAAAAAACAATAATATGTTCAAAATGCCTAATTTTACTACCATCGTCTATGAGCATTCGTTTTTGGTGTCGGCTATTCGTCTGTGGCAGGAATTACCAACAGAAATTACTAACTCGTCATCACTTCAAGTCTTTAAAAATAGAGCATATGAATTTTGTATGAATAAAGAATCAAATCTTTGACAATTATTATGTTTGCAACCTCTTACTATTTAAATATTGCATAAACTATTTTTTCTCTGTATAAATTTGTATAAATTTATATTAACTTTGCAAAATATCGTTTAGATCATGTACCTTTATGTATTATGTTATTTTTCTTTTTTTTTTTTCTTTTTTACTGAACATAGAATATTCCATTTATGTTCTAAGTATATATTAAAATACTTACGTGATTAAATAATACTGTAACATTTCTTGTACTTGCCATTAGGCTTAATGCCTTGGCATAGAAATTAAATAAATAAAATAAATAAATAAAAAAATAATAAGATTGAAAAAAAATGTTTTTTGGAAATCTGATCCTGAATCGAAATAATGATTTTTAAGAAAAAATTCGAATCTAAAAAAAAATTTTTTTATTGCTAAAAAAACGCATTTGCTAATTAACAATTTTTTTTATTGCTTAATGTTAACATTAAAGAATCAGTTTTTTTTCTTAAATAATAATTTATCATGTTTTCTTGCATTACAAAATGACAAAAATTTTTTAATAATTTTTCATTCGTTTAATCAACAAACATTTCGAGTAGTATAGGGCATAACTGGGAAGACATGTCCAGCCCCCACCCTGCGGCCCCTGGCGCCGACCCTAGGAGGTTTTCCCGAGGGGAAGGGGAGAGGGGGGAAGGGGCCTCGTGACATCAGAGGGAACTTCCTTTATCGGTGAGAGGGGCCCAAATGACGTCAAAATATTTGACGAGATGGGCGTGGATGATTGGGTGTATTAGATTGTAGGTGTCAAAATTAATGGTATGGGTATGCAAAATTTTATTTGACTGCAGGTATGCAGGATTTAGGTGAGATGACGGGAAATCAGGGTTCAATGGAGCGTTGGTATAAAAATTTATTTGACGAGATGGGTGTGGCAGATAGAGCTTAGTGGATTGTGGGTGTCAAAAATTAATGAGATGGTTATAGAAAATTTGATTTGGCTGCAGGTGAGATGATTGTTGGATTCAGGGTACAATGGAGCGATGGTATAAAAATTTTGTAGCATATATAATTGTAATTGAATACAGGTGAAATGATTGTTGGATTCAATGGAATGTTTAGATGAAAAACTAATGTAGGTGGGCAAATTTGGATAAGAACAGGTTTTTATTTCGTATTTTTTTTATTTAACATTTTCCTCACACGCACACGCATACTTATAAAAACATAGATTTTATTCAAGTCGTATAATTTAATAGTACATTTCTTATTATATATGTATCCCCTAGCAGTTATATTTAGCTGTTATGTGTACTTTTAGTCATAATTACTGCTAACAATCTTGTCTAATAGTTGAGGAAGTGGATGATCGGCCATAACTATGTCACGTAACGATTCGAAATAATTTAATTTTCAATTAGTTGTAAGCTTAAATATTTTTATTATAAGTTTGAATTTGAATCGTTACGCGGGCATTCCGCCATTCCGCCGGTTGAGAGACAGCAGTCCGTTCACGAACTAGCGCATGCGCGCAGGGTGTGTATGAGCACGTGTGTGGACTTATTTTATCTTATAATTTAAAATTATAAACAATTGACTTTTATAAATTTTGAGTTTTGATTTAGGATCTTGGGACATTGGGGATGCATAATCTAGCGTGACATTATGCCCCAACTATTGTTAAAGTTTCATTTTTATTAAACTTGTCATCCGGGTATTTGATGTTCGGAAAAATATTTACCGCTGGGTAAGGGAAAAATCAATACTTGACCTGTAACATCGACATCAATACCCTGATTTAAAATAATCATTATTTAATTTATTAGTTAAGTTAAAAATATAAGTATGGTATGTGTTACGTTCCCGTAATATTTTATTGATTAAATTTAATTAATTATTTTTAATAAAATAATTTTATACAATGTAACGGAAATCGGTTACGATAAGAAAGTCGCCGTGGCTCGCGGGTAGTCAAAACAGATGACGATGCATGAGACCCGGGCCACGACGATTCTCTCACAGGGAACCTGAGATGCAGCGTCAACATTTCGTCAACTCTGTTGGCTCTATTATATTTTTCATAATGACAAAATACTCAGTCTTACGAGAGAGCTCATGGAGCTCAAACCTCTGCTCTCCAGCCATAATTAATAAATTATAATTAATCCTAAATTAATTCAACCTTATTTTGGGGTGCCAATTGGCACCCCCAATATTTTCACCTACACCATGGCCTGTCCATAACATTACTACCACTCAGGGGCGAGCGCTTATCAGCTGTTCCACCCTGTCCTATAACTCTGAGCGCTCAACAGCAGTTCGGGTTTCCTTCAGGTTTCCTGCCGATTTTCCTACCATTCACCTGTTATTGTAAAAATAATTATACGGATTTGGAACCGGCATCGAAAATATTTTTAAATTGCGAAAAACAATTAAAAATTAATAATTGATAAAATAATCGACGACCACGGCCCACCAGGATCTATAGACACTCTAACGAGGCCAAACCTGGATAAAATTAAATAATTAAAAATAATTTTTATTTTTAATTAATTTGGGATAATTTCCCAAAACGTAACAGTGGTGCTGTGACCAGGATGGTCTTAGATTATTTATGTTATTAAAATTGAAACTGTGACTAGTGATTATCAGTGATGATAAATGAAAATAAATTTTTCAATTACAATTTTCGCGGAAGTACAATTATGATTATTTGTGAACTTAATAATTTTAAATTTTAGTGAGGTGAATAGAAACTACTATTTAAACTTATTTATAACTGAAATATTTGTGAAGTGACATTAATTAGTCAAAATTCATTAAAAATAAAGGTTAAAGAAAATACATTTATCAATCGAAATTGATAAATTTGATCAAAATGCGTGGTAAGCGTGAATTAAAAATTTCATTAGACATCAGATGTACGTTTGACTTCAAACTTTCATTAGTTTGTTAGTGAACCTCAACTAGGTATTTCATATTACAAGTGTCATAAAATTGTAAAAATAAGTGGAATAATAGACCAATGGACAAGCTCACCAAAAGTAAGAATATTGTAATTTATAATATACTTTCATTTAGACGCGAGTGACGTATGTCGTCGGAAGATGCACATGAGTCAATTACACTCATTATCGGCAGCCAATTATTTAATTTGACATGATGAACTAGTTTGTTTATCAAAAGTGATTAATTAAATACTTTACTAAATTATTGAAATTATTTCTGTGAATAAGTTCGAAATAATTCTAATGTATTTCAATAATTAAAAAATGTTGCTACGGACTTAAAGTAATTTTTCGCGAGTTATGGTGCGGAAAAATTTGTTCGGTTATTAAACTAATTAAATATGTTGTGATTGCTAGACGAATTACGAAGAACTTTATAATTTAAAATAATGATTGTAATTTTGTAATCTTATTATTCTATTTAAATTAATTTTTAAAAAATTAATAATTTTTATATTTAAAAATAAAAGTGTTCCTACGGATATTTTGTAACTTATATCGCGAATGCATTGTACGCGATCAGATATAATAATTCTTATTAGAAAATATTTACATCACTGTAAAACTGTTGCTGCGGAGTTTTAAAGGTGTTTTTGCGAGTATATTTAAATATATTACGCGATAAATTTATTTTATTATTATTATGAGAAATAATACTGCGCTAATATTTTAGAAAATGTTTTAATTATGTTTTATTGTGTGTCAATTTATTTTTCAGTGGGATCAGTCGAGATTCTCGTCGTTGATTTAGCGAAGAGTATGTCCAGGTATACTGTAAAACCAAGACGTAGTCGCTATATCACGATCAGGTCTCAAAGCTGATCTCAGTTAGTTTCAAATAAAGCATAATTAAAATATTTTTCCACCACTGGTCTTTATTTAGCTTAAAACGGAATATTTTATTTTGTGATTCGCGACAACACCTTTACAATTAACTTGGAAAAATTAAATTCCGAATTTTTATTTATTTAAGTTCAAATGAATGAATTTTGAACTTACTTCAAATTTATTGGAGCATCAATATAGATGTCTCTCTGGAAATGCATAGAAAATTATGCTTATTATTATACAAATTTAAGGATCAAACATTTGCAATGATTTTGATATCTTAAACTCTTAAAATGAATAATCAATTAAATGTTCCGATATCGGAGACGGAACTCCTAATAGAAAGACAAAATCGTTTATGGGATCGATTACTTGCACTTCGAAAGCAAGAATCAAGCGGACGCAGGATTCTATCTGAGGTAGAATCTGAGTCCCTAAAGTTAAAGGCTCACCTTTTGAATGAAGCCGCAATACGCGAGTTCCGAAAAAAGTCGGACATTAATCTCGGCAATTTTAACAGATCAAAAGAATCTAACAAAGTTGAAACTGTCCATCAGAAGGCAGTATTAGATTCAAATAAATTTGTGCCTGAAAACGTACCACCTAAAAAAGATTTTAATAGAATTTTATGTGATTTGAAGCCAATGATTGATTTTAATTGTTTTAGTAATAATTCGAGTCACGCGTATGTCAAAAAGGAGCTGCCTGTACTTGCAATGTCAGGAGCTCATTCGGTTCGGTCTGCTCAAAGTTTATTGAGAGCCGACATTTTGAATAGCCGGGTTGACGAGCTTGTTGTAGTCGCAACCACAGAAAATGAAATTATGCCAGCCCGAGCCAATAGAGTTTTTGAGGTTGAGCATTCGTGTAAAAATGACCGCGTTGATTTTGTAAATTTAAGAACAATTAAACATACAGAACTATTTTACTGCTCAATGGAGAGTAAATTAGAAAATAATAACAATCAATCATTGGGCTCAAACATTGATTCACTAGCGTGGGTCGTTTCAAAAGGAAACAATCCACAAAATGATAGGCAACATACGTTTTATAAATATTATTGTTATAATGTGAACGATAAATTTAGTGGTTCTACGTTTTCTGGCTCAGACTTTGAAAGAAATATATTTTACATTATGTTCTATATTAAAGGTATATTTGACCTATCAATAATGATTAGAAATTGTTTACGATTTTGTTTCCACATGACTGCATTTAAGAAAGATATATTTAAGATAAGATTGAAAAAACCTCCGGATAAATATAAATTATCGGAGATTAAATTCGACGGTAAAAATATTGAATACCTGAAAATAAAAGCTAATTTGGACCGAAAGGGATTAGACATTACTGATTTATTTTTGATCTTATTAAATATAAAGAAATCAAAAGATTATTTAATGTTAATGTATTATATGAATTTTATTTACACTGAAGTGCTATTATGTCTTTGTAAACGACGTCATGAAACTGATTTAATCTGGAGGTGTAATTGGGATAATTGGGCAAACTTTGAATATCACGATCAGAGCCTGACGAAAGAACATCGTGGTGTGAAAAATGAATTTTCCAAAATAATCAGCAATGGTGCTTCCAGCTCTATGTATGATGTCGAGTCATCTACAATCGGTTCACTCACGTGTATAAATATCAAATTTATACACGTCGAGTTATTTATTTTTATTAATTATGAAGACTTCCACTGTTTAGCAAAAACAGTTGGAATGTCGAGTTCAACTACATTAATCAACACCTTAAAGGTCGTCGCCGAGTCAACGAGGAATCAGGACTTTGATCTCAAGAAATGAAGATTAGAATAATAGTCAGACGAATAGACCGCCGAATTAAATCAGTTGAATAAAAACACTTTCTTTAATTTAATTGAAATTTATACTATATTTTAAGTTAGAAATAGTAACTGACTTAAGTCGGGAGGTAGCTACTTCATTATCATTATGAATTTTGACTTGGGCAGTTACTTTAGAATTAATCATTTCAATAATACCAAACGACCGAGTCAGGAGGTAATTAAATTACTAGATACTAAAGCTTAGTTTCATATTACTAAGTTTAAGTAACATTATAAACGTTGTGTCTTAGCTTTAGGTTAAAATTCTACGGACAAGAACCTTCTTACTATATTCAAAATGGATTTTAATTTTTGGGTTTATATAGAGTCATCCAAACATTCATCTTTAGTTTATGTAGATTCATTCATACATTCAATTTTAGTTTATATAGAGTCAATAACACATTCTATTTGGATTATATCGAGCCATGAATTTAATTTTCAGTCGTAGCGTTATTCCTTAAAAACGCTGCGACTTGCTTAAGTCGGGAGGTGTTACGTTCCCGTAATATTTTATTGATTAAATTTATTTAATTATTTTTAATAATATAATTTTATACAACGTAACCGAAATCGGTTACGATAAGAGAGTCAAAGTGGCTCGCGGGTAGTCAAAACAGATGACGATGCATGAGACCCGGGCCACGACGATTCTCTCACAGAGAACCTGAGATGCAGCGTCAACATTTCGTCAACTCTGTTGGCTCTATTATATTTTTTATAATGACAAAATAGTCAGTCTTACGAGAGAGCTCATGGAGCTAAAACCTCTGCTCTCCAGCCATAATTAATAAATTATAATTAATCCTAAATTAATTCAACCTTATTTTGGGGTACCAATTGGCACCCCCAATATTTTCACCTACATCATGGCCTGTCCATAACATTACTACCACCCAGGGGCGAGCGCTTATCAGCTGTTCCACCCTGTCCTATAACTCTGAGCGCTCAACAGCAGTTCGGGTTTCCTTCAGGTTTCCTGACGATTTTCCTACCATTCACCTGTTATTGTAAAAATAATTATACGGATTTGGAACCGGCATCGAAAATATTTTTAAATTGCGAAAAACAATTTTCTCACCTCCGGACGGAAAGCGTCAACTTTCGTCCCGCTGTGCCAAACGAAGTTGCCGCTTTCCGCCTCCGTCGAGGAGAAAAATAGTATACACACCTCGGGAAGTAAATAAGAAAGCTTCAGATCACATGTTTGTTGACCTCGGCTTCGCCTCGGCCAACAAGTACATGCGATCTGAGACATTTCTTACTTTACTTCCCCAGGTGTGTAATATACTATGAAAATTAATAATTAATAAAATAATCGACGACCACGGCCCACCAGGGGTCTATAGACCCTCTAACGAGGCCAAACCTGGATAAAATTAAATAATTAGTAGGAGTACAAATAAGTTTCCGCCGTTTTATTGTAGATGGCGTGGCACGGAGTTTCGGTTAGCTTTCGCAGATGATAACCGGCTTAAAAAATAGTTTGGACATTCAAGAACAACATAACCTACTAATAACATTGATTTTATATTGGTAAAATATAATTTTTATAAGTTGAAAATGTCAAAATTTGAGCCAAGTAAGCGTTATTTGCGGGAAATATTAGTTTACTTCTTTAATTTTAAGAAATCTGCTGCTGAGGCGCATCAATTGCTCGTAGAAGCATATGGTGAGGGTGTTTTGAGTAAATGAACGTGTCGACGGTGGTTTCAAAAGTTTAAAAACGGTGATTTCGACGTAGAAGACAAAGATCGCAGTGGAAGGCCAAAAATTTACGAGGATGCAGAATTGGAGGAATTATTGGAGGAAGATTCGTCTCAAACACAAAAAGAACTTGCTCTAACATTAGAAGTCACTCAGCAAGCAGTCTAACATCGTTTAAAATCATTAGGAATGATTCATAAACAAGGAAATTGGGTTCCGTACGAATTAAAGCCAAGAGATATTGAACGCCGATTATGCTTAAGTGAAATGCTGCTAGCTAGACATAAAAAAAAGGGTTTTTTACATCGTATCATAACTGGTGATGAGAAGTGGATACATTATGACAATCCAAAAAGAAGAAAATCATGGGGATTACCTGGCCACGCGTCAACATCAACAGCAAAACCGAATATTCACGGAAAAAAACTTATGCTGTGTATTTGGTGGGATCAGCTAGGTGTAGTGTATTATGGGTTGCTTAATCCGAGCGAAACAATTACTGGAGCCATCTATCGAACACAATTGATGAGATTGAGCCGAGCTCTGAAGGAAAAACGCCCTCAATACTATCCTAGACACGAAAAAATTATTCTTCTGCATGACAATGCTCGTCCACATGTTGCGGCTCCCGTGAAAAAGTACTTGTAAACACTTGATTGGGAAGTGTTACTCCACCCGCCGTATTCACCAGACATTGCACCGTCCGATTATCACCTGTTCCGGTCCATGACACATGCTTTGACGGCGCAGCGGTTAACATCTTATGAGGATACCAAAAATTGGGTTGATTCGTGGATAGCCCCAAAAGACAAGGAGTTCTTCAGACGTGGGATTCGAAAGCTGCCTGAGAGATGGGAAAAAGTGGTTGCAAGTGATGGGCAATATTTTAAATAAATTTATATTACCGTTCTTCTAAAATAAATATTTAATTTGTGTTAAAAATCGGCGGAAACTTATTTGTAACCCTAATAAAAATAATTTTTATTTTTAATTAATTCGGGATAATTTCCCAAAACGTAACATATGAATAAATAGTTCATATATTTGATTAATTATTTATGTATCATCCAGGTTTCCGGAAATTACTTTTATAATTTATATTTTTAATTTGAAACTAGCCCAGGGCTAGAGAAAAATAATCATAATAGTAAATTAGGGCGAATATTGCGCCACGTGAGCGACCAACTGGTGGAGGATAGGTTAATTAAATCAGAAAGATACGGTATTGTGTTGTGTATGGACGCTGTCCTACGATAATTTAAGCAAGATTGCTGATAATTAGTGGATTGTTAATAATTAAAGTTATTATTATTAGTCAGAATTCACCGGGTGAATTAAATTATATTTGTCTTGAATTTCTCTTGCGGATTTGGAGAGTTACGAGTAAGTACTTTGTGTTTCTTTTGTCGGATAGTATTTTTCACGTGATAACCTCCCCCGGTAGTTTTTGGTCGCCGCGGAGAGTATCACTAATTTGCTTATTATTATTACTGGATGATACATGATATATACAATAAATAATTATTGTTAATTATTGTTGGAATATTTCCTTTTTTTATATTGCTGAAAATATCCAGATATTTTTATATACATATATAAAACATATCCAAGATCTATATATATCTATAGATATATATATCTATAGCGAGCCTGCAGTACTTAAGTAAATTCCTCAAGTACTGACATCATCACTTGGGTGGAAAATTCCCAAAGTATTAAAATTATTTTTATTTTCACTCAAACTATTTGTAAAAATATTAAGCGTTATTATTTATATTTATTATTATTTAAAATAATTACGTAACTTTATTTCTTATTTTGCTTTATTACCCCAGCGGTCAAATTAGTATTGCAATTTTTTATTGTCAAATTATAAATTAATTTAACAGCGACGAATTTATTATTTTGAGTGTGAGCGAGAATTAAAAATTCCGTATCTTTCTCTTTCTCACAGGTGTTGAGAGACTAAGTAGAATAAAAATAAAAATATTGTTATTATTCATGATTTAGAAAGTGTTCAGTCATGCGCTTCATTTAATTTAAATTAGCTTCGTGCATTTCCGCTAAGTCCGGGAGCTGCCAAACTCGCAATTGTCCAGAGAGCGTAGAGTGCCGGGTCACTCGCTATTTGGGCCCAACACATACTAAAAACTCCCTCAGGACCGTGTCAAGACGCTATGGGAACCCTCTACCAGCCGGCCGATCAGATAATTCGTCTTATATTGGCCAGCCAATAAGAAAATCCGCTATTAACTACTTCCTGTTGGCGCGCTTTTAAGCCAATCGAAAAATTCGTCTTATGCAGCAAGGCTGCCACGTCAACACCAAGCGACGATGACTTAACGACTTTTTCATCTACAGTCATTCTACAACGTGCTTCGCTACCTGCAACCTCGTGCTTTGAAACCGCTTCAGTAATTATTTCTTGTGTGATATAATTCAAATCGCTTTGCCAATTATCCTCAATATCTAGTCAGTAAATTAAGGCTGCTATTTATTGAGAATAAATAAATTGTTATTCGCGTGTAATTATTATCTAAATTAATTTCCGTGAATCTAACCGCTCTCTACCACGTGTTAATTTTTATACGTGAGTTTTACGTTGCATTGGCTTCCGTGTAATACACTCATGCCATAAATTAAAGGAACAGAAAAATTTTAGAAATTTGTTAGTGATTTTTGAAAGGCTGTAACTTTGTGAAAAATAATCGTATCGGAAAACAAAAAAAGGCATTTTGTAGCTTGAAATCTTTAGTTTCAACTTATTTTCATCAATTTTTTTTTAGACCTCCAGCCATTGCGCAAACATGAGAAATACCGCGAGAAAAAAATTTTCTAAATTTTTCCTTTTCTATGAGAGAGTCTACGGGCTGCGAAAAAAATCGTTCAGCTAAACCAATGCATAGGTCGGATAGCAAATTTAATCAGCTTTGATTTTCATTTTTTTGGAGATTCGTACGATAACTTGTCGCTGAGATATCAGCCTTCAAACGGAAAATGATCCTTTTGGGTTTGATCGTCGATATTTCAGGTACTAATGAGCGCACAGTAAATTTGAGGGTGGCATTGAAAACTTGAATAAATTCCCTATAAGACCCTTTCATAAATTTTTATGAAAAAAAATTTTTTTTATCCTTAACATCCCTATGAAGTGAGTACAAAAAAAGTGACTTTTTTTGGCTAAACAGTAAATCAACCGCTACTTTGTAAATATTGTTAAAAAAAATAATGTTGCCAGAGAATTTTTTAGCTTAATGTACCCCTAATAACCCTGTAAATTTTTAAATTGATCCATCGAGCCGTTTTTCGGGGTAGATTGGTCAAAATTTTCCAAAACAATTAAAGGAACAAGTTTTGTTCCTTTAATTTTGTTATGACTATCGAATTGAAAACAATTATCGTTTTTTCATTGTTTTTGTCAATTTGGTACTCATTAGCGGTTGAAATCAAGAAAAAAAAAAAAATTTTTTTTTGAATTCTTTTTTTTGAATTTTTTTTTTTTTTGAATTTTTTTTTTTTTTTGAATTTTTTTTTTTTTTTGTGTTTTAAAATGTTTCAAACATCTCAGGAAATAATGCTCACTGAATTTTGACATGATTCGGCATAGGCGTACCACAATTTTCCTTATCCCAAATTAATTGCATTAAATTAAAGTTGATACCCCTAACTGGTATTCATGTACTTAACCTACGAAAATTTATGCGATTAATTATTGATACTCTCAGCGAAGTTTATTTGTACTCTAAAAAAAAAAAAAAAAACAGTTTTTTTCAAAACTAATCTTTATTTTTTTAATTTTGATAAATTTAAAAAAAAAAAGTTGTTAAAAATTTTTGCAAACTTTATTTTTTTCCAAATTTTTGATCGTGCCTAGGCTTTATTTATCTGAGCCAGAAGTCGCTCGGCTAGTAACTCTCGTTGAAGAGGGTTACAGGTATCGGGATGTCAGTGACATGTTAGGCGTTAGCGCATCGGTCGTGTCTCGTGTCTATACGCGATATCAAGAGACAGCTGGATACGGGCGACGGCCAGGACAAGGTCGTCGACGTGAAACGACTCCTCGCGATGATCGAGCAATAGTTCGACGTGCTCGGCAAGAACCTTTTGTTTATGCGAGAGTCATGGCTCAGGATGTTCCAAACCGCCGACGGCAACAGCAACAACAACGACAGCGACAACAACAACGACAATAACAACGACGACGACGACAACCTCGAAACATTTCACGCCAAACAGTGACCAATCGTCTTCGTGAGTTTGGGTTGCGAGGCAGAAATCCGGTTCGGGTACTAATGCTGACGGTCAGACATCGCCGAGCTCGTCTAGCGTACGCTTGCGAACATTTTGGGTGGAACTGGAGGCAATGGACCAATGTTTTGTTCTCTGATGAGTCTCGGTTTTGCCTGTACGGCGACGACAGAAGGCGCCGAGTTTGGCGTCGCCAAGGTGAACGTTTTTTACAAAACTTCACTCACCCTGTTGCTGCCTTCAACGGAGGATCGGTGATCGTTTGGGCTGGGATTTCATGGTCGTGCTGAACTCCTCTAGTGATCGTTCGTCAATCCCTCAACGCCAGACGTTACATTGACCAAATTTTGAGGCAAGTTGTCTTGCCTCGACGACAAGCTGTGAGGAGATTCATCTTTTATGCAAGATAATGCTCGCCCTCACACAGCCAACGTGACTAGACGATTTTTTGAGAGACATGACATAACGTTGCTACGTCATCCACCAATGAGTCCCGATCTCAATCCTATTGAGCATGTGTGGGATATAATGGGGCGTCGATTGCGCCGGGAATATCCGAATTTGCCGAATTTAGCTGCATTAGAACGTGCATTGCAGCGAATCTGGCAAACGATTCCGCAATTGGCAATTCGTCGTTGCATTAGTATGCAAAATCGGTTGCGTGCAGTTATTAGAAGTAGAGGAGGCAACACACGATATTAGAACACGTAGACACACCCACGCACAAATACACACACACAGACAGACACACACACGGGCATTTCACAGCATTAATATGTTTTAAACATTTCATAACACGAAAAAAAAAAAATTAAAAAAAAAATTTTAAGAAAATTTGAAAAAAATTCAGAAAAAAAATTTCAGAAAAAAAAATTCCAAAAAAAAAGTTCAAAAAAAAAAATTAATAATTAAAAAAAAAAAATTCAAGAAAAAAAAATTCAAAAAAAAATTTTTTTTTTTTTCTTGATTTCAACCGCTAATGAGTACCAAATTGACAAAAACAATGAAAAAACGATAATTGTTTTCAATTCGATAGTCATAACAAAATTAAAGGAACAAAACTTGTTCCTTTAATTGTTTTGGAAAATTTTGATCAATCTACCCCGAAAAACGGCTCGATGGATCAATTCAAAAATTCACAGGGTTATTAGGGGTACATTAAGCTAAAAAATTCCCTGGCAACATTATTTTTTTTAACAATATTTACAAAGTAGTGGTTGATTTACTGTTTAGCCAAAAAAAGTCACTTTTTTTGTACTCACTTCATAGGGATGTTAAGGATAAAAAAAAAATTTTTTCATAAAAATTGATGAAAGTGTCTTGTAGGGAATTTATTCAAGTTTACAATGCCACCCTCAAATTTACTGTGCGCTCATTAGTAACTGAAATATCGACGATCATACCCAAAAGGATCATTTTCCGTTTGAAGGCTGATATCTCAGCTACAAGTTATCGTACGAATCTCCAAAAAAATGGAAATCAAAGCTGATTAAATTTGCTATCCGACCTATGCATTGGTTTAGCTGAACGATTTTTTTCGCAGCCCGTAGACTCTCTCATAGAAAAGGAAAAATTTAGAAAATTTTTTTCTTGCGGTATTTCTCATGTTTGCGCAATGGCTGGAGGTCTAAAAAAAAATTGACGAAAATGAGTTGAAACTGAAGATTTCAAGCTACAAAATGCTTTTTTTGTTTTTCGATACGATTATTTTTCACAAAGTTACAGCCTTTCAAAAATCACTAAAAAATTTCTAAAATTTTTCTGTTCCTTCAATTTATGGCATGAGTGTATTTGTCTCATTCGCTATTAAGTATATTTTCTTACAATTTAAGATGTAAATAAGTATAAATAAATCTCTAATTTATTTATAATTAAAAACTGTGTAATTTTTAATTGTTTAATTCCTCACGCCTAAACCAGATCCAATTAGTTTATTCGCTCATTTTACAGAAAGTTTCCACTGGAATAATTAATACCTTTATTTAATATTAACATTAATAAAATCGATTAAATGAAATTACATTAGTTTTTAATAAATTGAGTATAAATAATTTTCTTTAATCATATTATTATCTATTGCGATTATTGTGTGACAAAAACTTCCCCCAGCGGTGGAAATTTATAACAATTTCTAATTGTATTTCTTTTTGGTAATTACCAGGTATTATTATTGTTATTAATTTAAACAAAACTGAATATTGTATAAAATCATTATTTTACTATTGTTATATTATTAAAACTCGGAAACCAACAGCTGTCGGGGAAAATTTAATATTTATTTTACTCTGGATCTCTTCCTACTGTGTTCATCTCATTTTTTTTCTGATCTTATTTATTATTTATATGTAATTATCTATCGTTTATTTACAATTTTTCTATTATCTGCCTGAGGAGCTGGTCCAGGCACACTAATTGTTTAATATTTATAATTCAATCATCGAATAAAATTATTATTTTATTTTGATTTAATCTAGGCATTTGTCGCTATTTAATATCATTTATTATTATTTATTTATTACGGGTGGGCGACCTCATACGATATATTAAACTGTTCCGCGTCTCCGTCACGGAATTTGAGCACGGTATACGTTATAAATAAATACAAAGTATTTTTAGATTATGAAAGTATCTAGTCATTCTATAATTCATACCGGGACGATATTCATCGGGTAGAAAATATGCAAGTTCTCTTAAAAATTCATTAGCTATAGCATTAGGACCAATAATGCCATCATGGGCCGATAAATAATTGATATAACATGGCTTTCTGGAATAATTAATTAATTAATGTAACGGGACCTAAGTCCACCTCCACCGACCGGAGGCCGTTTCCTCGCCCTTTTGGGCATACGCGCGTTGCGAGAGGTCCCTATCTTCTACCATAATATTATAAAAGCGAAATGTGAGCATGAGCTCACATTAGCTTACCCATTAGACATGCAGTGCATGTGGGTGCCTCACCAACAGCCACCACGAGTCCAACCTCTTCTTGGGCGAAACACTGCTTCCATCTCAGGAAATAGAGAGACTCTGGTCACAGAGGGCTTGGAAAGTGCCCCCCCCCCCCCCCCCCCGTGGCACCAGACTTCAGCTCTAGTCAACCGGTTGCGTAGGATTAGTGGTGGGACGCAACTTCTCCCCATACCCATATGGGCTTCCTCCACTTATACTCACTCGGATGTAAGACAGCAGCTATAAGAGATTGCCCTCTGTTGTCCCCGAGTGATTATCACTGTATGCTAGTGATAAGTATTGTTTACGGGCTATTATCTCTTAGGCTTTTAGGCAGCCTGAAGAGGCGTTCACACCCGCGCAGAGGCACCTATTGGCTTTCTGCAACCACGGAGTTGCCACATGTTGCAAGGTGCAAAACATGCGGGCACCGCTAACGGTTGGAGTACTGGTCCCAGAACCCACGTAAAGGGTGGTACGTACTTGGTCTGGCGCCGCCTAGAGGGCACCAAAACCGCTTCTGAGGCTTTCTGGAATAAGTATTGAACATTTTATCTTGAAAAGAGACTATAGCATTCCATTTGTCATCACGAGTAAAACTAGTCGATATTTTCCATTGATTTCGCTGCTCGCAAGCCAAATTCGCCACACATTTCCCAAAACCGTTATTACCACGAGCCAACAAAATTTTACCCCGATGTTTTTCAATAATGTCGTCGACTGACCAAAATCGTACAAACAGATTACCAAGCGGCTTAATGTATTTGTTTTCTAGGATTTCACATTCTGTCATTGTGTTGGCTTCACTAACGTACTTCTTTGCATGAACATTATTACAAATTCGAATAGATATTCTTTTAAATATTCTATCACTTGGTTCACTATATCACCAAACATCATTCCTAAATATACGAGATCATGATGCATTGCAAAAACATTCTCAATGCTGCGTACTTGAAGGTCAAATACTCATACACCTTCTTTTAATTGTTCAGTTATGTTCAATTGTTGTGTTTGAGCTGCCAGTATAAAAGTTTTATATGTGGCAGAATTATGAGTACCAATCATTGCAAGCGTATTTATCTTTCGTGTCCCTGTAAAATCCGTAAGAAAGTAACTATGATCACGGTAAGCTGAAGAATATGCTGCAGACAAAGACGCTAATGGTGCCATTATAACAGGGATTTATTGAATAAATTAATTTTATTTTAAATAAATTTTTAAATTTGAAATTCGATCGATTGCGTTCTCGGCCCACGCATTTCCGTTGTCCCAACGCCGTCGACGATCGATAACATGTGACTAATAATTGGTTGGTACGCTTGGCCGTGCGACGAATGGGTACTCTACGGGGGCCCTGAGTTCCGCCGTTTCTATAAATTTGAAATTCATAAAAATATGGATGGTACGAGCCTGGAATGAGATTAAGAGTGGGGACTGCCGGCTTCGCAGCGCACGGAGACGCACTCGAGCGTCACTCACTGCCCTGAACTGCACACGTACAGTCGTCATTTGAAATTTATTGTGCCTGCTTTGGAAAAACTTTTAGAATAATTTAATTAAGTCTTTGGTGAGTTGCAAGACCCCAATTAAACAAAATTATCAACGAAGTGAGTCAAGCTATTAAAAAAAAATAAAAAAGAAAAGATCCACGGTGAGTCGAAAAGACCCCGTATTCTTTAATACATTTAAAAATCCACGGTGAGTCTAAGTCCCACCCCGGACACCAATTGTACTTATATAGAATTGTATACAATTTGTATAGAATTGTATACAATTTGTAGAGAATTGTATACAATTTCTATACAGATTGTACACAAAGGGATCGGGCCATTTCTTCTATCCAATTTATATATAATTCATATATAATGCATATATAATTTTATACAATTGTATAAAATCTTTTTTCATCGGGTGGGTCTAACGACCACTGATTGATTATTTAATAATTAATAATTGTGATATTGAAATTTAATTCAGTTTAGCAGGTGTTCTTCTAGAGATGCTGAGTCTCACAGACCCTTCTCTGGAAGGTGCTGAAATTTTGGTTTGATAGTGACCTTGGTGCTGAGTCTTACCAACTGCACCACTGGGAACTTTATTTAAGTAAAATTTATTAAGAAAAATTTAAAATAAAATAAAATTCAGGCTACAAAATCAACCCAGAACTTCAGGCGTCATTTGAAATTTCGTAATCACGGACAGAGTGTGTGTGAGTGTGAATTGGATTAAATTGTTTCCTCGCTAGCAAAATCTGTTTTAAATAAAGGAGATAATAATTGTTATTATAATTTAAGGAATTTATATCAAATTTAAAACTAATTAAATTATAAAATACATAAATATTGTCGGGAAATTTGAAGATTTATTTTGTTAAAGATTTTAATATTAAAATTAGTAAGCATATCTGTTGCCACATAATTATTATAAATAAAATTAGATATATTTTATTAAATTAAATTAACCCCAATAATTATTCTCAATTGACTAATGACGCTGAGTCTTACCGACCGCTCATTAAGTAATTGAAATTGTTCATATTGGAAACCTAACTGCAACTGTGTGGTCCAGCCACGATAAGGAGATTTTCGAACTCGTCCTTGAGATTTCTTTTCCTCTCTGCTTTGTTTTGCCTTGCACACGATACTGAGAGATCGTGCTACTTACTCTCAGTGGCGCCCTTAGAACTTTTAAGTTCAAAAAGGTGTCCAAATTGTGACCTCGTAAGCCTCGTCGTCAAGACCACTGAAGTCGAGGGGTACGTGGTTATACCATCGATGATATTAGGGTTACATATAAGTTTCCGCCGTTTTTTAACACAAATTAAATATTTATTATAGAAGAACGGTAATATAAATTTATTTAAAATATTGCCCATCACTTGCAACCACTTTTTCCCATCTCTCAGGCAGCATTCGAATCCCACGTCTGAAGAACTCCTTGTCTTTTGAGGCTATCCACGAATCAACCCAATTTTTGGTATCCTCATAAGATGTGAACCACTGCGCCGTCAGAACATGTGCCATGGACCGGAACAGGTGATAATCGGACGGTGCAATGTCTGGTGAATACGGCGGGTGGGGTAACACTTCCCAATCAAGTGTTTCCAAGTACTTTTTCACGGGAGCCGCAACATGTAGACGAGCATTGTCATGCAGAAGAATAATTTTTTCGTGTCTAGAACAGTATTGAGGGCGTTTTTCCTTCAGAGCTCGAATCAATCTCATCAATTGTGTTCGATAAAGGGCTCCAGTAATTGTTTCGCTCGGATTAGCAGCATTTCACTTAAGCATAATCGGCGTTCAATATCTCTCGGCTTTAATTCGTACGGAACCCAATTTCCTTGTTTATGAATCATTCTTAATGATTTTAAACGATGTGAGACTGCTTGTTGAGTGACTTCTAATGTTAGAGCAAGTTCTTTTTGTGTTTGAGATGAATCTTCCTCCAATAATTCCTCCAATTCTGCATCCTCGTAAATTTTTGGCCTTCCACTGCGATCTTTGTCTTCTACGTCGAAATCACCGTTTTTAAACTTTTGAAACCACTCTCGACACGTTCTCTCACTCAAAGCACCCTCAACATATGCTTCTACGAGCAATTGATGCGCCTCAGCAGCAGATTTCTTAAAATTAAAGAAGTAAACTAATATTTCCCGCAAATAACGCTTACTTGGCTCAAATTTTGACATTTTCAACTTATAAAAATTATATTTTACCAATATAAAATCAATGATATTAGAAGGTTATGTTGTTCTTGAATGTCCAAACTATTTTTTAAGCCGGTTATCATCTGCGAAAGCTAACCGAAACTCCGTGCCGCGCCATCTACAATAAAACGGCGGAAACTTATTTGTACTCCTAATACAAACACAAATATTATTTCCATTATACAAAAAGATACACTATTTCTCTTTAGTTATAGTATACTATTACCTGTCTTGACGAATCAATTTTAAATACTACCAAACTCAAGGAATAATATAAATAGTAAACAGGATTATAAGCGAGTAGAGGGAGAAGATTCAAGTTTTTCCAAACTTTCTTTGATTTCCTAGATTGAAAAATGAGTTTATTTATTAGTCTCTTACGAACACACCTACAGCATAGATCTATTAAATACTCCGGAAATTGATGAATTTTTACAGGCATTTCTCGAGTCAAACGCCTTACCGGAAAATTTAGTGCATTTAAATAGTGGCGAATTAAATTTGTATATACAGTCCCCTAATCGCGTTAATAATGGAGGTGATGAAATTCTTAGGGAATTTGAAATCGTGGCTTCTCCAAATCAATTATTTTCACTTGAAGATTTTAATGAAAGTTTATTTGACGGTAAGTAGTAGATTTCTATCATTATTATTTTTTATTATTAAAATATATTTTCATGTAATATTATTTTGTAAAGGTTTCACACAAGTTGGCGCAGGTATAGTCCACAATAATATCATCGCAGATCGAAATGATGCTCAAGGGCTTCATGCTACATTAGGCGAAAATATTGTTGAGAATGAAGAGGAAATCGAAAATGCTCAAAACATAGACGTTGAAGATAATAATCTTAATCAACCACTAATTGAAATTTTCAACGGAGTTGAACGCCTCAATAGGTATAGAGTAAATAGTCGTACAATGAAGTTTCGGATAGCTCCTGTACCAATGGGATCTAATGCAGTACAGTGGACCATACAAGCCTTCTAGGAGCTGTATACTAAAATAATAGAGGCTGGAGGAGCTGGAAATAACCGATTCTGTTTGAGTTTTCGATTTGACGGAATGCAGGGTAATGATGCTTTTGAAAGTATTAGACCAATAGCAGGATACAAATTTAATCAGCTGTGGAATTTAGTAAATAAAATTTCACAAAGTGCAGGAGGATTCAATGTCTGATACTTTTCAAATCAAATTACACGTAGTTGAAGCAATTGCAGGTCAAAAGTATAATGAGGAATGTGATAAAAAACGTCCACCCGGTATGTTACAAATGAGCAACAGCGATAATCTTTGTCTACCGAGAGCTCTTGTAACATCACTCGTAGGTCAGAAAAAATTGGCAGCAAAAGCATCAGCAGGGACATTACAGGAAGAATGGAATCGTATACGCAGCTCTAGAAATATAGGAAACTCGTATCAGCGTCACAAGGCATTAGAACTTGCTGCACTGTCAAGTACTGAAATTCCTGAAAGCGGATGCGGATTAAAGGAAGTTAAAAAATTTCAAGACTATTTTACTCCTCAGCAAATAGCTATAATTATTTACAAGTTAAAAGTCAATCCTTGTGAAAAGCAGCATGAAGTTATTTTCGATGGCACAGCTACAATAACTTCACAAAATAAAAGTGTGATACATACATTAAGAATTGTATACTACCCAGATGAGAATCATTTTGAATATATTCAAACGATTTTAAGTTTTCAAGTGACTAGGCTTTACTGTGAACCATGTTGTGTGATCTATAAAAATCCGTACGATCATAGGTATTGTCCTCTTGCATGTATTCAATGCTATGCAGTCTCCGTGCGCGCTCTTAACGTCTAAAAAAATGTGTGATATTTGTAATCGTCTATTTCACAGTGCTAAGTGTTTTAATTATCATCGGCAACAGGGGTCATCTCAAGGTAATCAATCAGTTTGTGAAAATGAACAGTTTTGTTTAACATGTAAAATTATTATTTATCCGAAAACTTCGAAGCATGAGTGCGGTTAGGCAATGTGCGATACCTGCAATAAGTTATGTGCGGTGGGACATTTATGTTTTGTACCTGTGGCCAAACCTGCAGTTGAGTTTAAAAAATATACAAAATTCATCTATGACTTTGAAACGCGCCAGGACGATAAGCTTCAAGATAATACATCTATAAATATTCATATACCTACGATATGCATCGCTCAAGCTGTTTGCGACTTATGTTGTGATACTGAAGAAATTAATCTTGATCCTTATTCAGTTAATTGTATTAATTGTGGAATGAGTGAAACTATTTTTTATGGCGAAGATTGTGTTAACAGATTTGTAGATTATATTTTTGAATTAGGTAAATTAAAAAATTGTTATAAAGTAGTGTGTATAGCCCACAATGCAAAAGGGTTTCATGCACAGTTTATTCTTACTGAAATAATTACAAAGCAGTATGATGATATAGATACCATCATTAATGGTACGAGTATTACATTAATGAAATTGGATAAGGAAAATATTAAATTCATTGATAGTTTAAATTATATACCAATAGCATTATCGGGGCTTCCTAAAGCTTTCGGTTTTGCAGATAAAATGACTAAAAGATACTTCCTTCATTTATTTAATTCCACAAAAAATCAAAACTATGTTGAGCCTATGCCTGAAAAAAAGTATTATAGTCCAGGCTCAATGAGTGTGACAGAGAAAAAAGTTTTTTTACATTGATATGAAAAGAGAGCAAATGAAAATAATTTATTTAATTTCAGGAAAGAAATTATATTTTATTGCCGCTTGGATGTCAGCATTTTACGCTTAGCATGTAGTAAATTCCGTAATTTAATTTTAAAGTGTGGTAACGTTTGTCCGTTTTCAGAGTGTACAACTATTGCATCAACCTGTATGTTATTTTACAGACGAAACTTTTTAAAAGATCAGCAGATTGGTATTGTACCGCGTATAGGGTATCGTTTAGGGGATAAACAATCACGAGTCGCTATCGAATGGCTTACTTGGCTTGAGCACAAAAATAATATCACAATAACGCATGCTTTACGTGATCGCGAAATTAAAACGCCTAACGGAGTAAAATGAGATGGCTATAGACTGGATGAAAATGGTATACAATATGCGTATCTGTTCGAATCTCCCGCGATTGCGTTTCTCGTCGCTACTCTGAGGCCGGTTAAATGGAGCTGCGTCGGCGCGTTATCTTACGCAGACGGCTCCACCGGTCCCATTCTCATCTCAAGCTCCGCCCACTTATCCAAGTGGGGATGAAGAAGAAGACGAAGCCATTATCATTATCAAAAATTCACCGACGCTAACAGCCACGTGCTTTTTTATACAAATTTATATCCATTGTGATCGCAGTAATATTCGTTTTTTTTCATCTCAAATTAAGTCTCAACTCGTCATAAAAATTATTTAATATTAAATTTAGTGATTATTTCATTAATCTTTAATTTAAATAATTATCACACAATATTATTCATCTCACCGCGTGGTTTGGTTGCCGCCAACCGCCATCTTTTTTTGCAATTATATTACCGCGTGTTACCGGGTAATAAATTATTCATCTCAAATTATCAAGTGCAGTGTACATAGTGTAAATAATATAATAAAATATTTAAATTATTCACTCATAAATAAAAATAAAATAAGTGTTAAACAATATTTATTTTAATATTAAGCATCATCTCATCCACGTTCCCGCCAATTAAGCGTCCCAGCATCTCACTCTCCTACACTTAAATTTAAATTTAATTTTAATTAAATAATTTTAAGTGACTTTTTTCATTGGTCCTTCGAGCCGGATAGCTTGATTGACGTTAAATTCTGTGCAAAGTTCATCTCAAATAGTGCATTATCCTAGTCAATTCAACACCAGTGCATTGCTGAGTACCCTGGACGTGGTACTGCATTGGTGGAAAAAGTGATAAGGGACACATCAGTGCAAATTACACTTTGTGAAGTGACTAGTGCGTCGTGGTAGTGCTTACATCACCTCAAGCTTCTCAAGGTCATCTCAACGTCGCTGCATCTCACCAGTAATCATCATCAGCCTCTGTCAGTTCGTTCTGTACTATTTTTTACACCTCAATTTTATTTTTTTTCTCACATCACTTTAATTACAGACTTCCATCTCTATTATCAAAATGACTGCCGTACAAAATCGAGTGACGATGCAAATGGGACGGATGTCCTTCATCTCATCTCTAGCTGCAGCAGCTGAGGCAGGGGTGTTTGAGACACTCCCTCTGTCTTCAGTTACCTCCAAGTTAAAACTTCTCAATACTTATTGGGAAAAATTTGAGGTGGATCATGAGAAGTTGCTCTCCTCTAAAACGGACGTCACGGTCGAGCACAAATATTTTACCGACGGGTCGTTCGAGAACACGTTGAAGCAATTTCAGGCGGCTGCAGACGGCCTCTATACCCGCATTGCGGACATTGAGGCTAGACTACCATCTCAAGGCAGCGTGCTGGCAAATTCCAGCTTATTAAATTCATCTCACCATCGCACAGCGTTGCCAACCATCACGGTCCCTAAATTTTCGGGAAATTATCAAGATTGGAGGCATTTCCATGACCTATTCGTCTCACTGATTGGGGAATACCCAAATCTCACCAACGTTGAGAAGATGCAATATCTCAACTCATGTCTGGTTGGTGAAGCTGCTCGTCTCACCTCAAATATCAGCATCACCTCAGAGTCTTTCGAGTCAGCCTGGGACACAATTGTCAACCAGTATGAAAACAAACGACTCCTCATCTCAACTCAGCTGGACAAGCTCTTCAGCATCCGTGCAGCTGAATCTTTATCCGCAAGACATCTCAAGGCAGTTTTGGGCACTGCCACCGAAGCTATTGATGCTCTGAAATCACTTGGATCCCCTACGGAGCATTGGGATCAAGTGCTCGTACATCTCATCTCACACAAGCTCGACTTGGCAACGTTGGAGGCTTACGAAGTCAGTATGGGAGCCACTACGGACTTTTCAACGTTTACCGAGCTAAAAACGTTCCTTCAAGGTCGCATTCGTGCACAAGAAGCCATGGAATGCGGAGTTTCACCAAGAAAACCCCAGTCATTCAAACCACCTCCACAAAAGGGGGCGCCTGCAGCACGAGTGCACAATTTGCAGCAATCGAAGACTGAGGTTTTCAACATCGCATCATCATCTCAATTTAAGCCGCCTACTACGCAACAGCCACCGTCAGAGAGCACACGATGCAAACTTTGTACACAAGGACACTTCGTGATATATTGCCCACAGTTTCGTGCCTATACTCCTGACAAACGGCATCAATGGGTAAACCAGCAGTACCTCTGCACCAACTGCCTTGGTTCCCACAACAGCTCAAAATGTCGCAACTCTAAGACATGTTCCTACTGCCTGGAGAAGCATCATTCAATGCTTCACGGAGCCACTGCGCTGCAGAAAACCAAGCCAGCTACAAAGAAGAGCCCAAATCCTCCGCAACCTGTGGTTCCTGCATCTCAACCCTCAAGTGAAACGTCATCTTCAGAAACTGATGCAAGTAAGTCTGATTAAACTTATCTTGCATCATCTCTCTGAATTAAATTACATCTCACATCGCTTGTTTCTCATCTCTCAGCTCATCTCAAACGCTTGACAACCAGTTCTCACCTCATCTCAAGTGCAAAAAAAGTTGACATCAACGATTTCAAGTTATCATCTCACTCAGCAGCACTCAATTCAGTACAAGTCAATCAGTCACATGACATCTCAAGAACAATATCACGACCCAGTGTCTTATTGGCTACTGCCAAGGCCATTCTCAACTACGCAGATGATAATTCTAAAATTATTCGTCTACTCATCGACCCTGGGTCTGAACTCACACTCATATCACAGACAATAGTCAATAATTGTCAACTTGACATCATTTCATCTCAAATTCCAATTGTTGAAGTTGGCAGTGTCTCAACCGGAAGTACATCTGGAGCTGTAAACATCTCACTCACCTCACTTCACTCTGACGATAATGTTATCATCTCTGCACACACTCTCAAGAAATTAACAGCTGAGCTGCCAGCTATCTCAATCAAGAAACACTCGTGGAATCATCTCAACAATCTGCAACTAGCTGATCCAGACTACTTCAAGTCTGATAAAGTTGATCTTCTCATCGGTGCAGATTGTTATGGACAAATTATTAGACCTGGAGTCCAAACTGGTTCACTGGGTGATCCAGTTGCCATCAAAACAATTTTTGGCTGGTCCATACTTGGTCCAGTATCATCTCAATTACAACAATGACCAAGCCGATCTCACCATCTCATCTCCAATGATCAACTTCATGATTCAATTATCAAGTTTTGGCAACTGGAAGAAGTTCCATCACATCTCAATGAGTCTCTCACGGTTGAAGAAGCTGAATGTGAGTCTCATTTTCAATCAACTCACTCGCGTGATCACACTGGCAGATATACAGTGCGATTACCATTCAAATCATCATCTCAACAGCTTGGACACTCAATGCACATTGCCATCAAGTGTCTCAATCGACTAATAAAAAACATCTCACAAAAGCCTGAGTTCAATCATCTCTACAAAGACTTTCTCATGGAATACGAGTCTATGGGTCATATGAAGAAAGTCCCAGAATCATATTAATCATCTCATATCACCTACTGTCTACCTCATCACGGTGTTCTGCGAGAAGAAAGTACAACAACCAAGCTGAGAGTCGTTTTCACCGGCTCCAGTAACACAACCTCAGGCATCTCACTAAATGACACACTTCACACGGGTCCAAAACTTCAGTCTGACATCTTTGATGTCTTGCTGTACGTTAGAAGACACCAATTCATCTTCACCACGGACATCACTAGAATGTTTCGTCAAATCAACGTTCACCCAGATGATTGGGACTATCAACGTATCCTCTGGGTCGATGATGACAATCAACCTCAATCCTATCATCTCACCACGGTAACATATGGCACACGTTCAGCACTATATCTCGCTGGTCGTGTTCTTAAACAGTTGATCATCGATGAGGGAGATAAATATCCACTAGCTGTTGAACCTTTTGAGAAAGGCAGCTACGTGGATGATATCTGTGGAGGAGCTGACAACTTGCATCATCTCAACAACATCGCATCTCAAGTAGAAGCCATATGTCTAGCTGGTTGCTTCCCACTAGCCAAGTGGAAAAGTAACCATCCTCATTTTAACAAATTGTCATCATCTAACATCTCAAATTCTCACGAGTTCAACGAATCGACATCCAAAATTCTTGGACTTTCCTGGAAGTGTCAACCAGATCATCTCACATTCACTGGTCATACATCTCAAAAGGCTGCTATCACCAAAAGATCAATTCTCTCAGAAACAGCCCAGTTATTTGATCCACTGGGACTCATCTCACCTGTTGTCATTAAAGCCAAGATCCTGATGCAAGATCTATAGCTAGAAAAAATTGGATGGGACGATGCACTATCACCTCAGATAACTCACCGCTGGAAAAAGTTCCGAGATGAATTACCTGAATTATCTCAATTCAAAATTCCTCGCTGGCTCAACGTCTCATCAGACACCTCAAACATTGAGATCCACGGATTCTCCGATGCATCACAGCATGCAATGGCAGCTGCTGTCTATATCAAGACTCATCATCATCTCACACCAGCAAAAATAACTCTTGTCTGTGCCAAGACTCGAGTTGCACCACTGAAACGTCTCACCATTCCTCGTCTCGAATTATCAGCAGCCTTGCTTCTCACAGAACTCATCTCACACGTTCAAGCAACTCTCAATCTTCAAGATGTTCCAGTTTTTCTGTGGACAGAATCAGCTGTTGTTCTTGCATGGATCGGTCAAAAACCCAGCAAGTGAAAAGAGTTTGTTAACAACAGAGTTCAATCAATCCAACAGAATCTACCAGCAGCCAACTGGAAATTCATCTCATGAAATCAGAATCCTGCAGATTGTGCTTCCAGAGGCTTAACACCATCTCAACTCCAATCTCATCAACTCTGGTGGTCAGGTCCTCCCTGGTTGCTAGAGCCATCTCATAAATGGCCAGAATTTACATCTCAAGAGGATCCAGAAGTTGAACATGAACGCAAATCAGCTCAAGCTCATCTCGCAGTCATCAGTCTAAGTTTACCACTTGGTGATTTGCTTTCCTCATCATCAAATCTCACCAAATTGCTCAGGGTAACTGCAATTGTGAAACGAGCAGTTGCAGTTTTCCGAAAAATTCCTGCATCATCTCTGAACATCTCACCACTCACACCAGCTGATTTACACTCAGCATTGTACTTTTGGATCAAAGCTACACAACAAGAATATTTCAAGAACGAAATCTCACAAATATTTCAACACAAACCGTTCTTGGAATCTCATCCATTTTCACGTCTCACTGCTTATATCGACACCAATGATATTGTCCGAGTTAGTGGACGACTACGAAATTCTCATCTCGGCACTGACAGCAAGCATCCACCAATACTACCCAAGAATTCTCATCTCTCTCATCTCATCATCGCTGATGCGCATGCGCGCACTATGCATGGAGGTACGCAACTGACGCTAGCTGCCGTGCGTAAGAAATGTTGGATCTTTGGGGGAAGAATCCTAATTAAATCACACATTCAACGCTGTGTTGTCTGTGTAAGGCAGAGAGCTCAGCGATCTCAACAGTTGATGGGTCAACTGCCTACATCTCGAGTCCCACAATCACTCGTCTTTAAAAGCACTGGCGTAGACTACGCAGGGCCAGTTCAACTCAAATACTTTCAAGGACGAGGCACACGCTGCTACAAAGGCTGGATTGCAGTCTTTGTATGCTTCTCAACTTCTGCAATTCACTTGGAAGCAGTGAGTGATTACACTGCAGAAGGCTTTCTCAAGGCGTTCAGGAGATTCACAAGTCGTCGTGGCATCTGCAAAACCCTTTATAGTGACTGTGGCACTAATTTTAAAGGAGCAGATGTCATTCTCAAACAACTTCTCACTGGTGCACTCAACGAATCATCTCATCTCCAGCAAATTCTCACCTCAGACGGAACTCAGTGGATTTTTAATCCACCTGATGCCCCGCACATGGGTGGCAAATGGGAAGCCACTGTAAAATCCGTCAAGCATCATCTCCAACGCACAATTGCTGACTTACTTCTCATCTACGAAGACTTCTCAACTTTCCTCACTCAAGTTGAGGCAATATTAAACTCAAGGCCACTCAGTGCACTTACTGATGATCCAGATGATATCTCAGCTCTCACCCCTGGACATTGCATCCGGGGTGCGCCACTCAACACAGTTCCTCAACCCAATCTCACCAGTGTATCAACATCTCGTCTCACACTCTATTAACGAATTCAATAAAGATTTCAGTATTTCTGGGAACAATGGTCTGCTGAATGTCTACAATCTCACTAATCAATCTCAAAGTGGCAAACATCTCACCATGACATCAAGATTGGTTCATTGGTTCTCATCGTGGACGAGAGGTTTCCACCCTCAAAGTGGCCTCTTGCCAGAGTTATCCATCTCCATTCTGGCAGTGATGGTCTCACCCGAGTTGTCACTGTCAAAACTGCCACCTCAACGTTCACCAGGCCGGTTACCAAGCTGGTTCTGTTGCCAATCTCAACCGCCAAGGAAGATTCTCATCTCTAACATCTCATCAGTATCTTCTCCAACGAGTTGGCGAAGGCGGGGAGAATGTTCGAATCTCCCGCGCTTGTGTTTCTCGTCGTTACTCTGAGGCCGGTTAAATGGAGCTGCGTCGGCGCGTTATCTTACGCAGACGGCTCCACCGGTCCCATTCTCATCTCAAGCTCCGCCCACTCATCCAAGTGGGGATGAAGAAGAAGACGAAGCCATCATTATCATTATTAAAAATTCACCGACGCTAACAGCCACGTGCCTTTTTTTATATATAATTCATATCCTTTGTGATCACAGTAATTATCATTGTATTTCGTCTCAAATCAATTATCACCTCATAACTTAAATTATTTACTATTGAATTTCGTGATTATTTAAGTAATTCTCAATTTAATAATTATTTAATTAATTATATTCATCTCACCGCGTGGTTTAGTTTTACCGGCAAACCGCCATCTATTTTCTCAACTCACCGCGTGTGAAAATAGAATATTCATCTCAAATTATCAAGTGCAGTGTACATAGTGTATATAATAAAAATAAATAATTAATTTATTAAAAATAATCTTAAAAAATAAACTACGCATTAAAAATATTTATTTTATGAGTTAGTATCATCTCAACCAAGTTCACGCCAATTAAGCGTCCCAGCATATCACTTTCCTCTCACTTAATTTTAAGTTAATAATTTTAAGTGACTTTTTTCAGATGGTATAGACTTCTTGGAGGTAGTACTCTGCATTTTATCAGTCCTTGTATGTTATCAATATTACTATTTGGCGCTATATTTTTACAATCACCATTTACGTAAAGTTTAGGGTGTCCAACCGAAAAAAACCGGTTTTTAAAACCCAAGGATATAATGAGCATACATCTTTATAGCGGATCTTTTCAATATCTTTCCCGAAAGAATTTTTCCTAACATCATAATATGTTTTTACGTTACCAGTACGCTCTCCGAAAAATGCATCACGTGGATTTAATGGTTTAACTGACATAGCTTTTGAGCTATCAAGAAATATCTGTGAATCTCCATTATCTTTTTTTTTCGAGATTAAACTCACATTCCCACATCTCTGTGAGCTCATATCCACATTCTCTAATTTTTGAGGCTTGCAATTGCGTACTTTCATACCGTGAATTAGGAGTTGATGATTTTTTGTTTTTATCTTTATTTTTGAATACGGAGCGATCGGGATTATTCTTAAACATTTTGGACACCCGTGCCAGAAACAACCATGGAATTGATACTGAAAAAAGTCAATTCAAATTATTTAATTAAAATTAAATTTAAATTTAAGTGTAGGAGAGTGAGATGCTGGGACGCTTAATTGGCGGGAACGTGGATGAGATGATGCTTAATATTAAAATAAATATTGTTTAACACTTATTTTATTTTTATTTATGAGTGAATAATTTAAATATTTTATTATATTATTTACACTATGTACACTGCA
>OZ024706.1:21466729-21534665 GCA_964016945.1 Microplitis deprimator | reverse complement strand
AGTTAGTATCATCTCAACCAAGTTCACGCCAATTAAGCGTCCCAGCATATCACTTTCCTCTCACTTAATTTTAAGTTAATAATTTTAAGTGACTTTTTTCAGATGGTATAGACTTCTTGGAGGTAGTACTCTGCATTTTATCAGTCCTTGTATGTTATCAATATTACTATTTGGCGCTATATTTTTACAATCACCATTTACGTAAAGTTTAGGGTGTCCAACCGAAAAAAACCGGTTTTTAAAACCCAAGGATATAATGAGCATACATCTTTATAGCGGATCTTTTCAATATCTTTCCCGAAAGAATTTTTCCTAACATCATAATATGTTTTTACGTTACCAGTACGCTCTCCGAAAAATGCATCACGTGGATTTAATGGTTTAACTGACATAGCTTTTGAGCTATCAAGAAATATCTGTGAATCTCCATTATCTTTTTTTTTCGAGATTAAACTCACATTCCCACATCTCTGTGAGCTCATATCCACATTCTCTAATTTTTGAGGCTTGCAATTGCGTACTTTCATACCGTGAATTAGGAGTTGATGATTTTTTGTTTTTATCTTTATTTTTGAATACGGAGCGATCGGGATTATTCTTAAACATTTTGGACACCCGTGCCAGAAACAACCATGGAATTGATACTGAAAAAAGTCAATTCAAATTATTTAATTAAAATTAAATTTAAATTTAAGTGTAGGAGAGTGAGATGCTGGGACGCTTAATTGGCGGGAACGTGGATGAGATGATGCTTAATATTAAAATAAATATTGTTTAACACTTATTTTATTTTTATTTATGAGTGAATAATTTAAATATTTTATTATATTATTTACACTATGTACACTGCACTTGATAATTTGAGATGAATAATTTATGACCCGGTAACACGCGGTAATATAATTGCAAAAAAAGATGGCGGTTTGCCGGTAAAACTAAACCACGCGGTGAGATGAATATAATTAATTAAATAATTATTAAATTGAGAATTACTTAAATAATCACGAAATTCAATAGTAAATAATTTAAGTTATGAGGTGATAATTGATTTGAGACGAAATACAATGATAATTACTGTGATCACAAAGGATATGAATTATATATAAAAAAAGGCACGTGGCTGTTAGCGTCGGTGAATTTTTAATAATGATAATGATGGCTTCGTCTTCTTCTTCATCCCCACTTGGATGAGTGGGCGGAGCTTGAGATGAGAATGGGACCGGTGGAGCCGTCTGCGTAAGATAACGCGCCGACGCAGCTCCATTTAACCGGCCTCAGAGTAACGACGAGAAACACAAGCGCGGGAGATTCGAACATTCTCCCCGCCTTCGCCAACTCGTTGGAGAAGATACTGATGAGATGTTAGAGATGAGAATCTTCCTTGGCGGTTGAGATTGGCAACAGAACCAGCTTGGTAACCGGCCTGGTGAACGTTGAGGTGGCAGTTTTGACAGTGACAACTCGGGTGAGACCATCACTGCCAGAATGGAGATGGATAACTCTGGCAAGAGGCCACTTTGAGGGTGGAAACCTCTCGTCCACGATGAGAACCAATGAACCAATCTTGATGTCATGGTGAGATGTTTGCCACTTTGAGATTGATTAGTGAGATTGTAGACATTCAGCAGACCATTGTTCCCAGAAATACTGAAATCTTTATTGAATTCGTTAATAGAGTGTGAGACGAGATGTTGATACACTGGTGAGATTGGGTTGAGGAACTGTGTTGAGTGGCGCACCCCGGATGCAATGTCCAGGGGTGAGAGCTGAGATATCATCTGGATCATCAGTAAGTGCACTGACTGGCCTTGAGTTTAATATTGCCTCAACTTGAGTGAGGAAAGTTGAGAAGTCTTCGTAGATGAGAAGTAAGTCAGCAATTGTGCGTTGGAGATGATGCTTGACGGATTTTACAGTGGCTTCCCATTTGCCACCCATGTGCGGGGCATCAGGTGGATTAAAAATCCACTGAGTTCCGTCTGAGGTGAGAATTTGCTGGAGATGAGATGATTCGTTGAGTGCACCAGTGAGAAGTTGTTTGAGAATGACATCTGCTCCTTTAAAATTAGTGCCACAGTCACTATAAAGGGTTTTGCAGATGCCACGACGACTTGTGAATCTCCTGAACGCCTTGAGAAAGCCTTCTGCAGTGTAATCACTCACTGCTTCCAAGTGAATTGCAGAAGTTGAGAAGCATACAAAGACTGCAATCCAGCCTTTGTAGCAGCGTGTGCCTCGTCCTTGAAAGTATTTGAGTTGAACTGGCCCTGCGTAGTCTACGCCAGTGCTTTTAAAGACGAGTGATTGTGGGACTCGAGATGTAGGCAGTTGACCCATCAACTGTTGAGATCGCTGAGCTCTCTGTCTTACACAGACAACACAGCGTTGAATGTGTGATTTAATTGGGATTCTTCCCCCAAAGATCCAACATTTCTTGCGAACGGCAGCTAGCGTCAGTTGCGTACCTCCATGCATGGTGCGCGCATCCGCATCAGCGATGATGAGATGAGAGAGATGAGAATTCTTGGGTAGTGTTACGTTTTGGGAATTACCCCAAATTAATTAAAAATAAAAATAATTTTTTATCATTTCACTTTATCCAGGTTTGGCCTCATTGGAGTATCGATAGACCCCCGGTGGGCCCTGGTCGTCGATTATTCGATTAATTATTGTTTTTTATTTTATTTTCGCGATTTAGTTTATTTTTGATGCCGGTTCCAACTCCATATTTTTATATTCATTATAGCAGGTGAATGGATGGAAAATCGGCAGGAAACTTGAAGGAAACCCGAACTGCTGTTGAGCGCTCAGGATAATAGGACAGGGTGGAACTGCTAGTAAGCGCTCGCCCCTGGGTATTAATAGGGCTATGGCAGGTCATGGTGTAGGTGCAAATATTGGGGGTGCCAATTGGCACCCCAAAATAAGGTTGAATTAATTTAGGATTAATTATGGTTTATTAATTACTTATGAAGGGCAGAGGTTCGAGCTCCATGAGCTCTCTCGTAAAACTGACTATTTAATCGTTATAAAAATATAATAAATTCAACAGAGTTGACAAAACGTTGACGCTGCATCTCAGGTTTCCTGTGAGAGAATCGTCGTGGTCCGGGTCTCATGCATCATCATCTGTTTTGACTACCCGCAAGCCACGGCGACTCTCTTATCGTAACCGATTTCCGTTATATTGCATAAAATTAATTTATTAAAAATAATTAATTTAATTTAATCAATAAAATATCACGGGAACGCAACACCTCCCGACATAAGCAAGTCGCAGCGTTTCAAACGAATAACGCTACGACTGAAAATAAAATTCATGACTCGATATAATCCAAATAGAATGTGTAGTTGACTCTATATAAACTAAAATTGAATGTATGAATGAATCTATATAAACTCAAGTTCAATGTTTAAATGACTCCATATAAACCAAAGTTTGATCATCAAAATTGTTTAATGAAGTTATTCGCTTTCAATTTTAACCTAAACCTGAGATGCGCTACTTTTGTACATAATTATATAATGTTTAAGTAATTAAAATTATTACTATTTTTATGACTTAAGTCATTTATGTAATCTAAAGTCACTTTTCAATGCCTCCCGACATAAGTCGGTTACTATTTTTTTTTTTTTTGAACATCTTGTAGTATGAATTTCAATTAATTTTAACAAAATAGTAAAAATAACGTACTTTCATTTAACTGATTTAATTCGGTGGTCAATATAATAACTGTGATTGATTGGATCGGCTGACTAGTATCCTAATCTTCATTTCTCGAGATCGAAACCCTGATTCCTCGTTGACTCAGCGACGACCTTTAAGGCGTTGATAAACGTAGTTGAACTCGACATTCCAACTGTTTCTGCTAAACAGTAGGTCTTTAAAGTTAATAAGAGTAAATAACTCGACGTGTATAAATTTGATATTTATACACGTGAGTGAACCGATCGTAGGTGACTTGACATCATACGTAAAGCTGGAAGCACCGTTGTTGATTGATGTTGAAAATCTATTTTTCACACTACGGTGTTCTTCCGTCAGGCTCCGATAGTGATATTCAAAATTTGTCCAGTCAACCCAATTACACCATCGGATTAAATCAGTCTCATGAAGTCGTATACAAAGACTTAATAGCGCTTCAAAGAAAATAAAATTCATATTATACATTAACATTAAATAATCTTTTGATTTCTTTATATTTAATAAGATCAAAAATAAATCTGTAATATCTAGTCCTTTTCGGTTCCGATTAGCGCCTATTTTTAAGTATTCAATGTTTTTATCATCAAATTTAATCTTCGATAATTTATATTTATCCGGAGGTTTTTTCAATCTTAACTTGAAGATATATTTTCCAAATTTGAACAATTGTAGACAAAATCGCGAGCTACTTTTAATTATTATTAATTGATCGGCTATATGCTTCATATATAATATCATAAAATATATGCATTCTATAGGATTTGAGCCTGAAAACGTAGAACCACTAAATTTATTGTTTACATTATTATAATAATGTTTATGAAACGTACGTTGCCTATCATTTTGTGGATTGTTTCCTTTTGAAACAACCCACGATGACGAATTAATTTTTGAGCCCAATGATTGACTGTAATTATTTTCTACTTTACTCTTCACTGAGCAGTAAAGTAGTTCTTTATTATTAATTGTTTTTAAATTCAATAAGTCAACGCGGTCATTTTCACACGTATGCCCGATCTCAAAGAATCTACTGGCTTGGATCGGCATAATTTTATTTTCCGTGATTGCGGCAACAACAAGCTCGTCAACCCGGTTATTTAAATTTTCGGCTCTCAATAAACATTGAGCAGACCGAACCGAATGAACTCCTGACATAACAAGTACAGGCAGCTCCTTATTGACATGCGCGTGACTCGAATTGTTACTATTTAAACAATTAAAACCAATCATTGGCTTCAAATCACATGAAATTCTATTTAAATCATTTTTAGGTGGCACGTTCTCCTGCTCAAATTTATTTGAATCTAATACTGCCTTAACATCGACAGTTTCAAGATCAGAAGATTCTTTTAATCCATTCAAATTGTCAAAATTAATTCTGAAATTTAAATTCTTTTGAAATTCGCCTAACGCGACTTCATTTGCTCGATGAGCTTTTAATTTTCTAGATTCGGATTCTTCTATAGGTAGAGTCCTATATTCATTTGATTCTTGCTTCCGAAATGCAAGTAATCGAGCCCGTAAATAACTTTGTTTTTCGCCCATCGCAGTCTCCTTTGAGAGACGGGCTTTTAATTTTATAGATTCCGATTCTACTACCGGTAATGTTCTACATCTGCTCGATTCTTGTTCCCGAAACGTAAGCAATCGATCCCGTAAACGATTTTGTCTTTCCATTTGGAGTTCCGTCTCCGATATCGGAACATTACATTGATAATTCATTGCGAATATTTACAATATATTCCAATGTCCATTATTATAAGCATAATTTTCTATGCATTTTCAAGGAGGCATTCATATTGATGCTCCCATAAATTTGAACTAAGTTCACAATACATTTATTTGAACTTAAATAAATATAAATTCGGAATTTTAATTTTTCAAAGTTAATTGTAAAGGTGTTGTCGCGAATCATAGTATGAAATATTCTGTTTTAATCTATATTTTCATTTACAAAGACCAGCGGTGGAAAAATATTTTAATTATGCTTCATTTGAAACTAACTGAGATCAGCTTTGAGACCTGATCGTGATATAACGACTACGTCTTGGTTTTACAGTATACCGGGACATACTCTTCGCTAAATCACCGACGAAAATCTCGACTGATCCCATTGAAAAATTAATTGACACACAATAAAACATAATTAAAACATTTTCTAAAATATTCGCGCAGTATTATTTCTCATAATAATAATAAAATAATTTTTATCGCGTAATATATTTAAATATACTAGCGAAAACACCTTTAAAACTCCGTAGCAACAATTTTACAATAATGTAAATATTTTATAATAAAAATTATCATATCTGATCGCGTACAAATGCGTTTGCGATATAAGTTAAAAAAAGGTCCGTAGCAACATTTTTAATTTACAAATCATTATTTTGAATTATTTTCAATTATAATATTTATATAGTGATTTGCCAAGCGGTTAAATAGTTAGTTCTAGAAAAATAACAAATATTTCCCACATATAAAATTTAAAATTTAATAATATCGCGCAGATATTAATATAAACTCGCGATAAATTAGTTAAATTCCGTAGTAACACTTTTAAAATACTTTCACTTGTAATTACTTGAGTAATGTATTCCAAAATTAAATCTTTAAGCATATTGGATAACAGTATTGGCTTCTGCGTGCACTTACATCTTCCGACGGAAATCAGTCACTGATGTGTGAATTAAAACGTATTGTTAATAAGAATAATCTTACGTTTGGTGAGATTCCAATCGTTTGTCTGATCCAAAAGAAATTTTAAAATTATCACTGCACTGAAGAGTATTCGAATCATCACTGCATTGCATAATATTCGATCTGAATATACTTATGATTCAAATTCACTATTAGATATTTAATAATAGTATTAATATTCAGCAATTGTCTCACTTATTTTCACAGTTTTATTACACTTGTAATATAAAATACCTAGTTGAGGTTCACTAATAAACTAATAAAAGTTTAAAGTCAAAAGTACATGCGACGTCTCATAATATTTTTTTTTAATTCACGTTTAACCACAGGTTTACAAATTTCGATGATTTATAAATTTATTTTCATTAACTTTTAATTTTAATTTATTTTTGCTAATAAATGTCATTTCACAAATATTTTTAGTTATGAATGAATTTAAATAGTAGTTTCAATTTACCTCACCAAAATTTAAAATTATTAAGTTCACAAATAATCATAATTGTTCCTTTGCGAAAATTGTAATTGAAAAATTAAATTTCACTTATCATCATTGATCATCGCTGGTCACAAAGTTTTCAATTTTAATAATCATGAATAATCTAAGACCATCCTGGTCACAGCACCACTGTTACGTTTTGGGAATTACCCAAAATTAATTAAAAATAAAAATAATTTTTTATTATTTCACTTTATCCAGGTTTGGCCTCATTGGAGTATCGATAGACCCCCGGTGGGCCCTGGTCGTCGATTATTCGATTAATTATTGTTTTTTATTTTATTTTCGCGATTTAGTTTATTTTTGATGCCGGTTCCAACTCCATATTTTTATATTCATTATAGCAGGTGAATGGATGGAAAATCGGCAGGAAACTTGAAGGAAACCCGAACTGCTGTTGAGCGCTCAGGATAATAGGACAGGGTGGAACTGCTAGTAAGCGCTCGCCCCTGGGTATTAATAGGGCTATGGCAGGTCATGGTGTAGGTGCAAATATTGGGGGTGCCAATTGGCACCCCAAAATAAGGTTGAATTAATTTAGGATTAATTATGGTTTATTAATTACTTATGAAGGGCAGAGGTTCGAGCTCCATGAGCTCTCTCGTAAAACTGACTATTTAATCGTTATAAAAATATAATAAATTCAACAGAGTTGACAAAACGTTGACGCTGCATCTCAGGTTTCCTGTGAGAGAATCGTCGTGGTCCGGGTCTCATGCATCATCATCTGTTTTGACTACCCGCAAGCCACGGCGACTCTCTTATCGTAACCGATTTCCGTTATATTGCATAAAATTAATTTATTAAAAATAATTAATTTAATTTAATCAATAAAATATCACGGGAACGTAACAGTAGTATTGGTGGATGCTTGCTGTCGGTGTCGAGATGAGAATTTTGTAGTCGTCCACCAACTCGGACAATATCATTGGTGTCGATGTAAGCAGTGAGACGTGGAAATGGCTGAGATTTCAAGAACGGTTTGTGTTGAGATAATTGTGAGATTTCGTTCTTGAAATATTCTTGTTGTGTAGCTTTGATCCAAAAGTACAATTCTGAGTGTAAATCAGCTGGTGTGAGTGGTGAGATGTTCAGAGATGATGCAGGAATTTTTCGGAAAAGTGCAACTGCTCGTTTCACAATTGCAGTTACCCTGAGCAATTTAGTGAGATTTGATGATGATAAAAGCAAATCACCAAGTGGTAAACTTGGCTGGTGACTGCGAGATGAGCTTGAGCTGATTTACGTTCAGTTTCAACTTCTGGATCCTCTTGAGATGTAAATTCTGGCCATTTATGAGATGGCTCTAGCAACCAGGGAGGACCTGACCACCAGAGTTGATGAGATTGGAGTTGAGATGGTGTTAAGCCTCTGGAAGCACAATCTGCAGGATTCTGCTTTCCTGAGATTAATTTCCAGTTGGCTGCTGGTAAATTCTGTTGAATTGCTTAAACTCTGTTTTTAAGAAACTCTTTCCACTTGCTGGGTTCTTGACTGATCCATGCAAGAGCAACAGCTGAGTCTGTCCACAGAAAAACTGGAACATCTTGAAGATTGAGGGTTGCTTGAACGTGTGAGATGAGTTCAGTGAGAAGCAAGGCTGCTGATAATTCGAGACGAGGAGTGGTGAGACGTTTCAGTGGTGCAACTCGAGTCTTGGCACAGACAAGAGTTATTTTTGCTGGTGTGAGATGATGATGAGTCTTGATATAAACAGCAGCAGCCATTGCATGCTGTGATGCATCGGAGAATCCGTGGATCTCGATGTTTGAGGTGTCTGATGAGACGTTGAGCCAGCGAGGAATTTTGAGTTGAGATAATTCTGATAATTCATCTCGGAATTTTTTCCAACGGTGAATTATCTGAGGTGATAGTGGATCGTCCCATCCAATTTTTTCTAGCTATAGATCTTGCATCAAGATTTTGGCTTTGATGACAACAGGCGAGATGAGCCTCAGTGGATCAAATAACTGGGCTGTTTCTGAGAGAATTGATCTTTTGGTGATAGCAGTTTTTTGAGATGTATGACCAGTGAATGTGAGATGATCTGGTTGACACTTCCAGGAAAGTCCAAGAATTTTGGATGTCGATTCGTTGAACTCGTGAGAATTTGAGATGTTAGATGATGACAATTTGTTAAAATGAGGATGGTTACTTTTCCCTTTGGCTAGTGGGAAGCAACCAGCTAGACATATGGCTTCTACTTGAGATGCGATGTTGTTGAGATGATGCAAGTTATCAGCTCCTCCACAGATATCATCCACGTAGCTGCCTTTCTCTAACGGTTCATCAGCTAGTGGATATTTATCTCCTTCATCGATGATCAACTGTTTGAGAACACGACCAGCGAGATATGGTGCTGAACGTGTGCCATATGTTACCGTGGTGAGATGATAGGATTGAGGTTGATTGTCATCATCGACCCAGAGGATACGTTGATAGTCCCAATCATCTGGGTGAACGTTGATTTGACGAAACATTTTAGTGATGTCAGTGGTGAAGATGAATTGGTGTCTTCTAACGTACAGCAAGACATCAAAGATGTCAGACTGAAGTTTTGGACCCGTGTGAAGTTTGTCATTTAGTGAGATGCCTGAGGTTGTGTTATTGGAGCCGTTGAAAACGACTCTCAGCTTGGTTGTTGTACTTTCTTCTCGCAGAACACCGTGATAAGGTAGATAGTAAGTGATATGAGATGATTGATATGATTCTGGGACTTTCTTCATATGACCCATAGACTCGTATTCCATGAGAAAGTCTTTGTAGAGATGATTGAACTCAGGCTTTTGTGAGATGTTTTTTATTAGTCGATTGAGACACTTGATGGCAATGTGCATTGAGTGTCCAAGCTGTTGAGATGATGATTTGAATGGTAATCGCACTGTATATCTGCCAGTGTGATCACACGAGTGAGTTGATTGAAAATGAGACTCACATTCAGCTTCTTCAACCGTAAGAGACTCATTGAGATGTGATGGAACTTCTTCCAGTTGCCAAAACTTGATAATTGAATCATGAAGTTGATCGTTGGAGATGAGATGGTGAGATCGGCTTGGTGATTGTTGTGATTGAGATGATACTGGACCAAGTATGGACCCGCCGAAAATTGTTTTGATGGCAACTGGATCGCCCAGTGAACCAGTTTGGACTCGACGTCTAATAATTTGTCCATAACAATCTGCACCGATGAGAAGATCAATTTTATCAGACTTGAAGTAGTCTGGATCAGCTAGTTGCAGATTGTTGAGATGATTCCACGAGTGTTTCTAGATTGAGATAGCTGGCAGCTCAGCTGTAAATTTCTTGAGAATGTGTGAAGAGATGATAACATTATCGTCAGAGTGAAGTGAGGTGAGTGAGATGTTTACAGCTCCAGATGTACTTCCGGATGAGACACTACCAACTCCAACAATTGGAATTTGAGATGAAATCATGTCAATTTGACAATTATTGACTATTGTCCGTGATATGAGTGTGAGTTCAGACCCAGTGTCGATGAGAAGACGAATAATTTTAGAATTATCATCTGCGTAGTTGAGAATGGCCTTGGCAGTAGCCAATAAGACACTGGGTCGTGATATTGTTCTTGAGATGTCATGTGACTGATTGACTTGTACTGAATTGAGTGCTGCTGAGTGAGATGATAACTTGACATCGTATATGTCAACTTTTGTTGCACTTGAGGTGAGGTGAGAACTGGTTGTCAAGCGTTTGAGATGAGCTGAGAGATGAGAAATAAGCGACGTGAGATGTAATCTAATTCAGAGAGATGATGCAAGATGAGTTTAATAAGACTTACTTGCATCAGCTTCTGATGATGAAGTTTCACTTGTTGGTTAAGATGCAGGAACCACAGGTTGCAGAGGAGTTGGGCTCTTCTTTTGAGCTGGTTTGGTCTTCTGCAGCGCAGTGGCACCGTGAATCATTGAATGATGCTTCTCCAGGCAGTAGGAGCATGTCTTGGAGTTGCGACATTGTGAGATGTTGTGTGAACCAAGGCAGTTTGTGCATAGGTACTGCTGGTTGACCCATTGATGGCGTTTGTCAGGAGTATATGCCCGAAACTGTGGACAATAGACCACGAAGTGTCCTTGCGTACAAAGTTTGCATCCAGTACTCTCTGATGGTGGTTGTTGAATCGTAGATGGCTTAAATTGAGATGATGATGCGACGTTAAAAACCTCAGTCTTTGATTGTTGCAAATTATGCACTCGTGCTGCAGGCACCCCTTTTTGTGAAGGTGGTTTGAACGACTGGGGTTTTCTTGGTGAGACTCCGCATTCCATAGCCTCTTGGGCACGAATGCGACCTTGAAGGAACGTTTTTAGCTCTGCAAACGTTGGAAAGTCCGTAGTGGCTTCCACACTGACTTCCCAAGCCTCCAACGTTGCCAATTCGAGCTTGTGTGAGATGAGATATACTAACACTTAATCCCAATGCTCAGTAGGGGTTCCAAGTGATTTCAGGGCATCAATAGCTTCGGTGGCAGTGCCCAAAACTGCCTTGAGATGTCTTGCGGAGGAAGATTCAGCTGCACGGATGCTAAAGAGCTTGTCCAGCTGAGTTGAGATGAGAAGTCGTTTGTCCTCGTACTGGTTGACGATGGTGTCCTAGGCAGACTCAAACGACTCTGATGTGATGCTGATGTTTGAGTTGAGACGAGCAGCTTCACCAACCAAACATGAGTTGAGATAATGCATTTTTTTAACCTTGGTGAGATTTGGGTTTTCCCCAATCAGTGAGACGAATAAATCGTGAAAATGCCTTCAGCCTTGGTAATTCCCTGAGAATTTAGGGACGTTGATGGTTGGCAACGCCGTGCGATGGTGAGATGAGTGGAGTATGCTGGAATTCGCCAGCACACTGCCTTGAGATAGTAATCGAGCCTCAATATCCGCAATGAGGGTATAGAGGCTGTCTGCAGCCGCCTGAAATTGCTTCAACGTGTTCTCGAACGACCCGTCGGTAAAATATTTGTGCTCGACCGTGACGTCCGTTTTAGAGGAGAGCAACTTCTCATGATCCGCCTCAAATTTTTTCCAATAAGTATTAAGAAGTTTTAACTTGGAGGTAGCTGAAGACAGAGGGAGTCTCTCAAACACCCCTGCCTCAGCTGCTGCAGCCAGAGATGAGATGAAAGACATCCTTCCCATTTGCATGGTCAATTTGTTTTGTACGGCAGCAATTTTAATACGTGATATGAAAATCTGTAATTAGAGTGAGATGAAACGAAACCAGAAAATTTATAATTGAAAAAAAATATACAGAACAAACTGACAATAGTTGTTGATGCCAGTAGGTGAGATTCAGTGATGACCTTGAGATGATTGAAGTGAAGTAAGCACTATTACGACGCACTAGTCACTTCACAAAGTGTAATTTGCACTGATGTGTCCCTTAGCACTTTTTCCACCAATGCAGTACCACGTCCAGGGTACTCAGCAATGCACTGGTGTTGAACTGACTAGAATAATGCACTTCTTTGAGATGAGATTTGCACTTTAAATAACGCCAATTAAGCAATCCGGCTCGAAGGACCAATGAAAAAAGTCACTTAAAATTATTAACTTAAAATTAAGTGAGAGGAAAGTGATATGCTGGGACGCTTAATTGGCGGGAACTAGGTTGAGATGATACTAACTCATAAAATAAATATTTTTAATGCGTAGTTTATTTTTTATTTTTATTTTTAATAAATTAATTATTTATTTTTATTATATACACTATGTACACTGCACTTGATAATTTGAGATGAATATTTTATTTTCACACGCGGTGAGTTGAGAAAAAAGATGGAGGTTCGCCGGTTAAACTAAACCACGTGGTGAGATGAATATAATTAATTAAACAATTATTAAATTGAGAATTATTTAAATAATCACTAAACTTAATAGTAAATAATTTAAGTTATGAGGTGATAATTGATTTGAGACGAAATACAATGATAATTACTGTGATCACAAAGGATATGAATTATATATAAAAAAAGGCACGTGGCTGTTAGCGTCGGTGAATTTTTAATAATGATAATGATGGCTTCGTCTTCTTCTTCATCCCCACTTGGATAAGAGAGCGGAGCTTGAGATGAGAATGGGACCGGTGGAGCCGTCTGCGTAAGATAACGCGCCGACGCAGCTCCATTTGACCGGCCTCAGAGTAGCGACGAGAAACGCAACCGCGGAAGATTTGAACACCATCCAGTTTTACCTGTTAGAGCGCATGGCAAATTATTTTTCCTTCTATGTATGAGCTGTTGCCAAAATCAAATTCAAACTGAATGTCCGCATGAACATGAAAGAGATAGAGAGCTATACGGTACCTGGGTAACATGTGAGCTGCGCAAGGCGGTAGAAAAGGGCTACGTCATTCAAAATATTGACGAGGTTTGGGACTATCAGGTAGTACAGTATAACCCAAAAGAAAAAAATACTACGGGACTGATTGTAGAATATATAAATACTTTTTTGAAGATTAAGCAGGAGGCCTCTGACTGGCCAAGCCAATGCAATGATGAAATTTCTAAGCATGAATATTTAACAAGGTATGAGAGTAGAGAGTATATAAAATTAGATCCTACAAAAATTGAAAAAAATCCTGGTTTGAGATCTCTAGATAAACTATTTTTAAATTCGTTTTGGGTTAAATTTGGTCAGCGGGAAAATATGAAAAAAAAATCAATTGTGAATTTGTATAAAGAATTTTGTGATTTAGTTTTCAATCATTAAATAGAAATATATGAATTTGTACCGATTAACCAAGATACGATTTTTATTAATTGGGCAAATAATTTGGATAGTTTTACTCCCTCTGACAGGGCAAATGTAGTTATTGCTGCTTTTACGACCGCCCAGGCTAGACTCAAATTGTATAGTTATTTAGAATACTTAGATAGACAGGTTTTATATTATGATAAAGACTCTGTAATTTACGTTAGTGATGGTTCACGAGATTTGCTAACAGGCGATTTTCTTGGTGATCTGACTGACGAGTTAAAATGATACGGAGAGGGTAGTTACATTTCATCATTTGTATCTGGTAGTCCCAAATTTTATACGTACGTTGTACAAAAGCCCGACGGAACTACTGTCGAGTGTTGTAAATTGAAAAGGCTAAGATTAAATGCTGAAACATCTGAGCTAGTTAACTATAATACTGTACGTTCTCTTGTAGTTGATAATTTGGAACCTTTTGATATACACTACTCATGTATACGCAGGGATCAATATCATCAGGTCTTGACAAAAAAAGAGTCAAAAATTATCCGACCGACGGCCCTAAAAGGCGAAGAGTAGGAGAATCGGATAGTCTCCCCTATAGATACAAGAGAGTTAGAACAGAATAAATAGATAACATTTTTATAAATATTTTGTAAAGGATGGGAACTTTTTATAAATTTTTTGTAAAGTATGAGAATGTATGAAAATTTTTCGTGATGAAAATTCTTTATAAATTTTTTAAGGTAAAAAAATTTTTGTGAAGTATGTAAATTTTTTTTGTGAAGTATGTGAATTTTTTGTGAAATATGTAAAGCTTGATAGTGTGAGTGTATTTTTAATGTATTAAATTTTGAATGTAATAATTATTAAATAAAAAATTTTAATACAATATTAAATTTTTCATTTCCTATATATTTCCCTGCAATTTAAATTATATTTCAGAAAGAAACATGGATCCGAGATGGAAACATCCATTCACTTCCATGATTTGTGGTCCAACAAGATGTGGAAAAACTTTTTTTGTTAAACGATTTTTACGAAAAATCCAAGAAACTTGTGATACTCAACTTAATAAAATCATATTCTATTATGCAGAGTGGCAGCATGGTTATGCAGATTATGATAAATCGTTTGTTAAATTTCGTGAAGGTTTACCTCAATCTGGAGACTTTGACGATAATTTACCAAAATTAGTAGTGATTGATGATTTAATGCGTGAAGCATCTAGCGATTCAATAGTAGATTTGTTCACCAAAGGTAGTCACCACAAAAATTTAAGTGTAATATTTTTATCTCAAAACTTGTTTCATCAAGGGAATGGTCAACGAGATAAATCACTCAACACAATTTATATAATAGTGCTTAAGAATCCTCGTGACCGTGCACAAATTTCGCATTTAGCGCGCCAGGTATATCCAGAAAATCCCAAGTTTTTACAAGAACCATATTTTGATGCCCCTTCTAAGCCCCATGGGTATTTACTTCTTGACCTTAAACAATCAACACCTGAAAACTGTCGATTCAGAACATGTATTTTTTCATCGGACCCAATCCATTATGTTTATATTGCGCGAAAAAATCATGATATAAAAGGAGGTGACTCTCATAATAATATTCCAGTCATACGATTGTAATGGCATCGGAAAGATCTTCTAGCAGTCATTCTGCGCGTAAAGCTATTGGACGTAAAAACGCTGCTCTTCTTCAGGCTCTTGTATATGCATCATCTGATCGACATCGCGCTATACTACGTCACGCAAAAAAAGATTTCATTCGTGTTATTTGTGAATGCTGTTTAAACATTTTACGTGGTAATATACCAATAAAAGATTCCGAAAAAAAATTACTAGCCAAACATCAGAAAATTTTACGAAAACTTTCGGAAAAAAATAAAAATTGGTCAATAAAGAAAAAAATTATTAATCAAAAAGATGGTGCACTTTTACCTATGTTACTGGGTCCGATAATAGGTCAAATCCGATAAATCAAATATTTTTTAAAATATGGAGTGTGCAAGAAAAATGGTTTAAGTACCACAAGAAAGTATAGAAAAACTGAATTCTGTAAATTCTACGGAAAAAAAAAATTTTGAACAGTTATTATTTTCACTACCGAGTCAATATCTGCCCACGTCACAGACACCTGGAAATCCTATTTCTCGGCTTGATGCTGAATTATCTAAAATTTTTAACGAAAATTCTACAAATAATAATGATAAAGTGAAACAATATTCAGAAATACTCAAACGATATTTATTTTTAAAAAAGAAAGAACATACGAGAGATGTGAATAGTGAACAAATTGAAAACAGTGAACTATCGAATTCTGCACAATCACCCATCCCTTCTAAGGAAAACGACGTTAGCAGTATTTTAGAAAAAATTGACACTCAAGAACCTCTCAGTATTTTAGAAAGTACAAAGTAAAAAATCGACTAAAAAAAATGCGAAAAGTGAAGATTCTCGAAAGAAACGTGACGTGTACGATATATTTAATTAAAAATGTCGTTTTTACATTCACATTTGGCTGAGTGCGTGAAATCAGAACTAGATTTATTCACATTACCGCCTACACAAACAAGTATTGAACAATCCCAATAGACGTATTACAATCCAATGTCATCTTTGTCGGACGACGCTCCAATAGAATTTGTCGTATCTGGACATGGCGAGGAATACATTGATTTATCCCATACTATGATAAAAGTTAAAGCAAAAATTATACAATCTAATGGTAAAGTAGACGAAAAAGATTATGTGGGCGCAGTGAATAATTTTTTGCATTCAATGTTTAATCAAGTAGATGTGTTTTTCAATCAAAAAATGATTTCCCCGCCCAATAATGCCTACGCTTATAGGTCTTACATGAAAACACTTTTAAATTATGGAGTTGACGCAAAGAAAAGTCATCCAAAAATGTCTTTATGGTCTATGGATACCTGGAATGAAATAGATGCTGTAGTAGCAAAAAAAAATATCGGTCTAGATAAACGTATCGCTTATTCGTCTAAAGGAAAAGAGATTGAAATGATAGGACATCTACATTGTGATGTTTTTAATCAAGATCAATTTTTGCTTAATGGAGTTGAAATAAGAATTCGATTAATCCGCTCAAAAAACGCATTTTGTCTTGTGGATGGAAGTGCAAATACTCACATTGTCAAGATTTCGGAAACAATGTTAGTTGTCAGAAGAGTGAAAATCAGCCCAAGTATTTTGATTGCTCATGCAAGAATTTTGGGTCAAACAACAGCAAAGTATCCACTAACTAGAGTTGAAGTAAAATCATTTGTTTTATCCCAGAGTATACTCGGTAACACCATTGATAATGTCGTATTGGGTCAGTTACCTAATAGAATAATAATTGATTTTGTGGATAATTGAGTATATAATGGCTCAAAAATTCATAACCCATTCAATTTCCAAACATTTTCGTTAAACTATCTTTCCTTATACATTGACGGGAAACAGTTATTGGGCCGAGCGTTACAGCCAAATTACTAGGACAATTACTTAGAGGTGGAAGCTTTTAATACATTATTTAGTGGTACTGGAGTTCATTTTAAAAATACGGGTAACTGTATCTCACGTATTGAGTATACTCACGGATACACTCACTATGCTTTTGATTTAACACCTGATCTATCAGCAATTCTAGCTTTTTATTGGAATTTGGTAAAAACTGGAAGTTTGAGAATAGAAGCACATTTTGCTAGTGCTCTTGAAGTTAATGTGAACTGCGTAGTATACTTTGAATTCGATAATATTTTAGAAATAGATTCTTCAAGACAAGTTATTGTAGATTATAATTGATTAATAAAAAGTATATGGGATGGAGAAGTAGTAGATAAAATTTAGTATTCAGCAAGATAACACACTATATGGTTAGTTTTATGGATACTCTTCAGTTATTAAAACTGCTACCATATACCGATGCCTGCACTGGAGGAGTCTATCCAGCTGACAAAATCCCTTGGATATGGCCCTGCCTCTGTGGAATCATTGCAAACACCGATGACCACACAAAACCAGGAGTACATTGGGTTGCATTCTTTGCCAACAAGAATGGATACGGAATCTACTTCGACAGCTTTGGACGACCACCCAGTGACCCTCGATTTACTCAACGCCTTGGAAGAAACTGCAGGAGCTACAGATGGAATAAACATCAGCAACAAGATATTGCTTCTAATTTTCGTGGTCAATATTGTATTGTTGTACTTCATTGGCTTTCTAATAACAACTCCCTATCATTATTTTGTAAACTGTTTAATAAAGACACAAAACGATCGACTTCTATTAAGAATGTTTACTAAAATTCTTAAATATAGAAAAAAGCGAAATAAAAATAAATTAAGTAAACCATTTACAAATTTATCTGGAAGAGGGTTAATTTATAATCAAAGCTGCAGACGATAAAACATGTATTCTTTAGGCTAAGATTTTGTAATAAAAAAATGAAAAAAAATATAAATAATTTTTATCGTTATTTCAAACTACTATTTTTCTACTTATCCTACTCAGAATATTTATAGTTAACTTAAAGTAAAATAAATTAATGGCGGGAATAGGGTGTGGAATAAATCTTAATTAGTAAGAAATATTTTTCATTATTTTTTTTTTTATTTAATATATTTTTAAAATTTAAATACAATTCGAGTTACAAATTATTATTGTTTTATAAATATCATACAATTTTACTCAAACATTAACGTAGTTTTTTTTTAATGTTTTGTTGTTCTTTAAAATTTTTATTTTTTTATCAATTTTTTTAACCTTTCGGATGTTTAGCTTTTGTGGTTTTTTTTTCCTTTTCCTCAACGTCAAATCTATATGTTGAGACTCATCAATTTTTTTAGCTACGCCTACTAGAGCTGGTTCTTGGCTTTGAGTGATCGGAGTTGATGAAGAGGGATATTCTAAAATCAGATGAAAAATAATGAGATCTAAATTTTAAAAATATTTCAATAATAATAATCATAAATTTAGTGCTTGTATATACCTTTTCCATCTAAAAAAAATGACTTTAAAAAATCAAAAACAACTTCATTCTTTTTATCCTCTAGAAGTTCTCTCCTACCGAACTCATCTAAAAAATAGAATGAAAAATAAAAATTATGTAAAATTAGATTTAAAATTTTAACTTGTTATAATTACCTGAACGTTCATACTCCCGCGTTTGATAGACAGACTCAAGATTAATATTCATCTGAGCTTCTAACTCACTATTTATTCTTTGTAATGTCTCTGAAGTAATTTTTTTTAAGATTTCGTAAACATCAGGTTTTTGTGCTGACGTTTTTGCCTTAGTACTACGGTGCGTGTTGCACATATTCTCTGTTTTCAACAATAAATTAAACTCAATATTACTACATAATTATATGATGAAGAACTATATGAATTTAATTGATGTAATTACCTGGACATGAAGATCGCCAAAACTTCGTGCAGTCATGGGTTAGCGAACCCTGCTCACTGAATTGAGAAAAATTTCTACGCAAACCGTTCATTTTCATTTATTTTTTCTGAGATGCAGGAAATATATCCTCCCCCAAGGGTTCAAATGAATCTGGAGTTATATTAGCTCTATTTATCTTCATAACAGGCTGGTGCTGCTTCTCAACCTCCTCACAAATAGCTATGAGTTCTTCATCTAAACCATCATTTAATAAAGGATGCATTGCTCCAAATTCATTTGACATCGTTAATATTTAATAACTTTACACTGTAGTGCTCACTTCCAAATACAACCACTGACTGTTAGGTTTTGAATCCTCCTGCTCTTTATAGAAAATCTATCTCTGTACCCCCACCAATGACTTTACAATTTCCAGTTTTCTAACTTTTAATGGTATAGATTATTGATTTGACCGAATCTATCTCTCTTCCACAACAATATAAAGTCGCTGGATAAAAAGGAATGTAGTGCCGACCACTACCCCAACACTGTAATTCACATAACATTTTTCTTCGATTTCATAGTCAAGATTTAATGGTGGGTTTAAAGCTAACACTTTTGTGGTCGGGTTGAACTTCAATAAGTGAACAAGATATTCTAAGGCGATACTTTGAGATAATGTATCTGCATTCGTAAGGATGCTAGTGCTTGCTATGCTTCTAAGTGAAGGAGGGTGATACTTAATTTCCCAGGAACTATGCTCATAATATTCTTCTGTCAAACGCTCAGGTTTACACACCCTAGGTATCGCAATACACAATATGAAAAAGTCTAAATCTTCGCTTACGAAGGCTAAAAATTTCCACAGATTCACATGAGGTTTCTTTAAGGGGTTACATGGGTTTCGTCGGGTAAAAAAAGGCCTATTTTCAATATTTTTTTTTCTATGTAAAAAATTATTTATTTAATTCGAACTTTTTTCTGTCTTATAAATACATATTTGAAGAATAATTTCTGAAATTTTCAAAAAAAAAAAGTTGAAAATCCTCACTCGCAGATTTTTTTTCGGCTGCGCACACACGGTTTTCATCCGAAATTCGGGCATATTCGTGAGAGTTTCAGCCTAATTTTAAATCCATACCGTGCATAATCAATAATAAAGCTGATGAACTCACACCATATAGTGATGAGAAACCACGTTTCTTCCAGGTACCGTCACCGGAAACACTCACATCTGTCGTATCTTGTAAATCGTTTTCAATATTTGTAAATTGTTTTTCTTCTTCAGCAGCAGATGAGAATAGAGTCTGAGTAACTGTCTCAATACACTCATGTATTTTATCAATATAAAAATCGTATGTAGACTGGTTTAAAAATGCTTATGTCCATCAAACCGCAGAATTTCTTGCATCCGGCGAGCCCTAAGCCCAATATTCTCATAACAAAAATGAACCGGCGATTTAATTCATACATTCTTCCGATTTTTTGACAAGATAAAATATATTTTGGATCACATCGTTCACATTCTACTACGATTTTATATCCCAGACTAAATTTCGAACATTGCTTAAATTGTACTTTACCATTACACAATTGATCTTCATCTTCATCGTCAATAATGTTAGAACACCGCACAAACGATGAGAGAGTTGAGAAAACCAAGGCAAAATCTATGATTGAATATTGGAGCGTATCCTCTTCTGGCACGTGCTCTTTATCATCACCTTTTAATTTTTTTGCTGAGGTGCTCGTGAAGGAACTATCATCAGTTTCCGGATCTTTAGGATTAAAGGACTGTCTCCTTTTTTTCGGTCTATCTTTTCTACGAGCTTCAAGGGTTAACTGTTTTCTTGAAATTTTATGCATTGTTTATCAACTTCACAAATGACACTAGATAACCACAATTAATACCACGTTTTTAATAAATTATATGATAGAAACTTGAGATAACCTCAAATGAACCTCGTCCTTCAAGAAGTAATCACCAAATAAAATATTTCAAACTAGTTTTCCTTAGGAAGTGAAAGTAATATACAACAATGACAGACAAACAATAGACGAGCAGCTGCTCACTATACCTGAGGCGCGCTGACCCTTTTTATACCTGACTTGGAGCGCACACCTTCCAAAGGTTGTATCTCCAAAACTATTATTCGGATCGACTTGAAAATTTAGGACAATATTCTTGAGATGTTGTAGAAATTAATGAGCCAAATAAGAAATCGATTTTTTGAACCCACGAAACCCATGTAACCCCTTAAATAACCATCACATAATTTACATTGTTTTTCACTAGTTGCATTAACATTTTTAAAATTAAGTATTCTTTCAATAACACTTTCGAAATTTTTTTTTTTCTAATTTTGGAGCGTTTTTGTTCCTGAAAAAACTTTTTTAAATTTATATACCGCTGCGCGAGCGATAGTTCTAAATTATACATTTTTCAGTTAAACTCTACTACAGTCGAATGAAATATAACTATAAATTAAAGTTCTCAAATTCTAAATTGTTTATTTCCCCCTCCATTAGTTTACCTCCTCCAGAAAATCAGACCTCTGGTCTATCACCCCTCTCACTCTCTTTCCTATTGGGTGTGTAAGTTTTAATAAAAAATATAAATCAGTATAAATTGTGACTGCACAACAATCACTTCTAAGCCATGGCATCCCAAGATTTTGTGTACCAAGCTCAAGTAATTTCATTAAATAAATCGAATACCAAGCAGTTACGTTGCGGCTTAAAATATTACGACAATGACTTTAAACCCGTCGTACAAATCATCAGTGTACATCCAAAATGTGAAATACAATTAAATCTACATGAGTGGCAAAAATTGAGTAATTCCATGAAAACCATCAATAATTATTTTTACGATGAAGAAAACCCCACTTTTTATCGCAAGTTCTGTCAAATCGAACACGGGGACTTTAAAATACAGTTTTCTGAATTTAAAAATGAACGCTGTGTTATATTACAACGTCAGAATAATCGATTTTTTTTCCTTGCGGCTACTGCTAACTTCCTCAAATTATACTGTAAGAGGGTCAATTACCAATTAAACCATCTACAAGGATTATTTTTTAAATATTATGTTGATTCTACTATCCATAAGATATCAAAATATATTTTGAAAAATCTGATCGTAAATACCAGAGACGTTCCAAACATCCCTACAGTCATAAATTATCTAGAAAAACATTTTGATGAAATGTTTAAATTTATTTAAAGATTTACTTCAATTGAAGCAAATATTTCCGACCATGGATTTTCATTCTTCTGGGAACTAATTTATTTCCATGACGATTTGGCTCAACTCATCATCAAAGAAATCGATTTACAACAAACTCATAGCTCAACCGTGAACTACTACCACGTCGACTACTCCATGGATGATAATATCACCATTGTATAAATATAATAAGAAATGTACTATTAAATTATACGACTTAAATAAAATCTATGTTTTTATAAGTATGCGTGTGCGTGTGAGGAAAATGTTAAATAAAAAAAAAACGAAATAAAAACCTGTTCTTATTCAAATTTGCCCTCCTACATTAGTTTTTCATCTAAACATTCCATTGAATCCAACAATCATTTCACTTGTATTCAATTACAATTATATATGCCACAAAATTTTTATACCATCGCTCCATTGTACCCTGAATCCAACAATCATCTCACCTGCAGTCAAATCAAATTTTCTATAACCATCTCATTAATTTTGGACACCCACAATCCACTAAGCTCTATCTGCCACACCCATCTTGTCAAATAAATTTTTATACCAACGCTCCATTGAACCCTGATTTCCCATCATCTCACCTAAATCCTGCAGACCTGCAGTCAAATAAAATTTTCTATACCCATATCATTAATTTTGACACCTACAATCCATTACACCCAATCATCGACGCCCATCTCGTCAAATATTTTGAAGTCATTTGGGCCCCCCTCACCGACAAAGGGGATTCCCTCTGACGTCACGAGGCCCCTTCCTTCCCCACCCCCACCCCCTCGGGAAAACCCCCTAGGGTCAGCGCCAGGAGCCGCTTGTCATGTCTCCCCAGTTATGTCCTATACTACTAATTCGTTATAAACAAATGAATTTTTACGCTATTGTTACGTTGCCTTAATATTTGATCGATTAAATTAAGTTAATAATTTTTTTTATATATTAATTTTATCCGATGTAACGGAAATCGGTTATAATGAGAGAATCACCGTAGCTCGCGGGTAGTCTAAACAGATGACAATGCATGAGACCCGGGCCACGACGATTCTCTTACAGAGAACCTGAGATGCAGCGTCAACATTTTGTCAACTCTGTTGACTTTACCATATTTTTACAACCACTATAACGTCCGTCTTTTGAGAGAGTTTATGGAGCTGGAACCTCTGCTCTCCATCCGTTATTAATAATTTACATTTAATACTAAATTAATTTAACCTTATTTTGGGGTGCAGATTGGCACCCGTAATATTTTCACCTTCACCATGACCTGTCCATAATATTATTACCACCCAAAGACAAGCACTTATCAGCAGTTCCACCTGGTCCTATAATCCTGAGCGCTCAATTAACATACTGTTTATTAACATTTAAATAAATAAATTAAAATTTTTATGACTTCTCCCTCAAATAATAAAAAAAAATTTTTTTTTTTTTTCAAATTTGCTATTTATTATAGATAAATACTTCGCAAAAAAATTTCACTGCTCGCAATTGGTTCAGCTAGTATACATTTTCTTATGAGCGAGCGCCGCACAGGGATAGGACGGCGCGTCCTAGCGCACTGTCGACTCAGCTTCAACTCTAGTCATTTCTTATAAATAGAAGTATTATTCATAAAAAACAATGTTATTTAACATTTGCTTTTATTTATTAAGCATAACACAGATAAAAAATTTATGTATATATGTATGCAAATATAATTATATGAAAATATATATATTAGGGTGTCCAATATCATATTTACGTCAAATGAATGAGAAAAAAGTAACAGGGCTTTAAATGTCAACGAAAAATCAAGTTTAAAAAATATTAATTTTTTGAACTTAAATGTCAACGAAAAGTGAACTTAATTTTTTGTTGACATTTACAGTCTTGTAACTTTTTTCTCATTCATTTGACGTACATACGATATCAAATACTTTTTGTAAGAAATCAAATTTCCTACAAAATCGTGCTTGTCGAAATTGTAACAAAAAATTTTGTGATACACTAAAAATGAAAAATAACGAAAAATAATTTTACTCTGAGGAAATTAGAATTTGTCGATCTTTGAAGCCCCGTAACTTTTTTCCCGTTTGTTTGACGTGTATAATGCATCAGCGCTTTTTTGTAGAGAATTTAATTTCCTACGAAACAATACCAGGCGGAATTTAGAAAAAAATTTTTTCATAGTTTTAATTATGAAAAACTAAAATGAAAAATTTTCGCGTGTATTTTAAATAGGAAAGGGGACCCCCCTCCCCTTTGTGATAGCTCAATTTTTTAAATATCTGGCTTAAATTTAGTGAGGATTTTTTTCATAATATAAAGTAACTTTTGAGCCCATGAGAGATTGAAAAAAAAATATTTTTTTATTTTCCTGCTAAGAAAATTGCAAATTTTCAAAAAAAGGGAAGTTATTGATTTCGGTCCGATTTTAAAAAAACTAGTTTTCATCAAATGTCGACGTTTTGAGGTCCTAAGAAGCAATTCTGACTATTCCCAGGTGGATATCCGTCCGTCTGCGCGCGTGTGTGTGTGTGTGTAAACTTTTTTTGCCCGACGATATCTTTGGAACGAATCAACCGATTCGAACGTACTTGGTGGCAATCGAAAGAGCTCACAAAAACTCAGAATTAATTCGATTTTGGGGTAGATTGGTCGTGTAGTTTACGAGTTATACGAAGAATAAAAATAAAAAAAAATTTTTTGTTTTTTGGTTTTTTGCGTATTACTTATAAACCAGTTGCCCGATTCACCTCAAAATGTAATTAGTTTTAAGTCTTATTGAGCCCCTTCGATTGCCACCAAGAACGTTCAAATCGGTTTATTCGTTCCAAAGATATCGTCGTACAAAAATTATAATTTTTCAGTGAAGGTATGTTTTATCGGCCTAAAAAATTTTGGAGCCTGAAGAGCTCAAAAATTCACGAATTATAATGCTCCCTGAGCTCGAAAATAGTGGGAAGTTTTGGGGCTGGCCTGCAGGGTCAGGCGGTTTTCAGATTTTGTTTTTTGGGACACTACTATATATATTTTCATATAATTATATTTGCATACATATATACATAAAATTTTCATTATTTTTTATCTGTGTTATGTTAAATAAATAAAAGCTAATGTTAAATAACATTGTTTTTTTATCAATAATACTTTTATTTATTAAAAAATGACTAGAGTTGAAGCTGAGTCATTTTTTCATTATTTAGAAAAATTTCTTCATTATTTGAGGGTGGTCATAAAAATTTTAATTTGTCTATTTAGATGATGATAAACAAATAAGTTCCAGATGTTTTACTGTTTAGAAAATATAAATAGTAAACAATAAATCCTCAAAATTTCATTGAATTATCTATAACGGTTTTTTGTAATTGATTTTTTAACTAAAAGTCCGCAAAATTTTTATTTTATAAAGAATTGTTGTTAAAATGTAAATTTCAAAAAACTATTTTGGAATTTAATTTTTGATGGGGTCTCCTCCCTGAAAAAATGTATAAACTCGAATTCCATGATCAAGTAAAAAATAGAAGGGGAGGTTCCACTTGACGTAATCTTGCTCAGTACTTATATAAATAAATTACTATTATTATATTAAATATTTATATTTAATGGGTAGAAATAATTTTTTTTGATCATGCCAATGATTCGATCGACGCGCGTGCACGCGCCACTACCCGTTTTTAGTCTTTTTCTCACCGCTAAATTAAAATTATAAATATTGTCGGTACAGTTCGGAGAGGTGAAACTTCTTTTTAGGGAATTTCCTGCTCTTTAAAGGTCTTCTTTAGATTTCTTATATCTCAAATAGTTTTTGAAATATTTGCAGAAAACCAAATCACATTTTTTTTTCACTAAATTGTTTATAACTTTTACAATTTCCGCCAGCCCCAAATTTCAAATTTAACATTTTTTATAGATGCCATTTCAAATCGAATGAGACCTCAATCATAATTTTCGGTGGTCTTGAACAATTTTTCGTTAAAAAGACACTTGTTGACTAGACTAGATTGGATACTTACAGATGACGTCGAAAATGTTGCCATAGCAGCTGTTGTAGTATAATTGAAAATTGAGAAAATCAATTGTGCAAATTATTTTTTGTTAATCAACGCTGGTTGGGCATTGCGGGGGTGTAAAAAATGATCATTTTCACGTTTCTTGGCCATTAAATCTACAAACTTGAAATTTGAAATAAAATTACGTAGAATACCACAAAATAAATGGTGAGAATTTTTTTTTAAATTGACAATGATGCGGCTATGCGAGGGTGTAAGAAATGAAAATTTTCACGTGTCTTGACAAAGATACGCACAGACTAGAAATTTGAAATAAATATTTCCCACGATACGAGAAAATAAATTTGAACTCTGAAATCACAAACATCCTACAGTCCCCACATTCCATACTTAACAGTTAATTACTCACTGATGACTCCGGCAGATAAGACGTCTTAAATCGGAATTTTTAAAAAATAATTGCGTCAATTTTCTTTATAATAATCAACCTCTTTGGTGGTTCGCGAGGACGTAATAGATGAAAATTTTACGATTTCCAATCAAGCGATCCACAAACTGAAAATTCAGAATGTATTTTGCGTACGATACGTGGAATTCAATAGCGTAAACTTTTTTTATGAAACCGATTCCTATCGACTTTACAGAGGCGTAAATCTGTAAGTATTCACGTTATTTAGCCAAAAGACCTGCAGAATTGAATCTACAAATAAATACTGTTTACGAAACAAGGAAATGAATAGCGTAGTAGTTTTTTAGATCGAATTTTTCAATGGTTCGTGAAGGCGTCAAGAACGTTTTTTTTTTGTCCTATATAACAGGAGTACTGTTTCCTTGGTCGTCCTTTTTCAGGACAACACTGGAAGTATGAACGGTCTTCCAGAACCAGGTCCTAATCGATCAGGGTCGTTGTAAAATTTAATAGTAAGAGAAGGATGAGGAAGAATAATTTATAACTAATTCCAATTTATTCAAAATAACAATTTTAACCTTTATTAAGTCAAGAACACTGAGAGAAAAGTGAATGGTTGTGGTAACTAGAAAGGGATGAGTATGAAAACATAGTAATCTTAACTTATATGTATAGTTTCTTGTGCTATATCATAGTGTAAAATGAGCGAATAAACTAAGAGGATCTGGTTTAGGCGTGAGGATTTTTAAGCAATTAAAAATTACACAGATTTTATCAATAAATAAATTAGATATTTATTTACACTTATTTACACTTAAACTGTGAAAAACTAAATAATTATAGCGAATGCGATTTAAAAGATACGCGAAAGCGAATGCAAACTGTAATGGAATCACGTATAAATTCGACACGTGGTCGATAGCGTTTAGCTTCACGAAAATTAATTTAGTAATTAATTACACGCGAATAACAATCAATTTATTCTCAATAAATAGCAGCCTTAGTATACTGACTAAATATTGAGGATAATTTAGCGTTGCGGTTTAGAAGTATATCACACAAGAAGTAATTTATAATTAGCAAAGCGGTTTTAGTACACGAGGTTGTAAGTTACAATGCACGTTGTAGAATTGATTAAAGGAGAGAGTGTCGTTGAGTCGTCGTGAACGCTTGGTGGTGACGTAGCAGCCTCGCTGCATGAGACGAATTTTCCCATTGGCTTAAAAGCGTGCCAACAGGAAGTAGTTGATAACGAATTTTCCTCTTTGGCTGCCGAGCTCGTGGTATAAGGCGTATTCTATCACAAACCGGCTAATATAAGACAAATTATCTGATAAGCCGGCTTGTAGCGGGTTCTCATGGCGTCTTGACATGGTCATGAGAGAAAAATTGTATGTGTCCGGCCCAAATAGCGAGTAACCCGGCACTATACTCTCTTTGCGGACAGTAGCGAGTTCGGCAGCTCCCGGACATAGCGGAAATGCACGAAGCTTATTTAAATTAATTAAGCTCGTGACTGAACACATAGTAATCAAACCTACTAGAAAGTAGTAGTTTTAACTCAGCATTAGTAACATTTTTTGTTTTGCTATGGTAACTATTTAATATTATTTCTCAGAACATATGCTTCAGCAATAAAAATAACAATACTTTTTCAGTTCACTCCTACAAATAACGCATGTACCAGAAACTATTTTAGTTTGTTTATCATCTGATAGTTCCTTTAACTACTTTTAATAGTCAACGCAACTACCCTGACTATGTAGTCACGCACAAATAGTTTCGCCAACTACTAATAGATAGATCAATTGAACTTCGATACTTTACTTCAACTAACTTTAAAATGGTGATTAATAGAAACATTATTGAATAATTCGCCTAATGTATTAACAATTATCAAAAGTTTGAAGACAAATGTGTAGTTAAGAATGCTAAGATAATATTATTATATTGCAATATACAGGATAAAGCGATCATAATTTTTACTTATTTAAGAAAATTTCTGTGTTTTTTAACCACTTTAAGTTTGCCTTGGAGAAATAGAAATTCAATTTTAAAAATAACAAATATTATCAGATTTTATTCTCCGTGTTGCATATGTAATATCCAAATTAATTGTTTTCATTAGACTATTGTAAAAGTTATTAAAAAAAATTATCGTGTACAAAATAAATTTTATATTTTATCAACACCAAACTATTTTAAGAATATGTCCAAGATATATTGTCAATATTTTTTACATAATTTTGCAATATGCTAATGTCAAAAAGGAGACAAACAGGATTTACTAATATTTCCTCAAAAATATTGTTGAAAAATGAATTGAAAATAATTGAAAAAAAATATATTACAAAGATTCTATAGTTTTTGTTTTTCAATTATTTTGGATATTCAATTTAGAAATATTTCTGAGAAAAAAAATTTTTTTTTCACGGATATTGACATACTTTAAAAATATTCCTGTTCGGAAATAATTGTAAAATATTTAAAAACCAGGGGTGCTGAACAAAAGTTTTACTCAAATTCATTTTTTTTCATTGAACTAAATAATTAGCTCTATGTGAGCAACGACTTTAAACTAAATTATACTGTAGGCGCCAAAAAAAGTATAGAACCGCATTGAGTATAATGAGTAGCTAGAAAACTACCTGGAGTCTGATCCTAAAATCCACAAACTTGAATACTAAACTATATGAGTGAACTGGCCGAAGCTCCGAAGACACCCCTCTATTCATGAATACTATACCTAGCATCTATGCTGTTCACACTATATATAATTTAAACACTCTTGAGGCCTACTCTTGAAGAAAACCTCACTGATTTAAACTCATGAACAAAACTGTCTGAATAATACTGCCACTCATACCATTGAATCATTCAACTCCATGAAATGTAGTCCCACTAGATGGTGCTATTAGTAATATCATATTTTAATATATGTCACCAGAAAAATTCATATAATCGTACATGAGTCGATATAATTAATTCTCAATTACTTAGAACTCTTTGAATTTTATAATATTAGACATTATTGATTTTTTTTCAAACTACTTTTTTGACTCGCTTTTTTTTGAATTTCATAATAAAATAAAATATGGTACAATCAGCTTAAAGGAATGCTGAGGTAGAAAAATTTGGTACGTTTTGAAATTTTGTAGGGTAATTTTAATAAATATTTATAATTAAAAAAAATTCATCTACTGGAAACCCTGCAGGACTATTTTTTATGAACGAATAGAGCGTTTCGTAAACGAATATACATATTTTTTTTTTTTGGAAATAATTATATATCACGTTCTCCAAAATTGTGAAAAAACAATTCGTTTTTTATTTACATTTGTGTATTGAACAAACAATTTGTTACAAACAAATAATTTTTCATGCTATATTTTTTTTTATATACTAAAAAAAAGAACTAAAAACAACCATGTGTTCTTTTTATGTGAAATAATTTTTTTCTATTTTTTATATAATTTATAGTGTTATGGTCGTATCTTCAATATTTATTAAGTTCAATTAATAACAATGAAGATAACCAGAACGAAAGAGATTAGTTCAAGTGCACGATATTTTTTAAAAATGTAAAAATACAAAAAAATAATTTCCAACAAAAAAAAGCACATGGTTGTCTTTAGTCCTTTTTTTAGTACTTAACGAAATATATAGCGCAAAAATCAGTTGTTTGTAACAAATTGTTTGTTCGATAAACAAATGAAAATAAAAAAAAAATTGTTTTCTCATAATTTTAGAAAACGTGATAAATAATTATAGAGAACGTGATTTGAAGATATAAGCTTCCTTAATATTATTTTTAGCAAAAATAAAACATTATTAATTAGAAAGTGCAATTCATAGCAATAAAAAATTTTTTTTAAGAGACAATGTTTTTTTAATTATTATATTCATCAAAGATAAGATTTCCAAAGAATTTGTTTGGTAATCTTATTACCAATGCATTTGTGTATAACAATTAAAGTAAACAATTTTTAAAAAATGTTGTTATGTAGCTTTTAAAAATAAAGAAAAACCGAATAATTAGGATAATTGTAAGAAAAAAAATAAAATTCTAGGTTCTTAAAAAAAACTGTTTACTTTAGAAATAATCGGCGTTCTTATATAAGCTTTAAACCGGGAAAAATTAACTAACTAACAAAAGCATACTTCATTTAAAACTGGGATGAACATTTTTTGTTAACGGACTATTCTTTATTCATGTATTTTGATAGAACTAAAATTTTTTTATTTTTTAATAATCATATTTTATCAGATAAACTTTTTTTTTTTTAATCATGCTTTTGATTCCGCTGACGTCCATGCAAGGGCCACTACCCGTTATTAGCCCTTTTGTCATCTCTAAATTAAAATTATAAATAATTTCGGTACAGTTCGAGGAAGGGAAAGGAATTATTTAGAGAAAATTTCTTGCTCTTTAAGGAGCTTTTTTCCAATTTCGGATATCTCAAATACTTTTGGAAATATTTGCCAAAAACTAAACTATTCTTATTTTTTTTTATTTAATTGTTCATAAATTTTACAATTTCTGCCGGCCCCTATGTTCTAATTGATCCATTAAACCGTTTTTCCAGAACAATCGATCAAACTCAAAGTTCAACATAGTTAAAACTTTTTTTGTTTTTTTTCCTCACAGTCACTAAGTAATTAATGCAACATTGTAAGAAAAATCAGAAGAAATATAACTTTTTCTTTATAATAATAATTACATAACTAACTCTTGCCCGTGGACTCTAAAAATGAAACAAAACAAGTTTAGCAAATATTTGTTTCGAGCTATTTCTCATGATTGGGGAATAAACGTGGCTTAAAAAATTTTTTGTCAGAAGATCTTTAAACTTGCGAGCTTCGAATAGTTTTTTTTTTTTTTTGTTTTGTTTTTTAATATTAGTATCTACACATCCAAAAAATTAAAGGAAAGAAACAAAAAATTTTAGAAATTTTCTAGTGATTTTCGGAAGGCTGTATTTTTGTAAAAAATAATCGTATCGAAAATTTAAAAAAGGAATTTGAAGCTTGAAATCTTTAGATTAAACAACTTTTAACAAAAATTGTTTTTTGAGTTATATTTATTGCGTAATCATAAGAAATAGCTCGACACGAAAATTTTCCAAATTTTTTGGTTTTGTTTTTTGAGTTACGGGCCCGGGAAATTTTTTTTCAAGCAAACGAATGCATATCCCTGTTAGAAAATTTATTCAGCTACAATTTGCTTTTCTTCTTATATCTGTATGACGATTTGTTGCTGAGATATCAGCCTTCAAATGGAAAAGGATATTTTTGTCTTCTATTATCGATCTCAGCAACTAATAGTTGTACGGTAATTTTAAAGACAGTATAACAAACTTGAATCAATTCCCCAGCACAAGCCTAATTTTCGATTTTTGGAAAAAAAAATTTTTTCTCATCCTTAGCAATGATTTGAAAAACGTACAAAAAAATGATTTTTATGGTTTTTAATCAATCAGCCGCTACTTTACAAATATTGATAAAATAGTTAATGTTGCCAGGCCAAAAAAAAAAAATTCCCGTCTTTATTTTCGTGAAATTTTGTAGAAAAAAAGCCCGTATTTTTCTTTTTTTCTTTTGAGCTTTTGTTCAGACTTTTTTTTTCGTAAAATTTTGTAGAAAAATTGCCCGATTTTTTTTTTTTAAAGTTTTTGTTTTTCGAAAAAAAAAATTTTCTATGTTATTCTTATCAGGGGGTTCGCATTTTTTTCTCTATTATACTCAAGTCCACGAACGGTACTATCTTTGTTGCATTTGTACAGTAAATGGAAACTCTGGCCGAATTTTTCTCTTAAACAAATCAATGTTATGAAACAATTAAAGCGCACTTCGCTAGACTAGATAGTAATGCATCAAAGTGCGGTCTGTGTTTTGTTTTGAGAGATTTTGTTTCCAAAAAAAAAACAAGCCGAAAATGTCTGATAACCCCTGTCATGGAAAATAGAAAAGTGTCATGCTGAATCTCTTCATGTTTATATAGAGAGCTCTAATTTTCACGAGCATATTTTTACATCTAATTGAAACTTTTGAACTTGTTTCCAAAAAAAAAAAAATCTGTCTATCGGTTGACCCTGCAGGCCAGCCCCAAAACTTTCCGCTGTTTTCGAACTTCTTGAGCTCGAATACATTATTGTGAATACATTTTCTACCTCTTCGAGCTCGAAAATACTTTTGTATGTTCATTGTTATCTAAAGAAACCGTCTTTTAGCATTTCTTTCTCCCACGATATCTCGCGAACGAATTAACCGATTTTGATGGTTGAAGCAGCAATCGACGCGTTTTATTAAGTTCTAGAGTTGATTTAATTTTGGAAACGTTTTATTGTCATTTTAAAGATATTCGTAAAAAACCGTTTTTTGTCATTGTTCCTCCGCCGATGTCTCTTGAACTAATGAACCAATTTTGCTGTTCGAGGTGGCGATAGGCGTGTCTCATCGAGTTCTAGAGCTGATTAGATTTTGGAGTTGATCGTTCGAGTCGTTTCTGGTAATTAAAAAAAAACTAAAAAAAAATTTTTTTTTTTTTGTAATCATCTTCGAGTCTACTTGATCGAATGATCTGAAATTTTCAGGAAAGTTGACGGCCAATGAACTCTTTCGGCTACCGCAAAAACGATTCAAAAAAAAAAAAACACACACACACACAGCTACTCGGACATCATTCTGAAAATAGTCTGACTAGCTTCCTAAGACCTCAAAACGTCGACATCTGATGAAAACTCGATTTCCGAAAATCGGGGTGAAAACAATAGCTTCCCGAATTTTGGAAAATTTATAATTTTTTTTGCGGAAAATTGAAAAAAATTTTTAACTTCCCGCTAAGAAAGTCGAAGATTTTCAAAAATTTCGGGAAGTTATTGTTTTCACCCCGATTTGCGAAAATCAAAATTCCAACAGATGTCGACGTTTTGAGGTTCTAGGAAGCTATTTTGACTAAATTCAAGATGATGTCCGAGTGTATGTATGTATGTATGTATGTATGTACGTACGTATGTAAATATTCTGTAACTTTTGAACGGATGAACCAATTTTGATCGTCAAGGTACCGTTCGGCGCGGCTTGTTAATTACTATAAGCACTGAAAATTTGAGCTGAATCCGTAGGGTACGTTCGGAGTTATTTCAAAAATGTTTTTCTTGATTAACTTTTAATTCGCTCGATGGATTGATTCCAAAATCTAATCAGCTCTAAAACTTTATAAGCCGCGCCGAATGCCACCCCAGCCATCAAAATCGGGTAATTCGTTCAAGAGAAACCGTGAATGAAAGAATTAAAAAAAAAAATTTTTTTTAGTTTTTTTGAAATTTCTCAAAAACGACTCGATAAATCAATTTTAAAATTTCTTTTTTTAACCACAAATTATTTTTCTTGGAGAGGAAATATGTAAATTACATCAAACTCATAAATGTAGACTTTGGAAAAAATTTTTTTTATTGTTCAAAATTTTTCGGGGGAACCGTCTTGCCCTTGGTTTCTCTTATCACTCTGAAACGTAGTAAGTATATCAAACTCCTGAAAATATGACGATAAAAAATAATTTTTTTTTGATAAATTTTAGATTTAAATTACTCAACTGTTAAACCGCGAAATTATTTGGAAATCATTCTAGAATTACAATACATGAATATATTTTCAACATAGAAAATTTAATTGTGGGTTAAAAATTTCGTTGAAAATTTTTTGGTTGTTATACTATATATAATCTCAATTATTATAGTTTGTATAGTTAAATCATATATAGAGAGAGGGGAGGTGGGCAAAGCGGGGTATGGTGGCAAAACGGGGTATCCTAAAAGATTTTTGTTTAAATGTTCTTCAAATATTCTAAAATAACTTTTGTAAATATAGTTGAGCATTGTTTAGAATTTTACTTCACACCGTTTTCGACAAATTTTTTTTTTATAAAAAAATATTATAAAATCAATTTGATTTTTTTTTTTATGAATTTACAATATTACAAGAAAAGAGCTCCAAGAGTCGAATTACTTCAGATGCATTTCAATAATAACATGAAACTATTAACAATTTTTAAAATATTGTAATTTAATTAACTTAAAATAATTTTTTAATCATCACCTAAAGCAATTTATATAATTGCTTTTTTAAGAATATCTTCTTTAGAATTAAAACAAATTTAAATCATTAACTTTAGAGTTGATAATAAAAAGTGATGATCAAATAAAAAATTAACAGTTTAAAGTCGGGAGTTGAACTTTTTCAAAAATCGTAAGTGTCAGTCGAAAAATGTTAATGAATTGTTTTATGATAAAAACTATTAATAATTTGTTTTCTTGTTCCTGTGCATCTAATAATTATATGAAATGCAATTTTTTTTTTGTAAATTACTTATACAAGAAAATTCAATTACATTAAATTTATTAAATACCTAGAAATTTTTTTTTTCCATCTTTTTCTTGGGGGTACCTCATTTAATCCGCAAAAAATGAAAATTTTATTTTTGACGGCAAATGAAAATTTCTATTATATACTTTGAATATCATCGAATAATAAAAGATAGTATCTAACGTATTTGAGTCCCCGAAAACTTAGTATTTTTTTAAGTACCCCGTTTTGCCCCCCTTCGCTATATATATATTAGGGTCATTGGTTTTGAACGACAATTTTTTTTTTCTCTCCCACTTGAAAATATTGTTATCGACATTGAAATAAAAATTCCCTGCAAGTTTCAGCCCTTATTTTAATTTGAAGTACTTTATATTTGATTTTGAAGTTTTCCCATATAAAATGCATAGAAAAGTTGGGATTTTTTTTTAATTCTCTATAACTCAGCCGCCTTTTAAGTTATCGGATCGCCGTTCGCGGCATTTTGTAGGTAATTTAATACTCTTCAAAAGTCTCCGTAATAATTTTACTCGGACTCTAATTGTTTTTTCTGTATTGGTTCTGAAAATAATTTTTTTAATAATAATTTGGGTTTTTAGTTAATATTAACTAAATAACGAAATTCACAGAAAAAATGCAGATAACGATTTTTTAGGAAATTTTATTCGCTACAAAAAAGGTCCTTTTAGTTAAGTGGCTCAAGTTCTTCGTTCACGTGATATAAGGATTTTAGTAATTTTGTAAATAAAATATTTGTCAAAAATTTTTCCAAAGTTCATCAATTTGACCCCATCTGATATTAATGATTGGATTAAATTAATGAAAGGAAAATTATTTACTGATTTAAAATTGAAATTAAATAGCATTTAGTGGAATTTTTTGACAGTCTTAGTTTACAGTCTAGTAAAACATATATTTTCTTCAAGAAAATTAAAAATTTAAGTTAAAATGTAAGAAAAAACGGTGAAAAAGAATAAATTTTTTTAAAAATATTTTTTTCGAAAACTACATTTAAACGTGAAGAAAATAACCACTGCCGAAATGAAATTACGATAATTCAATCAGGAGTTATGAATTTCTGAAAATTACTTCATCGTTATTTTTTGGCGATTTTCAAAAATCCACATCTCCAAGGTTTTCGAAAATTAACGGCTAAAAATATAGGATTAAGTGTCTTTTTATATGTACAAAAACATATGAAAAATTCAACCGGATCAAAAAATATGATTTTTAAAATCAGGTGATTTGGCATGGAATGACCCATATATTAGGGTGTTTAAAAAAAAAAAAAAAAATTTTTTATGGCATCCGAAAATTGAAAGTATACCTGAAAGTAAAAATTTTAATACTAATGCAAGCTGTAAATAACGATATTAAGGTTTATCCCTCACTCGACTTTTCTATTTTTCATTTAAATCACACGGGAAAAAAATTTTATTTTTTTAGAATTTTTCAGCTCACAAACCAATGCACAAAAAGTCTCTTATCATTTTTCGATAAATCCAACTGTTCAAAGGTTAATTGAGCTTAAAGTCAAATTTATAGAAAATGTTGAGATCTTTCGACTTTTCCGCCGAAAATATCAGTCTTATCACAAAATGTCATAACAACTCTATTGTAGGTGATTTCATTCCTTACAAATTATTATAAATAAAGTACTTCGGAATTCCGCATTGTTTTCTACTTATTTTCCTTTCAATTTTAATATCTTGAAAAAGTAGTTTCCTGATTGATTTTAATAGCTTGACATTGGAATGGAAATAATTAGAAAATATTGCGGAATTTCGAAAAACTTTATTCGTAATAATTTGTAAGAAATGAAATTACCTACGAATAAGTACTCATGACATTTTGTGATAAGACTGATAGTTTCGCCGGAAAAGTACAAAGATCTCAAAATTTACTATAAATTTGACTTTAAGCTCAAATATCCTTTGAACAGTTAGATTTATCAAAAAATGATAAAATACTTTTTTTTTTTTTTTTAGTGTTAAATTTCCTACAAAAGAATTAATCGTGCATAGAAATCTGTTGATTGGTTTGTGAGCTATAAAGTTTAAAAAAAAAAAAAAAGATTTTTTTGCGTATTATTTAAATGGCAAATAGAAAAACGGATTGAGGCAAACCGTAATATCATTATAAAGAGCTCGGATTGGTATGAAAATTTTCATTTTCAGATATACTTGTAATTTTTGGATACTATAAAAGAAAAAAAAATAATTTTATTTTTGATACGCCCTAATATTTTTTTTTTATATTTATATATACAATATTCTTAGTTCAATAGGGTCGGGAGGGGCAAAAGGGGGTACCTATGGAAATACTAAGTTTTCGATGACTAAAATACGCCAAATCTTTTTGTTTTTAATGATATCCAAGATAAATAGACAAAATTTTTAGCTGCCGTTAAGAAATAAAATGTCTACTTTTGGCAGGCAAAAGCGGGTACCCTTTAAAAAAGTTGAAAAAAAAAAAAATTTCTGAAAGTTGATCAAATTTCATTAAATTAAATTTTTTTTTATGTAAAATACATACAGAAAAATTACATTTCACATCATTGGTGGATACGAAGGGAGAAAAAAAATTTTTTGTGGAGCAGAGAGGCCCCCCTCCAAAAAATGATATTTTTTTTTTTTTTTTTTTTTTAATTGAATTCTTATCAATTAAAAAATAAAATATTATTTTCAAATATTTTTAGTGGCCAAATTTGCCCAAACTACAGAAAATCAGCCGAAAAATGAATTAACATTTTAATTTGACGATAAAAATATGAAAGAATCGTTTTTTCGATTTTTTGGCTGGTCCATTTTACCCTAGATATCATGCGTAGGGCTGAAAATGTTTAAAAATATCGGATATACAGTAATTAGAAGAAAAAAAAAAAATTTTTTTTTCACCAAATTTTGGGGGTACCCCGTTTTGCCTACCCTACCCCCTTGTGCCTCCCCCCTTCTCTTATATTATTTTACCCTATTCGAAAATTTACTATACATTTTTTTAAATTATACTCAGGTAAAATAAGATTTTACTAAAATTTTAGAAAATTTTGTACAATAATTTTCTTACTGGCAGTTTAAATTAATTTGTTTTATTAACTTCGCCAATAGCTCAAATTACCCCCCCCCCCATTTAAAGTCTATCCTACCAATATTCCTTACTCAATAATATTCATAAGCATAGTTTATTAAATGGTCATCTTTTAAATAACACAATTCATGTCAATATTATTATGAGCACCATCTAGCGGAATACTGGCTCGTGCAGTTGAATGATTCAAACGCTGTGAACTAAACGTTTTACTCACGAGGTTTTGTTCAGATGTTTAATTCGGAGGTTGTCTTGAGTTATTCCTAACATAAGTATTTCGTTCGGTTCAAGTCATAATATGGTAGCGATAAAATTCACACCTTTACACTCACGCCTTTCCGTTAACCCTATTGAACACGAAGGTTTTTACTCACCGACATAAAACAACAGACTGAATTTTTTTAAGATCGGAACGAAAAGATAGTATCCTAGGCCGAATACTCATCGTATCGTGATACGATCGGTCTTCACAAAGGTTTTTTTCAACTACCTAAGTATTGGTCATTGAACTAAATGTATTTTGTTCATGAATTTTACTTGATTGAATCACAGCCGTGATTCAATCAGCACCCCTGCTTAAAACTAACAGGATATGAAAATTCAATATGGGAATAAAGCATTAGAAGCACTGTTGAACTGTAATTTTTTAACTGGTTCCGTAGCGTAGCGGTATTATCGTTGGTCTCTCGCGCGTGTAGAATGTTTGGTGTTAGGTTTAGATCTTCTCTAGGGTAGTGGCGAAAATCCGATTCTCAGAGAGAAGAGCGAACCTGTAGGTATGATATTAATATGTTGATGCAGTATAAATGTAATTACCCTTGTACTTTACTTGAATTGAGAATAAAAAAAAAAATAATTTTTTGAATTTATCATTGTTCGAGGCGCTAAACTAATATAGTAGCTCAAACCATAAATTCTTAATAGTGGTTACTATATTAATATTGTGATGATTATAATATCCAATTAAGCTTGCTAACTATATAAGTATAGTTGTCATAACAATTTTCTTCTGGACATGCTGAATAAGAAACTAATATCTATCAGTCAACGAAACTACAGCTGATAGTAGAGGTCTCCCCTCGACTTCATTATACACGCACGCGACTTTTCTTGACCTATTTTCACGCTGTCAACGAGACCCTCGGCATGGCTAAAACCTTACACATAGGTCACGTGGTCTACTGGACCCTCTACGCGACTAAAAAAACTATTTCACGCGGTCACTTCGACCCTCTACGTGATAAAATCTTATAATTAATTCACGTCGTCTCCTGGACCTTTACGTGATTTTAACGACTAATTGTTCGATTCAGCGAGGAATGCCCTATATGTATGGGGCATTTCACGCCAAATCGAACACTTTAGAACCCGACCCCCTTCGATTTGGCTGGAATTTTTTATCATTTTTTACCCCATCAAAAACATTTCTCAAAATTTCCTCAATTTTCTTCACCCAACAAAAAAAAGTTATGAGTTTAAAAAAAAAAAGGTTTTTTCTTTTCAATAAGCTTTAAATTTTTTAAAAATTAACTTTTCTGGACGATTTTTTTTTTTCAAAATTTCGTTTTCAAATGTACTGTTTGGAAAATTATATAAAGCTTTCTTCATCGCTTTTCTTCGAATTTTCGGAAAAAACGAGGATTTCTTAATAATTATTATTAAAAATTGTTTTTTTTTTTTTTTGTTCATGAAATACTTGGACATTTTTTAAACTCCTCAAAAGTTTTTAGAGGGATGTCTTTAGATTTCCATTTATTTTAAATTGAAATAAAAATTTTTTTTCAACAAAGCTTATTTCTTAGAATACCATTCTAAAATTTCATAGGGGTCAGCAAAGAACCTTAGAGATTAGAAAAAAAATTCATACAAAAAATTGGTAACTACCGAAAAAATTTTGATTTTTTTCCGCAAAAGTAAGAAAAAAAAATAGAAGACAACTTTAAATAATTTTTTTTGTATTTTATTGTAAAAAAATAACATTTTAAAACAAACAATCAATGGTTGGTAAATTAATTCAATATTTCGACAAGAAATTTTAAATTAATTAGACATAGTAGTAATTAAGAATTAAAACAATGAGATCAGTAATCAAAAGGATGATAATTGTATTTTGAATAAAATTTAGTGAGTAATATGGGATAAAGTGTACATGAATTAGAGAAAAATAGACAACTCAAGTCCAAAGTATAAATGTTAGGTTTCAAAGTACAAAGTCAGATGGATAAAGGATACTGTAATAATTATACCTGATGCAACGCGTGTCTAAGTGAGGGTGTGCGCGCCCGCGCGCGTGTTTGCCTGTGTGTGTGTGTGTGTGTGTGTGTGTGTGTGTGTGTGTGTGTGTGTGTGTGTGTGTGTGTGTGAAGCCCAGGGGATTAAATTTTAACTGATACTAGTTTGTCATGAGAAGGATCCAGGCGATCGATTAGTTGTCATAAGTAAAATCCAAGAAATGAATAGCTTGTCATAAGTATAAAGTCTATGGGACTAAGTTTTATTTATGAAGCCCGAGGGACTTAATCGTGAGTGAATGAAGTCGAGAAAGCCCATTAGTTTAAGAAAATAGAAGTCCGAGTGACTCAGTTTTAATCATAATTAAAGGGACTCATAGTTTCAAGGTAATAAAGCCCATGGCACTTAGCTCAGGGTAATACAGTCCGGGGACCTTAGTTATTAACCTTTCGTTACTCCCGTCCACTCGCCCGACGATTTTCATCACGTGGCGAGCACTGTGCCGCCCATGCTAAATGAAATGCGACGTTGCTAAATCATAATGCTATTATGAATTGTTTCTTACAATAACAACAGTACGTTTGGCAACGTGGATACAAAAATTGAATCGACGATTTAACTCGCACAATGAGCACTGTGCCGCTTTTTCACATTTTTGTTATACATAAATATACTTTTTTTGTATTTAAAATGTATATTTTTTAATTATACACATATTTAACAAAAATATAGATTTCAAAGAGAGAATCGGTTAAGTATAAAGTCACGAATACCCATACAGTAACTTTTATTGCATTTTTTGTCAAAAAGGCGGCATCACGCTCATAGCGCGAGTAACGAAAGATTAAGGAATAATAGGCCAGGAAACAAATTTCAGTTCAATAGTTATACCAAGTATAATAAAAATGAATTTTTACTAAAATTAATAAAATTGTATACAATAATTTACAGTAAACTCTATAAAGTTCCGCTGTGAATAGTTCCGTTCTTCTCAATGTTTTCCCCTTCTTTTCAATATTTCCCCTTCGTTCGCATGACATTAGGCAGAGCATATTTAGATGTATGAGAGCGTATGTGTGAGGTCGATAAAATAGTTATTTTGTAAACCAGATTAGCCTTATCATGATAAAAAAATTAACGTAACCTCTGCTGTATCATTATAAGTATTAGTAAACATGTAGTGTATATTATAAAAATAGATATTCATTTAGTTATTAATAATTATTCTAATACTACAAATTTTAAGTTATCAATATAAAACAAATATTGAAATTTCCCGGGCACTATTTCAGTGTATTGGTGAGTTCCCATTCTTAAGATTCATTTGTTTATAAAAAATAAGCCACGCCTATTTAAGATCTACTTTGAATAGTTTCCTACCCCCGAGATCGAAACTTTATAGAGAGTTTACTGTAACTCCTTATCACTTCCACTCTTATAAATTTTCAACGATCATGATTCCACATAATTTAATATCTCCGGTTCTGGAAAACTGAGTATATCTTCCAGGAACGCCCTTATCAATCAACAACTATTAAAAGGGGTGAACAGACTTTATAAGTCGGAAAATACTTTTTAATGCGTCTCGTTTAGTGTTTGAAGCACTCATTCAATTTAACTACCAACGTACTTAGCAGTTCGTCCAGTTGATGAGTACGGATTTCGTCTGTCATGATTTCTTGGCTGGTTCTTGTCTATAGTTCAGCAAGAACTTTCTTGTGCTAGCATAGGTTCACTTAAGTAAATCTTGTTTATGACTATTACTTAGTTCCTTCTGAAGTGCTCTGCAGAGTTCTGCTTTTTGCATAGGTCTATTGTAAGGAAGAATCTCTATTATAACAATCAAACTTTCTATTCCTACTTCTTGGCCTATCAACCTTTAGTCTATTATGGAAAGACGTTTATTCTTTTTGCTGAATAGAGATTGTCTTCAACTACTGTAGTCTTATTATTCAATCGTCAAATCAATACGGAGAAAAAAAAATAGTAACTATCACTGCGCAGAACAATTATTTAGTCAATGTAATAAATGTAGGTTTAGTGAAATATGCTTCTACTATAATTACTTTTTTTATCTAAACAAACTCATTGACTGGATTACTGTTCTTTGTAACAATGGTTATCATTGTTTTTTCTTCATGTATTGTCTGTCTTTTTAAAATTATCAGCAATTCTAATTCCATAATCATATCGAATTAAAAAAAAACTATAACCTGACAGTTGGTCCGAGGACAATTGATCTGCGACAATTGATACGTGACAATTGATCCGCTGACAGTTGATCCAAACGACAATACATACAATATTATTGGTTGCACACGTTAGTATCCCCGAATGAAATATCTGTTGAAGTCTTTCCAGAGAGTAAGCCGCCATCGATATCCGTCGAAAATTTGCAGTTTTTAATGATAATTCGTAGTAACAGTAAGAGATCTGACTCGTTTTCTAAAAGTGGGAATGAAAACTGATGGTGACTTACTCTCTGGGAGAACTATAAATATGTGAACACAAACATGTGCAATGGTAATATTCTCTTTTTTCAAAGATTTGTGTGTATGTGTAATAACAATAGTACGTTAAGGGGTGGGAGGGAGGTTAAGATTAGCATTTTTGGAAGTTCGGATTTTTTTTTTGGTTTTTTTATAGTTAAACATTTCAAGAATATTGTCCTAAAATTTCAAGTCAATCAGAGCAACCCTTGCGTTACCCTCCCCTAAGTTAAAAAAAAATTTTTTTAATCAACTTTTCAGGGGAGCTTTCTTCTCCCAGGGAGATTTTTCACCCACTCCTTAACTGGTAAAAAAAAAATTTTTTTTTCAATTTTATTTTTCTAAAACTTCGAACGCATTTTCCTCGGAACTACTTTTTCAAAGTCCGTGAGCACTGCTATTCGAAAACTGCATTGCCGACTCATTTCAAACTTGAGACACACTTTCTACACATGAAATATTAGGGTTACAAATAAGTTTCCGCCGTTTTTTAACACAAATTAAATATTTATTATAGAAGAACGGTAATATAAATTTATTTAAAATATTGCCTATCACTTGAAACCACTTTTTCCCATCTCTCAGGCAGCATTCGAATCCCACGTCTGAAGAACTCCTTGTCTTTTGAGGCTATCCACGAATCAACCCAATTTTTGGTATCCTCATAAGATGTGAACCGCTGCGCCTTCAGAGCATGTGCAATGAACCGGAACAGGTGATAATCGGACGGTGCAATGTCTTGTGAATACGGCGGGTGGGGTAACACTTCCCAACCAAGTGTTTCCAAGTACTTTTTCACGGGAGCCGCAACATGTGGACGAGCATTGTCATGCAGAAGAATAATTTTTTCGTGTCTAGAATAGTATTGAGGGCGTTTTTCCTTCAGAGCTCGGCTCAATCTCATCAATTGTGTGCGATAGAGGGCTCCAGTAATTGTTTCGCTCGGATTAAGCAACTCATAACACACTACACCTAGCTGATCCCACCAAATACACAGCATAAGTTTTTTTCCGTGAATATTCGGTTTTGCTGTTGATGTTGACGTGTGGCCAGGTAATCCCCATGATATTCTTCTTTTTGGATTGTCATAATGTATCCACTTCTCATCACCAGTTATGATACAATGTAAAAAACCCTTTTTTTTTTATGTCTAGCTAGCAGCATTTCACTTTAGCATAATCGGCGTTCAATATCTCTCGGCTTTAATTCGTACGGAACCCAATTTCCTTGTTTATGAATCATTCCTAATGATTTTAAACGATGTGAGACTGCTTGCTGAGTGACTTCTAATGTTAGAGCAGTTTCTTTTTGTGTTTGAGATGAATCTTCCTCCAATAATTCCTCCAATACTGCATCCTCGTAAATTTTTGGCCTTCCACTGCGATCTTTGTCTTCTACGTCGAAATCACCGTTTTTAAACTTTTGAAACCACTCTCGACACGTTCTCTCACTCAAAGCACCCTCACCATATGCTTTTACGAGCAATTGATGCGCCTCAGCAGCAGATTTCTTTAAATTAAAGAAGTAAACTAATATTTCCCGCAAATGACGCTTACTTGGCTCAAATTTTGACATTTTCAACTTATAAAAATTATATTTTACCAATATAAAATCAATGATATTAATAGGTTATGTTGTTCTTGAATGTCCAAACTATTTTTAAGCCGGTTATCATCTGCGAAAGCTAACCGAAACTCCGTGCCGCGCCATCTACAATAAAACGGCGGAAACTTATTTGTACTCCTAATACCTCCCCCCAACGATAAGTTTTAGAATTTTTTTTTTACATAACGGGGGTTTCCGACCACAAAATGGCACAATTTTTCGTAAAAAATAGCAGTTTTTACATTAGATGACCACAAAAAATTAAATAATTAAAAAAAAATAATCAGAGATTGTTAGGGGGAGGATTTAATGATACTTTGACTAAATTTCGATGGTTTTTTTATTTTAAATGATTTCCAGCTGAGAGTCAGTGCTCACCGCAAATTGTCTATTTTAAAAGAAGTTCTTGGAAAAGCTCGGTCACCGGCTTGTTTGTGGATATTTTCGCATGAAAAAATTACTTAATGTTGTTGAATCCATACTTAATAATGTTCAAAAGGTTTCAATAAATTTGCTCAATCCATACGTCTAAAAAAAATTCGTAAAATAAGCGTTTTTTTTTTATGCTTTAACCTTTACCCCCCCCCCTCCCCCCCCCCCCCATTAACACACCCACGCTTGCAACGGTACTGAAAAAATGATCTAATGGAATTAATTCGCACCAGAATTACGTACTCTAAGAATAAACTGCCACCAAATTTTATATCATTCGGTCAATTGTTGTTCCGATTAGTTGCGTCTTAAATCAATTATCATTGGATAAATTGTCGGCGAATCAATTACTGCTCGGAGCAATTGTCGACGGATGAATTATCTGCGGATCAATTTTCGCAGATCAATTGTCACTGATTAATTGTCTGTAGTTCTACGATCGTGATGAAAAGTCACCAATGACTTTTCATCACACAGAAAACAATCGATTATTTTGAACAAACTTTTAAAAATCTTTTGATAGTAATTAGACGCTACTTGCAAATAAGTTTTTACACTATATAATGTGATTAGAAAGGTATCAGTGTCAAATGACTATAGTCTAATCTTTATGAAAATTTGTAATAAAGTGGTCAATTTTTCAATTCCATTACCGCTATTTTTATTGATTTCTCGATTAATTTACATTCAAATATCGATGATTGTGAATCCACTAACTTTTTCTGAAAGAAAATTTACATATTCAGAAAAGTGCGAGTGTAAAGTAGGTATATATTCGGCTTAAAGTTAAGAAAATATTGTACTGTGTAACTAAAAATAGTTCAAATTTCGTTGTTCTAGTATTTTAAAACTTCATTTTTACCATATTTTATTGGCTTACGGATTCTTCATTAATTGAATCTACTAAAATAACTGTCAAAATTGCATCTCTCATTTTATCGTAACAAATACACACCAATCCTTTCTAAAAATCAAATTCTTCAGACTTTTTATAAATAGTCAAAGATCGATACGATTATTAGTTATATCTTTTGTTTTCAGATAAGAGACGCAAGTAATTGTTATGGAAGCAGTGGTGAAGATGATGAAAATGACAGCCTGGGTGGATACGTACATCCTGAGATTAATGCAGCATTGAATACTGTATTGTATGTTGGACTTGGTACCACAGCGCTGGGCCTTGTTATTTCTTTTATTGGTACTGGAGAAAAAGGATTTCTGAGTCCAGAGCTAAGACTTATTGGTCCAAGCTTACTGTGTGCTGGACTTCTTTGCTGTCTTTTGCGAGTTCTTCTATGCATATGTTTATGTCATTGTTTCAAAAACTGTCAATGGAAAGCTTGCCCAGTTGTTATTGTTGGCAAGGAAACATTAAAGAAAGGAAGTGTTGGCTCACCATCCAGACGAGAACAGCCTACAACATCGCTTTTACCTCAATGCTCTAATCAAATAATCAAAACATCATCGATGGCAGAGAAAATAACTCATCCATCATCATATTCTGTATGTTCGGAAGCTGGAAAAGGACACGAGCTTCTACTTTTACCGTCTCAATTACTAGAGTAATTAAACTTTTTGACAAAACGTTCGACAAGAAAAGTTCATTAACCGTAACTTGAGTAGTCATTATGTAAAACTAGAATTAATTTGATCATTTAATAAATATAGATCTATGTTAATAATTAGAAAACAATCAATGTTTGTAAATTGTGTAATAAATTATTACGGCAAAAACTTTTTATATAGCTTTACATTATGGTAAAGAATAATTCTAAATATAAATTACTGCCAATCTATACAAAACAAAAAAATAGCGTTTCATCTCTCGTTTATAATTTAATCTCATTAAATAAACAAGAAATTGGAATAATGTGATCTACGCCGCCTACTTTATTTTTTAGCGAAAGTACCTGGGAAAAAAGTTTTATAAAATTTGATGAAATTTCACAAAATTTTATGAAATTATACTAATGAAATTTGGTGAAATCCTGTAGAATTTTATAAAGTTTCATGAAATTTTATACAATTATAAATAATTTTATAAAATTGTATAAGAATTTATAAAGTTTTTATAATTGTTATTGAGATCCCAACACAGAAAAAAAAAATGTTAAAATTTACTCGAATTATCAATACTTTTTATTGTTTCAAACATTATTGCGTCGCCCGGGAGTGATTTTGTTGTATATTATAAGGTACTAGGTTAAAATATATGATTTATCTGTGAAAATATACTTATGATCAAAGATGGAGAGTACATGATAAACATATAGTTTTTAAAATTTCCAATAGTTAAAATTATTATCGTGAATTCTATAGGTTTCATTTGCAGGATGATATTTTTTTAGACTGACTATGGTAAAAATTTAAACTTAGACCATGAATTTTAAAGTTTCAAACAATAAAAATCTCCAAGTCGATATATATAATGTCATAGTCGATGGTTATTTTATTTTGTGCAACCACACTAATCATTATTGTTCTAAATCCTCATTTTTATAATTTGAAATATTAAAAATATATATATATATATTGTTTTTTCGTTCTATTTTATATTTGTGTATTTTGACTTTTTACTTCTGGATTTTACCGTTGCTCTCGTAGTACAAGATTACATTCGGGTTTGTGATTCCATCCCCTCCCTCGCTCTTCTTACATTGTCTGTTTTCTTATCGTCGTGCATCTAATTGATTGCATCCTTGTCTGTATTAAGAATAACTGATTTAGTCAGTACAGTATATAGTTGTTCAAATTTTTATATAAGAAATCATCAGAAAAATTTCAGTCAACTCACGGACTCGAACCGCTGAACCTTTCGCGAACAGAGTTGTTACGTCCAGAATGACAAACAAAAGTTATTCAGCCCCTTAATTTTGAGTCAAAGCACTTAAGCCATTTACTCGGGTAGCGGGGACCTCGCTATTTAGTATCGAGTATCTAAATATACGGAAATATATAGCACAAGGTGGATGGGTGTGTCTTACCACTAGATAAATAAACAAATAATTGAACTAACAGTTCATTTATTCAAATATAATAGATGTCAGAATACAAGATTTTTGGCTGAGCTGGAGACCAGGTTGTTGGTTATTAATTTACTTGAAATAAGTTGTTGTCAGCTGGCTTAATTGTTGACTATGATTCTTGAATTTTGACAATTGTTGGTTTAAATGAGCAAAGGATTTTTACCTATACTGGGTAATTGACAATATGTCTGAATATACTTCTCAAAATTTCCTTTAATATGAGTAATTGAGTTAGAACTTGATTATTTCAAACCGAACTCCCGAGTAAAAACAGAATGCCACCGCACCACCGCCGCAACACCGCTGCACGGCTTTTTAAGCGCCGCACCACCACTGCACTACAGCCGTCACAATTCTGATTATTTTACAAGTGCCGCATCACGACCGCCGCACCACCGCCGTGACAAGCAAAGAGTTCGTTTATTCGCTGCACTACTGCCGCACTACAGCCGTGACGAGTAAAGAAATTTCTATTCGCCGCACCACAGCTGTGATATTTAGTCGTAAATTACTTTTTATTTTATATAATAATTATTTATGTCCATTAATCTATCGGATAACTCTATATAAATGATAGTTTCTCTTATTATTTCACAACTAATAAGTTTTTTAATTGCTAATTACAACAATTTTTTATAAAATATTTATTTCTCTCACCATGAACCGTAGAATCTTCAATTATTGATTATTTTATTCTGTAGTACAATTGAATAATTAAACAAACTTCTCAATTCGTTAATTTTCATAATTAGTGATTACAAAACACATCGCCAAATAGTTATATTCATATGCGGTTTAAATTAGTGAATACATCAGTTATCAGTTATTGTAAAATCAAAGTTTTATACATATTATACAGAAATAATTTCTAATTATAATTAAGGTAATTTACTATTTAATATTTTTTATTTCTATTTTCGGGGCAACAAACTTATTACTTACTGAGCACTCATTTTTTAAATACGTGATAAATTAATTTGAGTCATTCATTCGAACACTACGAACCATCTTCCATTTTACACAAAAAATTTTACAAACAAAAATTTTAAAAACTTAACTTTTTAAATATATGTTCATTGGAAACAATTTGTGTATCCAGGTGAAAATATTTGACCTAAAATTTTTCATTATTAGCAGATTATAATTTTAAACAATTATTTCTTATAAATATATGTAAAGGAAGCTCGTAATTATTCCATAGTCAATATAAATATCTATAAACGATCGTTTAGGTCACCTAACTTCAGTATGTATTAGTAATTTTTTTTTTATAATTAATATGTTCTAAAACTTCCCTTCGGAATAATATTTACTCCGGGGGATTAAAGAAATAGAAAATCATCCACTCCGGGTTCATTCCACGTTTACTACGCAAATTTTTTACAGTGTAGGCATAGTAATTAATCACCTAGGAAAAACGAGTTACACATGACCATATATGAGCTTATATACCATATATAGAGCTTATATACATTTTAAACAATTTCATATATAACTATAAAACCAAAATTACACACATCACAATTACTTGCATACAAGATTTTATAGCGCACAAATAAAAAATAAATTTTTTTTTGTTATTATAATAGGTATATAGTATACTAATAACAGATTTTCAATTATATTTTGCCGTTTTGAAAGTGATGTATTCTTTCAATTTTATATAGCACAAGTTAACCTAGTAGTCACTGTCAGTAGCGTAGCCTAGTCGTTAGTGCGTTAGTCTTTCGTTCGTTAGGTCCCGGGTTCGAATCCCACTAAATCGTGTGCGGTTAGTTAATAATTCTAGCATTTTTTCTCGGAATAAAAAATTTCTACTAGATTTAGAAATTAAATTAATTAGATATCTAATAATTCCCGCATTACAAAAATGATTGAAAAAAAAAAAAAAAAAAAAAAAAAAAAAAATACAGAAATCGGGAAAGTATTTTTTTTAATTTAGTTGAAATTTCTATACATAGCTATGTGTATATTGGAAATTTTAATATATGGCCATATAATGCACTTTTCTCGGATTATTTATTATTCATTGCATGGTAAATTAATTAATTAATCATAAAATATTTTGGCATATATATGCTATTTTTTTTGTGAAACTGGGGCTATACTTAGCATTGGTTCGGCGGTACTGGAGGAATATATTTTTAGCGTGCGGCGGAATAGTCCGCCAAACGGCGGTCGTTCGGCGGTATGGTGCAGCGGTGGTGCGGCGGTCGATACAAATTTATAATTTTTTCGTAAAAAATAATAATTTCATTTTTACTCGGGCTAATTTAGTTGTTGATTTATTGTAATAAATAAATAAGAGAAAAATTAAAATGACTTTTTTTGAAGTAATTCTATTGAAATCGACTTTATTTCTGACGATTCAAACAAAGGATTAAGCCCTGACAAGCACACTTGTTACAAAGTACCCACCTAAAAATTTTATTTCGTTATAATTCTTTGTGTATATTTAACGAGGGCTCTTTTGTTAAATATAGATAGATAAATAGATACAAATAATATTGTATCTCTTTTATAGAGAAGTTTCTCAGCTTTAATTTGAAAAAAAAAATAGTTCTCTAATTTTATTAGGGACCAAGATATTTGAAAATAAAATATAATGGGTACTTTTCACCCTCAATGCCTAAACAGGTATACCGTTTAGATATGTGCTTGTCAGGGGTTAAATATTTGTAAACAACAAAAATGTGCCGGTTCAAGAGCTTGATAATAATGGGCACAAGGGACTGATTTGCGCTGATTCTTGTATGCTTGCATCATAGACGAGGGGAGATTTGTGTGACCTAAATTGCATCATTGTCGGGGACTCAAAATTTATGCAGCAATGCAATCTTTAGCAGAGAAAAAGAATAAGAAGATAGAAATTCTAAGAAGGCTCATACAGGGGGGGGGGGGGCACTAACGGGGAGCTGCGTAAAGCAAGAAACTGCGCGCGCTGATGGTAGAAGCTTCTGGAATAATGATCAAGGCAAAAAAAAAATCTGGGCGTCGGTTGGCCCTGCGGGCCAGCCTTAAATCTTCTCGCTGTTTTCAAGCTCAAGGAGCTCAAAAACATCACTGTGAATATATTTTCAAGCTCTTCAAGCTCGAAAATGCTATTACATGCTATTATTTTTTTATGAGCTTTTCAAGCTCTAACAAGTTACGTTTTATGCTAAAGTTTGAAAAGTTAAGAATCGAAAATTATTTATGAAGAAGCGGCTGTTCAATTTTTATTTCCGAAATAAATGTATTGAAGCAGAAATCAATGTCAGTGATCAAAATCGAGATTTGGATGAGTTTTGACTTAGGTCAGAGCAATAATATATGAAATATCCGAGAAAAAACTGAGTTTTTTCAATTTCTTGCTGACAATATAATTAAATCTAAAGAATAAGTTAGATGACAATATATGATGATCGAAAGAGACTATAAAGAGAAAGAGTTGGTATGATTTCAGACAACATTTTGTTATTTTTTTAACTTTTAAACACCGATAGCTTTTGAACTAATTAACCAATTTTTACGATTGAGGTAGCAATTGGCGCATTTTCTTGAATTCTAAAGCTGATTAAATTTTGAAATCGATTGGTTCAGCCGTTTCCAAGATATTGGGAAAAACCCGTTTTTCACCATTTCTTTCTCCAAAGATATCTCTCGAACGCCTTAACCGAATGAGATAGTAAAGGTGGCAATCGACGCGCTTTATTAAGCTTTAGAGCTGATTAGATTTTGAAATTGATCGGATGAGTCACTTCAAAGAGAAACGGAAAAAACCGTTTTTTACCATTTCTTTCTCCAACGATATCTCTCGAACGAATTAACCGATTTAGATGGTTGAGGTCGCATTCGACGCGGCTTATAAAGTTCTAGAGCTAATTGGATTTCGAAGTCGATTGTTCCACTCGTTTCTGAGAAATTAATAAAAAACTAAAAAAAAAATTTTTTTTCCCGTAATTCGCAAATATTTCCGAGTCTACTTGATCGGATGATCTGAAATTTTCAGGAATGTTGATGGCCAACAAGCTCTTTCGATTGCCAACTTAACCATCCAAATCGGTTGATTAGTTAAAAGTTATAGACCATTCACACACACACACACACACACACACACACACACACACACACACACACACACACACACACACACACGCACGCACATACAGACACTCGGACATCATTCTGAAAATAGTCACAATAGTTTCTTAAGACCTCAAAACGTCGACGTCTGATGAAAACTCGATTTTCGAAAATCGAGGTGAAAACAATAACTTCTCGAAATTTTTGAAAATCATCGATTTTCTTAGCGGGAAGTTAAAAAAGTAAAGCACAGAAAAACGAGAAAAAATAATTAATTCAAGTATTTTAGTTACTTAAGGCGGGAAACTGATTTGATATAAAAAAAAACATTATGGGCGAGGGGAGACTTGTGTGACCTAAATTGCATCTGTTCCCTGGCGGTTTAGAATCACGGTGGAAACACGGTGGGTTTGTTCCATTTTACCACTGTGATTACGTGGTGTATCCACCGCGGAATCACGGTGGGTACACCGCGAAAGCACAATGGATACACTGTGTATACACAGAAGTAAAATGGAACAAACCTACCGTGTAACCACGGTGGATCCACGGTGTTTAGACTTCCACGGTGTTTCCACCGTGATTCAAATCTGCAAGGGTTGCTGGGAACTAAAAATTATAGCAGTAATGCAACCTCTAGCAGAGAAAAAGAATAAGAAGATAGAAATTCCAAGAAGGCTCATACATAGGGGGGGGGGGCAACGGAGGGACTGCGTAAAGCAAAAAACTCTACTTGTCGATAACAGAAGCTTTTGGAGTAACGACTAAGACAAAAATCTGTCTGTCAGTTGACTCTGCGGGCCAGCCCCAAAACTTCCCGCTGTTTTCGAGCTCCTTGAGCTCGAAAACAATGTCGAGTATACATTTTCGAGCTCTTCGAGCTGGAAAATACTTTTGTATGCCTTTGTTTTCGAAAAATAACGTTTTTTACCATTACTTCTCTAACGATAACTCTTGGACGAATTCACCGATTGCAACGGTTGAGGTCGCAATCGACGCGTTTTATTGAGTTCCAGAGCTGATTAGATTTTGGAATCAATCCATCAAGTGAATTAAAAGTTATTTAAAACATTTTTGAAATATCTCCGAACGTACTCTACCGATTAAGCTCAAATTTTCAGTGCTTATAGTATTTAACAAGCCGCGTCAAATGACACCTTGACGATCAAAATCGGTTCATCCGTTCAAAAGTTACAGAATATTTACGTACATACATAGATACACTCGGACATCATCTTGAATTTAGTCAGAATAGCTTCCTAGAACCTCAAAACGTCGACATCTGTTGGAATTTCGATTTTCGCAAATCCGGGTGAAAACAATAACTTCCCGAAATTTTCGAAAATCATCGATTTTCTCAGCGGGAAGTTAAAAAGTCACGTAGCTGCGATTATCATGAAAAACAAAGAGATCTGACTCGATGATCTTATATAAAACTCTTTGTGATTTAATTATTATCAATTATTAACTAATTTCTGAATATGATTAATAATTGATTCATTAATTATTATTATTATCCCTTTTACCCGCCTATCGATCATTATTGCTATTAATTTCCTTGATAATTTAGTATTTCAAGCGTTATTATTTATTTTCATGATACCAGCATCGAAACTCAAAGTTTCAGTGTCTCTACAGCCCGTCGGAACAAGCTACTTTCACGCCGATGCTGCAAACAACTGCTAGCAAATTCGTAATTCAAAAATACTTTTATATAGCAGGCAGAACCATGCATGTTTCTTTCCTTGGGAAGAAAGACAATTGTTTCTGCCCTGTACTAGTTATATTTAATGTACATTTGCAGCCTTATTACACTCATTTGTTTACTTGTCACTTCAGTTTACTCATTCCATTTTTTAAGTGACAGTTTTAATTAACCAAATAAAATTACTAAAAAATGAGTTAAAATAATTTTTTTGTATTATTTACTATTTAATAAGTGACTGTTAATCACATATTTCTCATTCTCTAACACTTCTCCGCAACATCGGTTTGAAATTAACTCGTTTCTTACTGGCTACTGACACTGAATCTTGAAGTTCCAATGCAGGTAATCATGAAAAATATAGTGTGTGACTCAGGATAAAACAAGATTTCAGACTGCGGGTGATGTCAGCCCTTGCCTGCGGCTCGGGCAGCCAACCTCACCCTAGTCTGAAATCGTCTTGTTTCATCCCTCGTCACACAATATATTTATTTATTTATTTTTTTTAGTAAATTACATTTATCAATTATCTATTTGATAACTACGTGATAATAGTTCACGGAAGTAATTTTTTTGGATTACTTGCCAATTTATTTACTAGGTATGTTACAGTACGTACTGAGTCACAATTCTTTTAGGAGAGAACGAGAGTTAATAGTCGGAACGTGGTAGTGCAAGAGAGAAGGAAATTAACATTTTTAGTTAATTTTGGGTTGTTTCTTAATTGCAGGGTAAACCGAATTACATATAATCAATTAATTTTTTATTGTTTAGTAATAGGTTATGACCGATCCTTGCTGTCATTATTAATTTGATTGTTATTTCCCTTCATATTACAGTCGTTATTCATGGTAGTATAAGAAAAAGAGAAAGAGAGTGAGCAGCTAAAACGTAGTAGTGTATACACCGTGGAAACACGGTGGTGAAATGGCACAAAGCCACCGTGGAATCACAGTGGATACACCGCGTTATCACAGTGGATACACTGTGTATACACGGTGGTAAAATGGAACAAACCCACCGTGTAACCACGGTGGACCCACGGTGTTGACACTACCACGGTTTTTCCACCGTGATTCAAATCTGCAAGAGTAATTGTTAAGATTGGAGGAATCTTCAGGATTTAATGGCTTTGTAAAGGAGTAACTAGAAGAGTATTTTAATTGAATTCTATTTAGCATATCACTTTTTATGTGTTTGGAGTAGAGAGGCACGGGAAATACTCCAAATTCGGACAATTTAATAAGGAGGTTGTTGCCCATAGAGTATCTACCCAAGGAAAAGGAATCACACGTGGCTCTGCATGATGGATTTCAAGAAACACAGAGTGCCTTGCCCCTATGATGACAGCTCTGTTTTGCGCATAATTTAAATTATTTTACAGAAATAACGTTAAATAAGAAATACTTAGGGAATCCCTGTTTCATGTAAAAAATTTAGCCCTTCATCTGATAATTGATTTATAGTTTTTATAAGACACCTTGTCCTTGTAGGTAATGCCGTAACATACTTGCCGACGTAAAAATGAGCGTCGAGGTCCAATGATCGCGACGCGAATTCCTTCGTCAACCTGGTATCCAGCCGTACAACAATAGTAACAGTACAATATTAATACATATTTTCATATGTTATTATAAATTTATGATTTGGATAATAACTTGGTATGTTTAGTTTATGATCTCATTAGTATTTTTAGCTTATCATTAAAAAAAATTTTATTGCGTTTGCTGAATCTTACAGTTAGCTTGTTGTGTTAGGGATCCAAGTTGTTTAAATTTTGGCGCATCGTCTCCTTTTCCTCTTTTTCATATGAAGAACTATTCACTGGAATCGGGCAGAATATTCTCCCTTATTTTCCCCGAGGATAGTGGGGAAGGGCTGTTTCTGAAATTTGTAACTTAGAGCTGTGTTATGGTTACGCTATATGGTCGCTTCTAGCTTCAATGCTTGATGTTTATATAAGAGGCTGCATGTCTTACTGGAGATCAGTTGAGTTTTGTGTCAGGTGTAAGTGAACGTGTAATTTGGTGAATATAATTCCATGGATTCTACTTATAACCCCCCCCCCCCCCAGTTGGAACGCAATGAACCAGGTGGTAGTACCCTTTAAATCAGATAACTCACAAGGTGCAGGTAACTCTTTCTTGCCTCCTAGGAAAGATGATCGGGTTTTTCTGAATCCTCATCTACTGTTTGCATGTCCTTTTGTCCCCAATCCTCCAACTACTGCGTTTATTCCAACTTTCGATTCCCATCCGCAATCTCTTCATCCTCCGGGAGTTGTAGGGGGTCCTAATTTGGAGACGAGGACTAGTGAAGAGAATCAGCCGAAGAGTGATCCTCATGAAGATTCTCAGGTCCATTCTCAGGAATCGTCGCCTGCTGCTGCTGTGAGTGAACCATGGGCTCGTCCACCTCATTTTGTGTCAAGGAATCCGGCTTGTAGAGGGCGTATTCTTACACGACGTGCTGTGCCGAGATTGCACGTATCTCCGTTGCAGTTTCCTCGGGCATCCTTCGCAGAAGGTTTGGGTTGATCTAATGATAGATCAACAGTGCGAACGGCTAAACTAGCAACGGAGGTGAATTTTGGGGCGATGATAAATCAACTTTAACGATTTTATGTCGGAGCTGCCACTGCAGGGTTAGAAGACCTGTTATCTCTCCCAATGATGGTGATATTTTTGGAAGAAAGTAATGCGTCCACAAGTTGTCAATGGATTGATCCGCTGATGTACGTTCTTGATGCTGGGGATGCAAGTATCCAGTCATGGTTGAAATCGCTGCCTGATGGTGAATTACGTAGAATACTACCGTCTTCGTCTCTAATTAAGGTATGATATACTATTATGGTTACTGTTAGTAGGTTGTGTGTCGTTTTATACCCCCTTTTTCTTACTTTTATTTTTCTTTTTTTTTAGACGTTAATGAGAATAAGGGGAGCCGAATTATTAGATTTTTTGGACTACAGCCTTGCTCCTTCTCGGTTTACTCTCCACTTGATGGAGTATGATGAGGACTTTCGGCGCTATCTTCGTCAATGACTGATCACTAATGGATCCCAATATATCGCTTATCATAACCACGATACTGTCAATGGGATAAATTTCCCTCTTTTTTTTGCTTTCTTTATTTTTGCTATTATTATATTATTAAATTTTTTTTTACAAAAAAATTATGTTATCAATTACTAGTGTGTAGCTATTGCTTTTGCGCGAGCACATGTATCGTGGTCATTATTATAACTGCTTCTATTATATTCAATGATATATGAATTTTATCTTAATTACTGTGTGTATATTATTTAAATATCATGGTTACTATATATATATATGTATATCTGCCCATATATATATATATATATATATATATATATATATATATATATATATATATATATATATATATATATATATATATATATGTAATATAACCAAGTTTTGAGGACACGATTGCGTCTACAATTCTTATCAGATCTTAATGAAATTTTTCACACTTATTCTATGGGCGATTATCACGGTTAAGTTCGAAAATGGGCTAAATCGGTCAATTAGTTTAGAAGTTATGGCTATTTTAAATTTCCCCGATTTTTCGAAAAAATCAGTTTTTATCCACTTTCAAGTTTATATAATTTCAAAACTAATATTCATAGACAATTTCCGTAAAATTTATCTGGAAGCTGGATTAGTAAGCTTTGATTTATGACCTAAACTTTTATGTTTTGACTATTTCTTCTAATAATTTGATAGCCTTGAAAATTTTGATGGAATCAAAAAATGTTGAAAATATGGTTTTCATTCCACATAACTTATGCATTTCCCATCATAATCCAGTTTCATCAGTTGTATTTTATTGTGAATAAAATAACCTGTAAATTTCACAGCTATTTTATACTTTAAGAGTATGTCTTTGATTATTTATGATGTATCAAATGTACCTCTACGCCCTATGATTATCACTAGTCTTTTCATTACGATAGCATCCACAGTTCTTATCGGATCTCAATGAAATTTTCTATACTTATTCTATAGGTGATTAACTTAATTAAATTCGAAGATGAGCTAAATTGGTCGATTAGTTTTGAAGTAATAGCTGTTTGAAATTTTCACGATTTTTCGAAAAAATCAGTTTTCATTTACAGTTGAAGTTCATGTAACATTAAAACTAAAACTGATAGACAATTTCAGTAAAAAGTATCTTAAAGCTTGTTTAGTAAGCTTTAATTTTTGACCGTAAACTTTATGTTTTGACCATTTCTTTCAATAATTTGATAGCCTTGAAAATTTTAATAGAATCAAAAAATGTGGAAAATATGGTGTTCATTACACATAACTTATGCATTTCCCATTATAATACAATTTTGTCAGTTGTATCTTATTGTGGACAAAATAACCTGTAAATTTCTTAGCTATTTTATAATTTAAAAGGATTTCTTTTATTATTTATGACGTTTCAATCGTACCTGTACGTCCTATCACTAACTGGTCTTGCCATCGTAATAGCGATTACAATTATAATCTCATACTAATTAAATTTTCTATACTTTGTTTATGTGAAAGTTAGTTTATGTGAAGGTTAGTTTGGTATATTATCTATATGATTTTATGTCAAATCAACTATCTGAAGTTCTCTATGGAAAATAGTCGTTGTCTTTTTTTACCCTCACTCTTAAAAAACAAGCCTAATTTCTTATCATGACTATAGACTAACATGTATCAAAAGATATGTATGTATGAAACTTTTTTTATAGATAAATTGGAAAATCTACCTACCATTTTGGCTGCCGAATGGTCTTCTCTTTCATTTTTATTTATTTATTTTTTTTTCTCTATTTTCTTGTACTGTCATCTAAATCTTAGTCATGCTTCAAATTTTAAATTTCTAGTTCATCGGAACGTTAGTTTAAAATCGATTACAAAATTCCACCTGAACAATTCATGAAAGTGCGTTAATAAAAACGTGGTGAAATAATCTTTTTTATTCTCAAAATGAAATTTTTTTTAACTATACGAGACTCAGGGGTGAAAACAATAAACAATTTTTTTTGCCAAGTTTAAAAATTCATACTTTTGAAACAAAACAAACCACCTCTCTGAAATCTTCAGGATCTCTTAAGATTGTTTAAAGGTAGTGTAGTAAAAGAAATTAAGCCCGAAATTTCGTGGCAGCATACGATTTTGACGGTTATTTAATATTCAAAATTAAAAAATTTTCTCATTTTTCAAAATTTTTTTCCGAAATATTTTGTTTTTAAGATCCCCAAGTGTCCTATTCAAAACAAAACCAAGACCATTTCTGTATTTATCATAGTTTTCGAGATATTCAAAAAATAAAGTTGAAAAATGTGAAAAACAGTAAAATTTTGAATTTTGAATAACTTTCGCAAAAAATATTTATAATATTTTTCTTCTGGCAAATCTCTGTTTTATGGTAAAAGAAAAGTTTTGACCAAATTTCGTCCGAATTGAAAGGAGTTGATTTCAACTACTGGTCGATTTGACATGGAATGACCTATAGATATATATATATATATATATATATATATATATATATATATATATATATATATATAAATATATATATATATATATTGTAATAGGGTAATTTTCAACCTTACCAAGTTTTGGTTCCTTTATTAATTGATGTTAATAAGGGCGCCACTGGAAGATAAGACTTGGCCTTCCAGAACCGGAGATATTATTTTTAAAAGTCAGGGTCGTTGAATTTTACAAGAGTGAGGAAGGATGAGGAATTAAATTTTATTAACACAAATTTTTAACTAAAACGATTATCAAATTTTATTTATCACATAACAATTCACCCACCGGGCTTTTATTTCACTGATACTTTTATTGAAATTAAACTGTCCACCGGACTTTATACTTTTACAACTATGAGTCCTCTGGACTTTATTATCCTAAATTATTTAGTCTCCTGGACTTTTATAATTAAATTGGCCACCGGCCTGTTTCCCTGGCTCATTTACTTTAAAATAAAATTGGCAATTTGCCAGATCCCCTGGATCTATTTATAAATTTTAATTCCCCTGGAATTATTTTATTTCACATACACACACACACGTTTTTTTTTATTGTCCACTGGACGTAATTCACACACGCACAAATTTTCTGATATACTACATTTCCTTTTACCCACTTTTGCCTTATTCCAATCTACTACAATTATTTATTATAAATTTTCCACTATTAAATTTCATTGTGACTCTCTTTTAATTACTCACACGTTTTCAATTCACATAAATTTTCCTTTGAATTTATTATACTATGAAAACTTACGAGAAGCCGATGATTGTACTTTAGACTCCAATATGGAATTTGAACTCGTATTCTCTTCTTCGCAGTTGACTCACGCACTTATTACCCAAACTCTAATTTACCTAATTTCTACTTGACAATTTATTTCGATGAAATATTTTTATAATTTATAATTAATTACTATTTTCTTATTATACTAAATTAAATTATTAATTAATTCTGGATTTCTTCCGAGAATTAAGTTTTATAGAAATTAAATTTAACAATTAATTTAATAGTTAATTCTGGCTCTCCTGCCAAGAATTAAATTTTCGCAACAATTATTTCATTTTATTATGATAAATTCTGGCTTTTCTGCCGAGAATTTATTTGACCAAGCACGTGGTTAATTTTCACTTTATTTCTTTACAATGAATTCTGGCTTTCCCGCCGAGAATTTACTCTATTGAAGACGCAAGGTTGTTAACACTTCTGGTAACTTTATATTCGATGTTGATTCACCTATTAATTCTGGCTTTGCTGCCGAGAATTGATTTACTCACCGCACTACTATGTTAACACTAAACTTTGCACTTTTTACGGGATGTTACCCTTAATTCCCCCTTAGCTATAGGCTTCTAACTGAGCCACTGTTTAAATAATTTTTTTCCAATTTTCAAAGTGCTCTCAAATCTACAAGTTTTTGAGTAGAGATGGTCAAGAGCTTAAATTTTTCGTTTAAGTATGCTCTATTGATTTCTGCCCTATTTTTTGCTAATTGCTGCTATGTCTTTAAAATACATAAAGCCGATCGATTTCTTGAAAATCGCTGTTTTTAGATACCCACAACTTTTGTCTATCAATATGAAATCTTTCAAAAATTTCAGAGATTATACATCACTCTTTTTCCAAACAGCCCTGAAAATATCAACTTTGGTTTTGGCCTGGTTTCGGAGCTATGAATTTTTAAAACTGTCGAATTTTCAGCTTTAAATGATGTTTTTCGCACTTTTACTGTCAGTTATATAATTTTGCGATATTAATTTATATTTTTTCGAAATCCCAAAATGAACAAAAAGGCTAAATAATTTCGTTATAAGTAAAAATAAACAACCAAGACGTCCGATTTTTTTTCTGTGTTGAATTCTTAACGAAATCACGTTTGTTTTATGTGTTTCAAAAATATATTCAAACTGAATTTTTTACACATTCGACAATAATTATATCATGTTCATTTTAATCAATAACCTACTGTGCCTCATTTTTAATTTCCCACCCATTTATTATAAATAATATGTCAGAGTCCGTACTTAACAACAGTCAACATATCTAGCATTGTTTACGTTTATAAATTATTATACATCAGTGAACATACTTAAGTATGGTTCCTAAGTTTTGATTTCAAACAACTAAATATAATGTGTTTTATGTGTAGTTTAGGAGTTTAAGACGACCATATTCATTTTTTCGCTTTAATGTAACACTTAATCAGAACACTCAGTAAACACCTTTTATTATAGTTAGATATTAACCTCAGTTGTCAGGTATGAATGCAAAATAATATATTAATTGAAATTAGTTAAAAACAACTAATAAAGGCCCTCGCTAGATAGGCCGGGGTGAAATGCCCCCGTTGCAATCAGGCTAATTTTTTTTTTTGAAATACCTTATACTATGGACAACTTCTCAGCGCAGTTTCATCTTCGAAATATCACACGTTTTTTGAGTAAAAAAAAAAAATTTTTTTTTAAATCCATTTTTCTCCGAACCTAGAAAAATTTGCTCGATAATTGGGTAAGTTGGTCATGGGAAAAAATGCGATTATATTTAAAAAAAATTTTTTTTTATGCCAAAAACGTATGGTACACCTTAGCTTTCTTTGCACGTATTACTCTAACATTGGCCTACAATATATAATTTTTTGAAATTTTTCAAAATATTAGGCGATAGTAAAAAGAAATAAAATATTCTTAAAACATTTTTTTTTGCCTTAAATTCCTTAAGTACAGTCATGTAATTTTTTTATACATTATCCTTTAGTCTCAGTTTACAAAATATATTTTTTTCATACTTCAAAAAATATTAGATGATTGTAAAGATCATTAAGCTTGTTTTTTAATCAATTTTTTCAGCTCGTTTGTACTTAATATTTTTTTCTAGAGTAATTATTTATTTCTCTGATATTGAATAATTATTTTATACATATATTTAAGAATATTAAATCTTTTAAACAACGAAATTCCATTAATTCTTGTTACTCAAAAAATTGAGCCAGATTGAATTTTCCCGCCTCTGCTTGCAATGCTACCTGCCGGGAAAACTCATCAGCTCACTTTGCGAATCATTAACTTAATTTAGGTTTATCAGCTTGTTAAGTCTTCAAAAGTTTCCAGCGGCGTCTAATATGATTTATGTCGTTCACTCTGCAATTGTTTTAAATGTTTAGGCAAAAATAATAGTTTTCTATCCACAAATTGTTATATAATATTGTTATTACGTACTTTAGAGGAACTTTAGAGAGTAATTATTTATTGCTATGATATTGAATAATTATTTTATACGTATATTTAAGAATATTAAATCCTTTAAACAACAATAACAAATCAACAATCAATTAATTACCTTCATCACTATCTTCATGGATTACAGAAGTAATATTTTCTGTGTTTAATAAATGACTCAATTTTTCTGCAGGTCTAGGAATTTTTTAAAGGTATCGGCCATATGATAAAAGATAAATAATTGCTGCAATATGAGAGCAGCACCCAACTGTTCTGCGTCCATTTGCGCATTCACAAAAGTAACGTTATACTCCTGAAACTCCTATACTGTTTTGCACGTACTCAATGAAACACCTATATATTTTTTGTTTATTTGGCGTGATTGTACTTGAATTTTTCAAATATTCGATTTTTCTTTGACGAATTTTAAATTCAAATGCCTATCCTTATCAATTACTTCAGCTAAATAAGATATTGCTTGAGAGAATTGATAAGTGCCGGAGAATAATATTTTTAATTGGTTTTCTGTCAGCTCTGGAAAATCAAGTATATCAGCCTCCGAAATATCTACAAACGGAAGTTTTTTTCTAAACCACCCTTTTGTTTCAACTTCTTTAGCCAAAGTATTCTCGGTATTTTTTCGGTCAATCATTCTTTCCAAAATATCATCGGTGATATTGACATCTGAAATCAGCCGCTTACTGAATTGATTATGTAGAAAAGCTGCAATGCGATAATATGGTCCGATTTTCGGGATCATTTTATTATCAAAATGATTATCTAAAAGAGTATTTTTTTGTTTGATCATACCATGAACCGATTCAACTGCCCATCTCAACTTTGTCACAAAGCAGGAAATTAGATTCTTGAGTAGTGAGTTGCTTTCGCTTGCCTTTAAGGGCAGGCATTAGTACTGTGAACTAAAAATAAAAATGTCCCCAGGCTTCATCAACTGAGACAGCAAACCATTCGGATCATCAATAATACGTCTCATTATCTGAGCATCATTTTCATTTGCAATAAAAGGACCCAACATGTCAACTACAAATCCATCAGTCGTACAAATAGTGAACGGCTCACACAAATGTGTTTTTTTTTTACCAGAATGAGATATCCGTTGATATTCATTATTTGTATTTTTTTGATGTCGTGCATACGTACCGTCACAGATTAACATCAATTTTACGTTTTAAATAAGTCTGCAATTGTGCTTCTTCAGGAACTTCAGTCAAATTATCTTCAAAATTACAAACACAGCAATACTTATGTGTAGAAACAGTCCTCGAAATTGGCAATTCTACATACTCAACTTCATGAGTATCATTCGAATTTTCATTCATAACGACAGAAAATGTTGGGTCTGACTGTTCAGAATCCTTTATATCATGCGCAGATGTAGTTAAATCCATTGATTCAGTAATGACAACTTGATCTGCAAAACAATGAATTTTTCTTCTTTTATATGCACTCACCCGACAGTTTTCACAAATAATGTCATTAATATTTAATGGATTTTTGATATTTCTAGAAAAGTCAATCACTTCATCAGCATTTGTGATTTTTTTTATCCTTCCAGGTACTGTATAAATCCATTTATAACACGCAGCACATTTAACATTTTTCGAAGACATAGTAAATGCTATATATCGGTTATTATTATTACCAAATCAATGACAATTGCAATAATAATTACAACAACAATAACCTACGTGATAAGAACGTAATAGTGGTCGTATAACTTTACTGCGGAAGGAAGAAATCATTGTTAATGACAATAATATGATAGTTGCTTCAGTAAATATTCTGATAACGAAAATGTTTCCGTGTAGTTAGAAATAGAATATCTATTGAAAAAAGGTAAGAAAAAGGCATATAAACAAAACTTTAAAGAAATGTTTACCTTTGGGATAGTAGAATGTAAAATAGAAATAGGTTTGATGAGTTCGAATAATTATAAGAGAGTTCCTCTAAAGTTCGTAATTACAATATTATATAACAATTTGAGTATAGAGAACTATTATTTTTGCCTAAACATTTAAAACAGTTGCAGAGTGAATTACATAAATCATATGAGAGGCCACTGGAAACTTATGAAGACTTAACTAGCTGACAAACCTAAAGTAAGTTAATGATTCGCAAAGTGAGTAGCATTGCAAGCAGGGGCGGGAAAATTCAATCTGGCTCAATTTTTTGAGTAACAAGAATTAATGGAATTTCGTTGTTTAAAAGATTTAATATTCTTAAATATATGTATAAAATAATTATTCAATATCAGAGAAATAAATAATTACTCTAGAAAAAAATATTAAGTACAAACGAGCTGAAAAAATTGATTAAAAAACAAGCTTAATGATCTTTACAATCATCTAATATTTTTTGAAGTATGAAAAAAATATATTTTGTAAACTGAGACTAAAGGATAATGTATAAAAAAATTACATGACTGTACTTAAGGAATTTAAGGCAAAAAAAATGTTTTAAGAATATTTTATTTCTTTTTACTATCGCCTAATATTTTGAAAAATTTCAAAAAAATATATATTGTAGGCCAATGTTAGAGTAATACATGCAAAGAAAGCTAAGGTGTACCATACGTTTTTGGCATAAAAATAAAAATTTTTTTAAATATAATTGCATTTTTTCCCATGACCAACTTACCCAATTATCGAGCGAATTTTTCTAGGAATACTAATTAGTGATATCTAAAAACCCATAAGCACTTCTCTTAAGGGGTTACATGGGTTTCGTCGGGTAAAAAAAGGCCTATTTTCAATATTTTTTTTTCTATGTAAAAAATTATTTATTTAATTCGAACTTTTTTCTGTCTTATAAATACATATTTGAAGAATAATTTCTGAAATTTTCAAAGAAAAAAATTAAAACTCCTCCATTGTGACGTCATTTCCGGTGACCCCTCGGAAAAAAGGTGCGTCCGCGTTGTCAGCATAACTCCTGACAAAATCATCTAAAATGAAAAAACAAAGATAAATGTTTTAGTTAAGACCATAAACTCATGCTTGAACGAAGGAAAGAAAAAAAAAGTAAAAATTGGAATTTTGGCAGACATTTTTCCAAAAAAATGAAAATTTCGGTTAAATTTGCTTGACATTTTGTTTTTTTTTAAATAGTTGTAGTTGAAAAAAAAAAAATCCTTCGTCCAAGCACGAGTAAATTGTATCTCGAACACCTGTGTAAAATTTCATCAAGATCGGTTGAGTAGTTTCCGAGAACATTTGACAACCGACTTTGAAAACACGGTTCCGAAAAAAACGCGTTTAAAGTTTTGAGTAACAATAAAAGTGGAAAAAAAAATGTTTTTTGTAACTTACAGTGAATCGTCGATTCCTGGGCCTTAAAGTATAGATCCTGCAGCAGTTGCAATGTCCAGGGCATCCTTTTGCTCCTGTCGATGACGGATTCTGGCTTCGCGAGTCTCGCTCGCAGATTTTTTTTCGGCTGCGCACACACGGTTTTTATCCGAAATTCGGGCATATTCGTGGCAGTTTCGGCCTAATTTTAAATCCATACCGTGCATAATCAATAATAAAGCTGATGAACTCACACCATATAGTGATGAGAAACCACGTTTGTTCCAGGTACCGTCACCGGAAACACTCACATCTGTCGTATCTTGTAAATCGTTTTCAATATTTGTAAATTGTTTTTCTTCTTCAGCAGCAGATGAGAATAGAGTCTGAGTAACTGTCTCAATACACTCATGTATTTTATCAATATAAAAATCGTATGTAGACTGGTTTGAAAATGCTTATGTCCATCAAACCGCAGAATTTCTTGCATCCGGCGAGTCCTAAGCCCAATATTCTCATAACAAAAATGAACCGGCGATTTAATTCATACATTCTTCCGATTTTTTGACAAGATAAAATATATTTTGGATCACATCGTTCACATTCTACTACGATTTTATATCCCAGACCAAATTTCGAACATTGCTTAAATTGTACTTTACCATTACACAATTGATCTTCATCTTCATCGTCAATAATGTTAGAACACCGCACAAACGATGAGAGAGTTGAGAAAACCAAGGCAAAATCTATGATTGAATATTGGAGCGTATCCTCTTCTGGCACGTGCTCTTTATCATCACCTTTTAATTTTTTTGCTGAGATGCTCGTGAAGGAACTATCATCAGTTTCCGGATCTTTAGGATTAAAGGACTGTCTCCTTTTTCTCGGTCTATCTTTTCTACGAGCTCCAAGGGTTAACTGTTTTCTTGAAATTTTATGCATTGTTTATCAACTTCACAAATGACACTAGATAACCACAATTAATACCACGTTATTAATAAATTATATGATAGAAACTTGAGATAACCTCAAATGAACCTCGTCCTTCAAAAAGTAATCACCAAATAAAATATTTCAAACTAGTTTTCCTTAGGAAGTGAAAGTTATATACAACAATGACAGACAAACAATAGACGAGCAGCTGCTCACTATACCTGAGGCGCGCTGACCCTTTTTATACCTGACTTGGAGCGCACACCTTCCAAAGGTTGTATCTCCAAAACTATTATTCGGATCGACTTGAAAATTTAGGACAATATTCTTGAGATGTTGTAGAAATTAATGAGCCAAAAAAAATCGATTTTTTGAACCCACGAAACCCATGTAACCCCTTAATATTGTCAAGTAGGTTCGGAGAAAAATGGATTTAAAAAAAACAATTTTTTTTTTTTTTACTCAAAAACGCGTGATATTTCGAAGTTGAAACTGGGCTGAGAAGTTGTCCATGGTAAAAGGTATTCCGGAAAAAAAAAAATTAGCCCGAGTGCAATGGGGGCATTTTACTCCGACTTATCTGGCAAGGGCCTTAAACTCGCAAAAAAAATCGGACGTCTTGGTTGTTTATTTTTACTTACAACGAAACCATTTAGCCTTTTTCTTTATTTTGGGCTTTTGAAAAAGTATAAATCTATACCGCAAAATTATAAAACTGATGGTAAAAGTCCGAAAAACATCATTTAAAGTTGAAAATTCAACAGTTTTAAAAATTCATAGCTCTGAAACCAGGCCAAAACCAAAGTTGATATTTTCAGGGCTGTTTGGAAAAAGAATGATGTTTAATCTCTGAAATTTTCGAAAGACTTCGAATTGATAGAAAAAACTTGTGGGTATCTAAAAACAGCGATTTTCAAGAAATCGATCGGCTTTATGTGGCTGTATTTCGAAGAAATAGCAGCAATTAGCAAAACATAGGGCAGAAATCAATAGAGCATACTTGAACGAAAAATTTAAGCTCTTGACCATCTCTACTAAAAAAATTGTAGATTTGAGAGCACTTTGAAAATAGGAAAAAAATTATTCAAACAGTGGCTCAGTTAGAAGCCCATAGCTAAGCCGGAATTAGGTTCAAATCAATGAATTATTTTTTTCTTGAAAATATAATGTTAACAGAGGAAAATGCCGTCTTGATCGAAGCTTTAAGTTATATAGGAGCTGAGGTATGAATTTTTAAAAATGACTGAAAAATCAACTTTTTTTAAATTTCAATAAATTCTCCAG